>VCAU01000078.1:41277-51309 GCA_015844325.1 Aspergillus nanangensis | reverse complement strand
CCCCCCCCCCCCCCCCCCCATCATCTCCCATCCGACAATCCCGACGGACTTTCTGACTTGCTCATGAGTGGCTGTGGACTGACTTGTACTGTGACAGCGGCAGAATGCAGAAGCTTGTTCACTACCTAGGAGGTAAGTACGAGGTAAGTAAGCAATCCGTCAACCTCCCACCTATCAACAGCCAACAAACCATCATTAATCAATAAATGTGTTCCGTGGCATGACTCCAGATGCTATCACACCTTGAATTCTACCTAACCTAGCCAAGGGAGTAGGTACTTTGGAGCGGGTAAATTCCCATTGGTTCCCACCTCTCCGGCACGATATATACCGACGGTTATGCTCCCTCTGATTCAATTTCGGGGTGAAAGGATATGTTGAGTGAATTTGGCGCTAGGGAAGGAAGAAGCAGGATCGCCAAGCTTCAGCCCTACAGGGCGTCAGCAACGGAATGATTGGAGCGAAACAACTTCTCTTGTCCGGTTCAACCACAAGCGGCGAGAATTGTGATTTGCTCCTGATCCATTCCGATATATGGCTGCCTAGAATTATCCCCATATTCCCCATCAGGAGCGGAGAACATCATGCGTTGCCCGAGGTTAGTCAGCGGGGATGATGTAGTTAGTTGGTTATAATTACATTGATTCTTGGGAAAGAAAGGGTTGAGAATCGTTCAATTCAACGGGGTTTCTTTTTTCTATTTTTCTATGGAAACCACTCCTTCCTACCCAGAACTACGTCGGGGAAAACAACAACAATAAATACCTCAATCGCTCTTTGACAGTCGATCTGTTTGCTTTTTTCTGTTTGTATTTGCTTTTTTCTTTTTTTTTTTTTATTTGCCTCACGGCGATCAACCCAAACCATTATTGAGCTCATACTATTTCCTGGCGTTGTGGAGACATTGAGGGGACACCCCTTGCACAGTGGGTTACCAACAATTCCATCGCTTCCTTTTGCCTTTCCTCTTCCTTTCCCACCACGATTTCTCTTTCCTTTTATTACTTCTCTGTCTCACGAACTTTAGAATTGGCCACCCTGAATCCCTCACACGTTGAGATGGCGGTTCTGGTTTCAATCGACCGTCGCTCTTGATCACGGAAAATGAGTCTGTTCTCTCCTTACGCTTCTGCAGACCCATCCGACCTGGAGAATCTGGGGGTCGATTGGGTTATTCAATATGAATTTGGTGACATTGGTGGGTAGTATATTGTTTGATCTGTGCGATTTATATCTGAACTGTCGGCTCACCTCTCCACTATCGCAGATATCGCACAGGCGATTGACGAGTTTCGTACTCTGATCCACGATCTCGAAGAGGCGCATTGCCTAACGCAGGTCCGACATGGCTATGGGGCCTCACTCTTGGTGTGTATACATGTTCCACGAGAACATTTAGGCAACATGGTCTATAAGTCTCGGTAATTCCCCCCTCCTTATCCTCTGAAGTCGCTGCTGCCGTCCGCAACTAACGGGTTACAGAGTCAAAGATTGGCTCTATGGAATCTCCCACGAATTACCCGTCGGGGATGACTATACCGTTGTCGACGCTGAAACCCCCGCAGAAGCCTTGCGATCTGTTTACCATGTTGTTACATGGGCGAAGTCTTTGGGTGGCGCTGGAATAACCCCGGGTTTGGGACAGTGGGAGCGTGTGACAGCGTGTACTCCCCTGCATGATCAAGCTATCAATGCATCATTGCTGAAGAAAATGAGTCGCAGGATGAAACTGACGGAAGAGGACCTCGACACTATTCGGGCTCTCTTCGGTGAAAAGGTCGCCTTTTATTTCGCCTTCTTCCATTGCTACAATTCCTTTATTCTCTTTGCTGCATGCTGGGGAATCTTTTCATGGGCGTATCTCGGACCCTACTCTGTCGCATGTGCCTTGGTGAACTGCTTCTGGTTCATCGTTTTCGTGGAATACTGGAAAATTCGCCAGACTGACCTCGCTGTGCGATGGAATGTGCAAGGTGTCGGCGTACTGAAGGTCAATCGACCAGAGTACGTCTGGGACAGGCAGGTCCGCGACCCAATAACTAACGAGATGGTCCATGTTTTCTCTCCGACGCGCCAATTTGTTCGTCAACTTCTTCTGATTCCATTTGCTACGGTGGCCGCTCTGGCTTTAGGCACCTTGATTGTAGTGACCTTTGCGCTGGAAATTTTCATATCCGAGATCTACACCGGCCCATTGAAAGGGTATCTCGAGTTTCTCCCCACGGTGATATTCTCGTTATCATTGCCATCAATCTCTAACTTGCTGTCGAGCATCGCAACACGGATGACTGACTACGAGAACTACCGCACCCAAGACCAGTATGATGTGGCCCAGACTGCGAAGACATTCATTATGCGCTTCATCACGGCATTTCTGCCGACTGTGCTCACGGCGTTTGTATATGTTCCATTCGGGGCGAGGCTTATGCCGTATCTCCAGATTTCCCGGATCGCTTCTCTCGCCAAGTCTATCGACACTTCGAAAATACACATCGACCCTTCCCGCCTACAACAGGAGGTCATCTACTTGTCTATGACTGGACAGGTCTTGAGCTTTGGGGAGGAAGTGGTTCTTCCGTACGTAAAACGTGTATTGCGTCAGAAATGGCGCGACTATCGTCAAAAGCAGATCCGACCCAGCCACTCTCGCCAGTTCTCCCGATACACAGATCAGCTTATGATAGATTCTCCTGATGAAGCGGCGTTCCTGACACGAATTCGGAATGAGGTGGAGGGGGACGAGTATAATGTTCACGATGATATCATCGAGATGTGCGAGCAATACGGATATATGGCACTCTTTGGCGTGGCGTGGCCACTGATGTCAGTGGGTTTTCTGATCAACAACTGGTTCGAGGTCCGGGGCGATTTCTTCAAACTCAGCCTGGAGTGCCAACGACCTCCCCCTATTCGCTCCGACTCCATCGGACCATCCATGCAGGGACTAGAATTGCTGACATGGACGGGTATACTGTCGACTTCGGCCATTGTCTACCTGTATCGCAATGGCATGGAACAGGTACAGCTATCCTCTTTCTTCTTGACCATTATTGCCGCGGAATGGGCATATCTTGCTGTCCGCTTCGCCGTTCGCATTGGACTTCAGAAGATGGCAATGCGAACGCTCCGGCAAGAATCCTCTCGACGCTACGCGGTGCGCAAGAGCTTCCTCGAGGCCGTCTCTGGCAGCTCATCACCGAAAAGTAAGCTGCGTGTACGTTTCCAGGACCGAGTTAGCGTCTACAGCACTAGTGAAGATGTACGGTCGGGCTCGGAGGAATTTCTACACGAGAGTCAAGATGGTTCACCACGGGAGAAGAGGTTCTGGGCTGCATCTGAGCAGGGATCGGCGGATGCCGGCATCCGACTGATCAAAGCGCTCAGCGTGTGTGAGCAGCCAAAATCAGGGAAGAAAGAGAAGGGAGCGTAGGGGGTTTTGCGTCGATCGCTTCCTTTTGGCTTCTTTGCCGTCGCGGGCTGACGGTGTGTAACTCACACTCGCCTCTCTCTATCGGTGGTGTAAATTCTTTGAGAAAGTTATTTGTATGTTAGCATTAAAGGAGGATCTTTTGCTGAATTTGCACGCCCACTACTGACTCGCCTGAGGGAGATGTAACCCTTTTATTGGTACATGGGGATCAGTAGAATGATGGGAGCCCGGCGTTGATTGGTACTGCATTGCAGCCAGGTAGTATCCGACATTCACAATAACTGTTTGAACCATGATTTGCAGTCGAAGTATGCTGCAGAGCTTTCTATCCCTTGTGGAATAAACATTGGCCCCCCACAAAAAGAAACTGTATCTCTCTCAGGTGATCCCGATAGCATGCACATTCAGGATCCAGTACAGTCCCATTGCCCAGAGGGAGTGTTTCTCCAATCCCAGGAAACCACACCTACTAGGGAATTTACATCAACCAATTTCTAGATAAAAGATCATGGGATCCATCCCTTGTAACCGTTGAATATCTCTTCTCCTACAATCCAGGCAACAAGGGATACATTCCCATAGCACAACGGCCTAATGTACCCATTCCTCTGGCGATCGTATTCCCAAAGAGAGGAAGATGGACGCATAACTCATGACTTTCTTCGTCGGGTCATTTGAGGGGAAGATCATTCGTGGTATGGGGGGAATATAAAGCGGAAGTTGTGTCGCCCGGCGTACCAGCCCGGTGTGCAGGACTAGCTAGCTACCTACCTACCTACCTACCTTACCTACCATCTCTAATTCCTGTGCATCAGACCACCACTCTTCCACCGTCACAATGAAGTTTGCCATTGCTGTGGCTGCGCTTGCCTCTGTGGCTGCCGCACGTCCTACGGTAAGTAGTGTCCTGTCTCTCTCTATCTCTTTCTCTCATTGTGTACTCTACGTTTGAACCCCAGAGTTACGAGTCAATTAGATCCAACTAACACTCTCCTCTAGCCCCAGGGTGATATCCAGACAGCCAATGGCGTTGGTAATGGGGACGAGGTCCATGACCACGGTCCCTGCCCCGTCTACAAGCGGGACCCCCAGGGAAACATCCGCACTGGAAATGGTGCATTGAATGGTGACAAGGTTGGTCATCATGGCCCTTGCCCTGTGTACTGGAAGAGAGACCCTCAGGGCAACATCAACACGGGCAATGGCGTTGGAAACGGAGACGATGTTCATGAAGACTGGCCATTTGTCAAGCGTGATCCTCAGGGCAATATCAACACGGCCAATGGCATTGCAAATGGAGATGAGGTTGACGACGAGGACTGGCCTTTTGTTGTCAAGAGAGACCCCCAGGGAAATATCAATACCGGTAATGGTGTTGGAAATGGCGATGAGGTGAAAGATGGCTGGCCGCGTGTGAAGCGTGACCCCCAGGGCAATATCAACACTGCCAATGGCGTCGCGAATGGCGATGAAGTCAATGAGGACTGGCCGTTCATCGTCAAGCGTGATCCCCAGGGAAACATCAACACGGCGAACGGCATTGCAAACGGGGATGAGGTTGACGATGAGGACTGGCCTTTTGTTGTCAAGAGAGATCCTCAGGGCAATATCAAAACGGGTAATGGTGTTGGGAATGGAGACGAGGTGAACAAGGGTTGGCCGATGGTCAAACGTGACCCTCAGGGAGATATCAACACTGGGAATGGCGTTGGGAATGGAGACGAGGTGGTGGCTTCACCCCCTGCATCTGTATACTGGAAGCGGTCTCCCCAGAAGAGTCATGTGGATGTGGGCACTGGTCTTGGAGACGCCGATGCAGGCGTTGACCTCGGCCATGGACACTAAATAGACAACTGTGTAATAAGTCAGCTGCTGCTAGTAAGAAGTCGTCGTCATCATGCCGGCGCCACCAACTATTAATATAGGGTTGCGTCTAATGCATCTCCACACCGCATTCAGCCCTATAGGGCCATTTAGTCATCCATTCGGTGCTCCATAATTCCTTCCTTTTCTTTCATTCCAGAATCCACAATTATCTAAACATTCCCACTTTTTTTTCTCTTGGGTGCCTGGTTTAGTTGGCTTTCTTGGTTCTCTCCTACTCTCCCCCCTTGTCTACCAGAGAAATAGACAGAGAGATAAAGAAAGGGGGAGAGAGAGAGAGAGATAGAGAGAGAGAGACATGTCCTCCCTCCCAAAGCAACTCCCACCCCAGGAGAAACCTCTCGAGAGTAGCAGCAGCCACGAGCCCATTGTGACGCTGGTCCGCCACCACCGCCGACGCCATCTCCAGCTCGTCCATCCCCCCTGGTACCGCAACAGCCTCCTAGCCAGCACGGGATACCTCGAATTCGCCAACGCCGGCGACTTCGCCGCCAATGTATGGAACGAGATCCCCGTGCCACGCCATGCGGTGATCCTGATGGCCATCGGTGGGCCTCTCGCCCTGTTCATGAGCCTAGTCGCTCTCCGGGACGGGCTTCTCAGCTGGCAAAATGTGCGTCTCCTCCGGTCGGAACGGCGATACCTCCAATTTCTCAAACACCACCACCACCATCTCGCCGACGACCCAACCCACCAGGCGCAGATCCGGCTGATCGACGCCCGCCTTGGCGTTGGGGTTCGCGAGCTGGGCACCGAGCTGATCGATCGCATCGCCATGGATGTGTTCCTGGGCATTGGCGCTCTGCTCGTTGGCACGGGGACCCTCATGGCGATCTGGGGCGCTCATCCGCGTGTCTTTCACGCCAGTAACCTCCTCTCCGGCTTTGTGGGGAATGCCTTCGCCGCGGGCTTCGGCGTCGTGAATGCCGTCTGGTCCGTATATCTTGTGTGGCGGTTTCGGCGGCATGATGTGGCTTGTGCGGGTGTGTTGGGGCTGACGCAGGTCCGGAATCGGCTTCATTTGCGCTTTAAGAAACTGCAGTGGCATGCGGTTGTGTCGGGGGTAACGGGGCTGGTGGCCGGAGCTGCGTCCATGATCACCGCGAAGCGTTGGTGGGGGTATGTGATCTTGATCCCGTGTATGGTGCTGCAGGTCGCCTGCAACTGGCTCTGGCGAGTCCATCTGGGATATGATCGGCCGGTGGTGTCGACTTCTTCTAGCCCGCAAGGCTTCATGCAGATGGCATCGATCGCCGGGGATGTCGACGACGATGGGGAGGAGAAGAAGGAGGATGCTACGGTTCTTCTGGATAGCCTCGCCTCGACGATTGCGTTGTACAATGCCCTCATGCCGCGGGCTTCTACGACGGTGGAGGTGGACTGGTCGTCGCTGGACTCGCTACTGCAATTCATGGTTGTTCATGATCTGTTTGATTCCTTCTGCGCCTGGGTGGCGCATGACCGGTCTGTGTCTGATGATATGCGCCAGGCTGTCTTCCGATGCTCCGAGGAGAAAGAAGTCGCCGTTTCGCCCGGTGGGATTCTTCGGCTGCCAGAACCACGTCAGCCACCATTACGGGACTTATGCCGTGATTTTCTCCAGGGAGATGCGCGCACCGTGCTGCTTTCCCGTGAGCGGTATCTGGTGGAGATGCTCGGATGCTATGTGGCGCGTGTGCCTGTTTAATGGCGAGTTATCTACTGGGATTGTATATGAATACTTGCGCGAGAGCTCTGTGCCGGCACATGAGTGTGGGATTTTTCTGATTTTATTTCATTTTATTTTTTGCATTGTTAAGCATGTTGATGATATCATGCCTTGGAGAAACCTTTAGCCCTAATTACACGGAGAATACAGGATGTACCAGAACGACGGCAGCCAAAATAAATGGAAAGAAGCCTGGAAAAGTTGATTGCCAGCGTGTATATGGCAATCTGGCATACGACTGGAATTAATATCAAACTAAACGAAAACTTGGAAAATCAGTCATCAAAACGTAGCTGCCTCCCTCCTTCGATCATCTAGCTCCGCGCATTTTCTACTACTGTGGTCAGCTTTCCCAGGACCGCATCCAAAAGACCACTTGCCTTACTCTCGCTCTGGCTGCTACTCTGGGAGCTCTGGTTCTGATCCGACTTGCCATTGCTGACATTGACACTGGTTCCATCGCCGGTGTTGCTGGATCCATTGTTCGTACCACCATTCGTGCTGGCATTGCTGTGGCCCGTGGCTCCGGTGCCGTTGCTGCCTTTGTCCGCTGTGACGGGGTCCTGCGCGTCTTTCTCCAGGCTGCGCGTGTGTGCCTGGGAGTCGGCGGATGCGTCCGCCTTCGCATCCTCGCTGCTTGGGGATCGGGAGTTGACGTTGGAGTTGGCATTGGCGTTGGCATTGGCGTTGGCGTTGGCGTTGGCATCTCCGCCGTTCTGGGAGTTGGCGTTGGCCTTTGCGTCGGCGTCGGCGTTTGCAGTGGCGCTGCCGCTGCCTCCAGAGCCATTGTTTCCTGAGTTAGAGCCTCCGCCTGAGTTGGAGTTGTTGTTGCCTCCTGAGCCAGAGCCACCTGAACCAGATCCTCCTGATCCGGAGTTTCCTGAGCCTGACTTGTTGGATCCAGAGCCTCCTGAGCCAGATCCTCCTGAACCAGACCCATTGTCGCCCGATGAATCACTTGTGCCCGAAGAACCTCCGCCACCGCCTCCGTTGCTGCTCCCACTTTGGCCGCCGGGGTCACTGGTGGTGCCGTAGTTGGTGGTGCCACCGCTGCCGGGGTCGGATGAATCTCCAGAGCCTGCATCGCTACTTCCGCTGTCATTGCCTCCGCTGCCTCCTCCTCCATTGCTGCCATTGCCACTCTGGCCTCCTCCACCGCCGGAGTTGCTGCTTCCGCTGTTGCCTCCGCTGCTTCCTCCTCCTCCATTCCCACCAGGGTCAGATCCTGAATCACTGGTTCCGCTATCATTGCCTCCACTGCCTCCTCCGTTTCCTCCTCCGTTGCCTCCTCCTCCACTGCCTCCTCCTCCACTACCGCCTCCTCCATTTCCGCCAGATCCCGAATCACTGGATCCACTGTCATTGCCTCCGTTACCACCCCCAGAGCCTCCAGAACCAGATCCGGATTGCCCGTTGCCGCCGTTTCCAGAACCTGATTTGCCGCCCCCAGAGCCGCCTCCATGACCATAGTCAGAACTGCCCCAAACATCACCGGAGACCTCACCAGTTGCTGATCCAGAAATAACAGTGACACCAGATCCTACGGTGCCGACACCGGTACTTCCAGTGGCTGTGTTGCCGTCTGAGGTATCATCAATATCCCCAGGACCGCTATCCCGGCCCACATTCATGATGGGGACACGCCTTTCATGTGCCATGACGGCAATGGGCGTGGGATTGTCATTTCGCTATTTTGTATGTGTCAGTCAGTCCTTTTACCAGAAAGGAAAAGATGAAGGCATACGACAACGGCATTTGGTTGCAAGGCCACTGGTCTCGACTCAATCAACGTTGTCAAGGAAAAGATATCAACCAGGAAGAAGAGAGTCACCAGGGCGACTCTTGGTTGGATTGGACCCATGAGTAGGAAAAGTAGGGAAGAACCTTCCCTTGGGTTTCAACGAAGAATGTAGATCAGGGTAACTGGGAAGAGATCCACTGCTATTGTTGATTGCCAACCCAGAAGGGTTGGATGGACTTGGCTACGAGCTTACCCGGTATATATAGTTGAAATTAGCAAAAGGAAAGATAATCATCGACGGTCTCGGTAGGGTCAGATCTTGGTTCATCATCATTATCAGAAAATGATCCGAACCTAATGGTCCACCTGATGGAGACCCTAAATCGAACGTCCAAGAGTGGGTTGGTTACATTCTGACTAACCAAGCACCGAGAATGTCGTCTCGGAAGTAATCTCCGCTTAGGATATAGGCTTTCATACCTAATCTGTGTGGGAGGGAGGGGAACCATGGATGAGGTGTGTGTTGATGGTTGCATCGAGCGCCGCTTGGTTTGGTCGTGGAATTCTTGGGCTGTATCATCTTATGATCAACTCCCCTAATGATAGCCCAAGTCCAAAGCAAGGGGGAAGACTGGTTGGAATTGGAAGTCCGGTGATAGCAATCATGATTTTCTCTGTCATATGTGCCAACTTGTCAGTCGTTTCAGGGCAAGTATGCTTTCTGTCTCTATCTGGTCATTTACGATGACGATGATGATGCGACCTACTCGATTGGTCATCCCACCTCTGCGGGATTTTCCACATCAACCGCAAAAATACTGGACGGAGATAGAGAGAGGGGGGGGAGGCATCTAACAGATGAGTTTCTGTCCGTTTGTCCCGAACGGTTCATCCTCTTGACCCCATATCGCCATCGCCCAGAACGCCTCTTGTACAACATATAGATGTCTCAGATGTTCCCAGCCAGATCTAGAAACAGATCGAGAAACACGATCGAAGTGTCATTGTGTAACAAGGCCACTGGAGAATTAGCTGGGATAAGATGTAATCTGTGTAACCAGAGGGCAGACCAGAACCCGAGATCCGGGACAGCTTTGATGCATGACCCAACTTTGTCCACAACTTTAAAAAGTAGAGTCCATCAGACCAAATTGTACCTTTGGCACACACCAAAAAAAAAAGAATGCTTGATCCTGGTTATCTACGCTACTAGTACTTTCTTGGAATACCATTTATCCAGAATTTTGAGAATCTGTGGGGGCGGGGGGG
>VCAU01000078.1:0-41267 GCA_015844325.1 Aspergillus nanangensis | reverse complement strand
CCCCCCCCCCCCCCCCCTTTGAAGAA
Source organism: Aspergillus nanangensis (assembly GCA_015844325.1). Lineage (NCBI taxonomy): Eukaryota > Fungi > Ascomycota > Eurotiomycetes > Eurotiales > Aspergillaceae > Aspergillus > Aspergillus nanangensis. The sequence continues at coordinate 41,241 of VCAU01000078.1, read as the reverse complement.
TGTTAGTATCCCTCCATCCCTTGGAAGACCCAATAGGCTCTCTCTCTCTCTCTCTTTCTCTTTCTCTCAGCTCGGGTGCAGTATCCGCATTCAGAGATGTTTTGGGAAAAGGGAGACTCTAGGGCTCAAACCGAGAGGTAGCATCCAATGCAGCCAGTCTCGAATTAGGGCTAAGCTAAATTTACTTGTTGCGGCCGTTATTTCCAACGGGCCGCAACCGCCCGTTCCCGTCCCTTAAGCCAACCAATTACGAGATAGATCCACTTCCAACGTAGTTTTTTTTTGCCCTAATCACCGTAATTGCAAGAGTTGGTCTAGAATGGATCGGTGATGCCCGGACTTTCTTCAACCAACTGTTCTTGCGATGGGTTGGGGATTATTACGTATCCTCCAATCCAATACTGCACTTTCGACTTTATGCAGTCTTACGTTATACTCGGTCTCTCCACATGGAGAAGATCAAGAGTCTATGACGGGGGTTGTGTTACCTTGGGAGGTCTTTGGTGTTAACATCGGATTGGAATGTGAGTCAACTATTGACTATTGCAGAGGCGCACAAAGAGGGCTAGTATTTCCTGGATTATGACGGGGTGGCCAATTGCAAACTTTGGAAAGGACTTGAAGATAGAATAATAAGACGATGATCATGCAAAACAATAATGGCTCCATTCTAGTGAGTTGAATCAATCTAATAGAAACTCGACATACACGCTCTCCGCTCAACAGACAAGACATACTTATTGGAGACAAAGAAAAAGAAATAAGAAAAGAAGAGAGAAGAAAAAAAAATGCAACCACAGGCTGAAACTAAAAACTAAATGAAGGTTAGAAACTAAACAGTCCAGTCCTTCGCTTGCCAAACGGATAGACCACCAAGGCGGCCACAAACAATCCCACCGTAATAGCGATAGCCACCTGGACCATTCCATAGCCCAGTGACTGCGAAGCCATCCCATTCGATCTGGCAGCCGTAATATCATCTCCATTGGACCGGTTGGCACTGTTAGTCGACACATTCGACCGGATCTGGTCCGCCGACTCGACTCCGGCGATGAGCGAGCCAGTTGCCGCCAGGCCAGAAGGCACCAGCACAAAAATGCCAGGTAGAATGGCCGTCGCCGCGTGGCCATGCCACAGCCGACTGTAGAGGTTCCCCATGACGCCGATCGCAAAGGATGCAACGGTCTGAGCCACCTGGGAGTTGGTCCCCAAGCGGCGCGTCACGAAATAGTTGGTCACGTAGCCGGCCAGCGCGATCGTCACCATCATCGGGGTCTGGCGCCATTTCCCCTGGTTGACGATCATCAGACACAGGGCAAAGGCGACCACGAAGGGGAACCGTTGCACGTAGGGATTCCGGAACGAACCGTGGCGTGGGCAGGTGGTGGCCGAGGTCGCGTCTGCGTCGATCAGCCCGTAGATGGTGGTGCCGACAGTCAACCCAAAGCCCAGGAAGAGCGAGTAGATGATAGCGTAGACCATGCGGATCGACCCGGCCACGATCTGATGGCTCTGCAGCTCCAGACTACTGCAGAGCACGGTGTATCCCGGCAGGATCAGCGCGATGGAGGACTGGGCAATGGCGGAGAAGCAGAACAGGTTCACCCTCGAGCCGTCAACGGAGGTCTTGATGCTGCCCAGCGCGCGGGCAATAAACGAGGTCAGCACTGTCGCCGACACCTCGAACACATTGCTGTAGAGGACGGACCGCGGCGCCAGGACATGCTGCATGAAGCCTAACAGACACCCGTTGAAGAAAATGATCGGCAAGTCAATGGGGCGCGCGTTGAAGGCAAACGGGCCGACCATCGCCGTCGCCAGCCCGTACACCAGCACGATGATCCACTTGTTGAACCGCGGCTTCTTGGCCATGATATCCTCCAGCTCCTGGATCGCCTCTTCGATGCCAATCACATCGTGCACGACGTTCTTGTAGATGTTATGCGTGTCCGCCAGGCGCCCCAGATCGATGCCCTGACCCACGCGCACGAGTTTCACCTCCGCGGTGCGCGTCGATGGGTCGTCAAACGACATGATCATACACCCCGGCACATACAGATACTGACTATCCACCTCCAGCACGCGCGAGGTCATCTGCATGTATTCCTCGAGGCGGTGGGTGGGCGCCCCGAACAGCATCAGCGCCTTGCACAGCTGCATAATATAGCGCTGGCGCGCGATGATCTGCGCAATCTGCAGTGTCACCTGGATCTCATCCTCCAGCCGCATGTTATGACTGCCACGACCCTGTTTACTGCGTCGTTTGGACGCCGCGGTCAGCACATCGTTTGACACCGGCGTGCTCGCTCCACTCAAACTCGCCGCCGTGGGCGGCAGTCCTCCTCCTCCTCCTCCTCCTGATCCCCTTCCTGTCCCGCCGACCAAAGTCGACGTCGACAAATTGGCGCCCTTCTTCTTATACCATTTCATCTTCCGCGGGGTGGCCGAGCCGGGCGTCTGCGACTCCGAAGGCGACTGGCTGGCACTCGACCTGCGCCGACCGTCCATCGCCGCGTTCAGCTTCAGCAACTGTGCCAGAACGCCGCCGCCGGCAGCACCGCCTCCATCCCGGGGTATTCGGGGGTCGAGGGCTACTTCACTGCCGGGATATATGGCCTGTTGCGGCTTGAACGGCGGGGGGTGCGAAACGCGGCGATTGCAATGGTCGTGGGTCATATCGCGGACCAGACGATGGGCCTCGGATGTCAAGGTATCATGCTCTGGTCGTTCGTACTCGTCCGGACGGTCTCCGTTGCCCGAGTCAGACGTGGGCCGTCTCACCAAGCCGTCATCCAGTGCAGGGTGGTATGTCGGCTGCAGATCGTCGTCCTCGTCGCCCAGGGGCCGGCCCAGCTTTGTCGCCAGCTTGCGGGCTTTTATTTTGGTGCGATGGCGTAGGCTGTTGATGCGGTCGAAGAACGATGCGCCGGGCACGGTCGACGGGCCGGTCGATACCCGTCTCTGTTCCGGCTGCTCCGGGCGTTGCTGAACGGCTCCTCTGTCTTTCTCGGTGAGTTTCTCGTTGGGGCTGCTTGTCGGGCTGGGTTGCGTCCGGGGGGAGTCGGTGATGTCCACCGACCCGTGAGTGAATGGTCGGTCGGTGGTAGACCCGGCATCGTCCCCATCAGACTCGGTGTCTGGTGTGCCATATTCGAATCTCAGGTCCGAGCCGAAGTGCACTCGATGAGCGGCGGCGCGGCTGGACGGCGACTCACTGTCAGTCGAGACCTTGGGACGGTCGTGGCCGAGTATGAGACTTTCTGGGTCCAGTGGCTCTTGGGTCGGAGCATCTTCGACGCTGTTGTAGCTGATGAGAGAGCTCTGGCTCGCGGAACTGAGAGGTCGATCGCCGGACATGGGAGCCTGTGTCCCTTGGGGGGAAGGGATGGTGAGGTCCGGTGTCGAGGGGGTGTTAAATCGGCGGGCTCATAGGGAAGAATTATGTCAATTAGGGGGTATCAGAGCTACTGATGTCGATATGAGGATGAAGTAGACTAGACCTGATTAAAGTGTCTTAGACTCGACAAAGATGAAGTAGTAAACAATAGACTCGATTGTTGTTGTGGTGATTCTACAGGTCCGGATGGCGCTTTCCTCGCTGGCGTCTACCATCGACGTCATCCATCCCACACAAGACCCTGGATGGAGGAATGCCGGAGAGCGAAAAGATCAGAATTCAGCATCAAAAACCTGGCAGACAGACAGACATCAGAGGGATCCGTAAAACAATGCAAAGTTTGTTGCATTGAGAAAAACCCAAGTCAATGACGCATGCAGTAAGTATGTGGGTCAACAATCTCGACTCTCTCTCTGCACCCGCCACGATCCCCCTCCACCTCCTGCTTAGATAACGCTGGAAGAGGCATTTTGCTCATTGGCCTTGTTGTTGTTGATGATCTAAATTTGGCCTGTTCTCTGGAGGTTGGACCCTGGATATGTTTTCCGCCACAGGTGTGAATCCACTCGGGCGGAGAGACTCCGAATTGGATCCAAGTCTAGAACAATGGGAATGTCAAGGGTGAGTGGTTTTATTTTTTATTTATTTGTTTCTTTGTTTTAAACAAGAAATGAACAGATAATTCGGTGTTGTGGGAAGATATACAGAGGTGCTCCCGTGCCCTAATCCTCTCGCAGAACCAGACCTTCATTGCTTGCTGTGATTTCATCTCAACCAGAAAGAATACTTGAAACTAACAGTATTGATCATGCTTCCCCAACCGAGGCCTCGTCCTCTGAGGACTTCCCCGCCTCCTTTTTCCCCGGTGCATGAATCGTCTTGTTCACAAAATCCGTCAAATATTTGTCCACGCTTGATGTTGCAAAGCATGCCGCGATGATTGCCAGCCCTCCAAAGCTCAGACTGCTCAAGTATACAATGCGCAGGCTGGAGGAATAGGCGTTCTTTGTAGCGGTCTCGATTGCCTCTTGAATAGTATGATTCATCCCCGCGAGACTTTCTAAAGAAGCACTGTGGGTGATTGCGTCCAATACATCAGGGACGTTCTGCGTTGGATAGCCTGTCTTCTCGGCGGCCATGGTGATAAAACGGGGAAGGTAGGAGCCCAGTCGGTTTTGGAAGACGCAGAGGTAAATACTGGCTGGTAGAGATAAGTTGCATGTCATACATAATATGGAGGGCCCTTCACTTACTGGAGATTGTGCCTCCGACTGCACGCGTAGAGGCATAGAATCCCTGGGCAACCCCGATATCATTGGGGGGGACAATCAGTCCGGCAACAACAAGAGTCACTAGCTCAAGCCAGCCAACGAAAATGCCTGCAATGATTGTGCCCTTGGATATAGATAGGTCAGTGGAAAGAGAATGCATCTTTCATACGTTCCAAAGGAAGACTTACAGCTATAGCCAAGTTCTGTGTGTGCTGATTAGTGATTGCCATCACGCCACAGAATATCGCCGACCCAATACTCGTCACAATCAACTGCAACCGGGGACGTCTGAGTAGTTTGAACAGACACCCACTGATGATCTCTCCAATGGCCAATGCGGCACCGGTTGTCGACTCGAGGATGTTAGTCTCTCGAGCTTGATGATTGACCAAATGGAGAAACTTACCGACATCAACCCAATCTTGGTGTTATCCGTTGTGTAGAGAATAGAAATCTGGGTGGGCCATAACACATTGAGAACGTAGTAGACCATTTGACCAACGGTTCCCACAATCACCACCGCAACGAATGAACGGATCTTGAATAATTTGATAGGAAGAAGGGGCTCCGGAAGGGGGGCGTAGACCTCTTGAACCCGGTTAGTTCCATCCCCACGAATCCTCTATTTCGCAGCACCGGGAGCTTACCATAAAACCCAAAGCCAATCAACATGGCCGTTCCAATCAGGAAAAGTGCCAGAACATGCGCATCCGTCCAGGCGTAAGTCCCCTCACCCCAGACTAAATCGTCAGTGGAAGAGAAGGATATCCAGAAGAGTATAGGCAAGCCTACCGAATGCGAGCAAAACCAACACCACGCCGCCGACATACAGAAAAAACCCCACATAGTCCAATTGCTTCAGTTCCTGCAACTTTGTCTTGTTGTTGGGGAGCTGGTCGAAGTCCGGCGGGAAATAACAGATCACCAGCAGGATTAATGATAGCCCAGCAACCATGACATTGAGCCAATAGATCCACCTACGAGCAAATAAATATCAACCGTCTTTTAAACAAACCAGGAGAGAGAGAAAAAAAAAAAAACCATACCGCCACCCCAACGCTGTATGTTGCACCAGGGACCGTGCAATTGCCGGAGCCCATCCGATAGTTGGAAACACACTTACAGTCATGGCCGCCTGAGCCCATCCGCGGTACTTGTTGGGCACGAGCTCCTGTGACAGCAGCGGGTATAGAGTATTCACACCCGCCGAGATGCCAACAAGAACGGTGCCCCCGATGACTACCGTGATCGAATTCGCAGTTGCACACACGATGCCTCCGACTACGGCGCAGGATTGGCCCGCAATCAGGAAGTGTCGGCGTCCGAAGATGTCGCTGACTCGGCCAACAAGAAGCAGAAGGACTCCGCAGGTGAGCGTCGCAACCAAGTGGACCATGTAGTAATTCGGGTCGGGGCCTATGTCCGCGTTGATCACACTCAGGATGCTCACGGGCATGGCGAACCCGATAAACAGACTGTTGCCCATCAGGATCATGGCCACAAAGGACCCGATAAACCGGAAGGAGCCCCAGTATCCCGGGGTGATGGCCTCATTGTTGACATCGGCGGATCCTGAGGTATCTTGCGACGGGGATGGGGATGGGGACGGTGGCTTGTTGGACAACTTCTCGTTGCTCATTGTGACAGCAAATCCTACTTCCAAGGAGTGGATTTGTGATCGCCGATGAAACCTGCTGCAGTCTAGGAGATTGTGGAGATGGATCGATCGCAGTAACGGGGGGAACTGATCCAGCTTCACTAGGCATATCTTACTTATATCCCCCCCCACCGGCAGTTGTATGCCCATCTCTCCCAAGATATAAACACCATTAGCACACCCATGACCACTAGTCCACCATCCGGTGGAAGATCCACCCTCGATTGAGTTTACCCCAGACCCCGACCCCAGACCTGCCAAGCGCGGGGGTGGCATTCTTACCTTCGTGGGTAAGGTTATCCAACCTCTCGGATGCGCAATGCGGGGAGGTGGCTTTGTTAAACGTCTCGCTGGATAAGCTTTCCCTGGAACGTTGTTTTGGGGCGTATGTATAAAGTCTTCATCCCAATAGGATCTGATAGGACAGTGAGATCAGCTCACCACTGGAATAACCACCTGTAAGTTCCCAGGACGTACTTCCGTATGGAACAATCGCTGGAATTAGTCGGCTTGGGATACTTCCGGGGGAAATGCGTGTTGGAATTAGTTGACACGGGATATTTCCGGCCGGAATAAATCCTGCGCGTGTTTCTGCCCAGAGATTCGTGGCCGGAATATGACGCCACATTCGAGTTATCTTACTCGCAATCGACGTATGCATTGGAGGATAGCTGAAGATACTTGTGTTTTGGACCCCAGAGTCAGTTAGTCTTGAGTTGTTTCTTCATTTGCCTCATTTCTTCAATCTCATCCAGTTCAATCAGTCCATCCAAAATCCACCAACTACTGAAATGGCATCAAATCCATTCGGAAACCCTAACCCATGGTCCGAACCCGCGTGGTACAATGCCCTTGCCTCGCCCTACTACACCGATTCACATCTTGCCCTACGCGATTTCGTGAGAAAATACGTCCAGCAGTACATTGAGCCCTATGCCGAAGAATGGGAGAAAGAGGGCCGCGTCCCACCCGAGGTAGGAACAAAAACCGCCCTCACAAACACTATCTCACCACGAAACAACACGCCAGGAAATCATCCGGTTCGCGAGATCGGGGCTTGCCTTCCAAGACATACCTCCCCAGTATCGTCCGGGGCTCAGTCTACCTTGCAACATTCCCGATGAAGGTAAGAACAAATTCATTCAACCTGCGGTTGTTGCATCTGTTGTTTCTGACTTTAACTTGGCAGAGTGGGATATCTTCCACTCGTTGATTCTGCACTATGAGATGGGCGAAGTCTGCTCTGGAGTCAAATCGGCGATTGGCGGGGCTTCGATTATCGGGGCTCCTCCCATTATTCACTACGGCACCGAGCAGCAGAAATCCCAATGGCTCCCGGGGATCTTCACGGGTGAAACGAGCTTTTGTCTGGGTGCCACGGAGCCTACTGGTGAGGAAGATATCTGGTCGAGGTTGGAATGGGTTGAAAAAGTTTACTGAAACTACTAGTATAGGGGGTTCTGATCTGGCCAATTTGAAAACCACCGCAGAGAAGACGCCCGATGGGAGGTTTTATATTGTGAATGGACACAAGGTAGGTGAAACCAACCCACCCCTATTTGTGGTCCGGAAGCAATAGCAGCATGCTCAATTCACCTAGAAATGGATTACCGGATCAATGACCTCGACCCATATGACCACTGCAGTGCGAACTGGAGGCCCCGGAGCAGCTGGAGTATCGGTGATCGTCATTCCACTGGATTCAGAGGGCGTCAGCATCCGGAAGATCCATAACAGCGGCTGCAACGCCTCCAATGCTGCCTGGGTGACGCTTAGCGACGTGAAAGTCCCCAGATCAAACCTGATCGGAGTTGAAAACCAGGGTTTCAAGTGCCTGATGAAAAGTGCGTGCGATTTGAGTCCCCTCGAGGAATCCCCTGTCAAATGCATCTGTCGGGACCGGATTGACTGACTGACTGGGAGCAAACAGACTTCAACCACGAGCGCCTGGTAATTGCAGTGATTATGAACAAATCCGCGCGGGTTTGTCTCGCAGACGCCCTGCAGTACGCCCACGACCGCCACACATTCAACCAGCCCCTGATCGCCAACCAAGTAATCCGGGCGAAATTCTCCACGATGGCACGGTATATCGAGTCGCACTGGGCGTGGATTGAGCAGCTAGCATATCACATCAAGGTGACTGGTCAGGATGCGGACTTGGTAAGTCGTTTTCTCTCTCTCTCCCCCCCCTCTACATCCGCCCCAGGAGATTAATTCGAGATTCTTACTCAGGCAAGTCGACTAGCTCTGGCCAAGGTACATGGCGGGCGGATTGTCGAAATGGCCAATCGAGAGGCGCAGCAGGTATTCGGCGGCGCAGGCTACCAACGAGGAGGAGTCGGCGGCCGGGTTGAGCAGATCAGTAGGGATCTTCGCATGATGATTGTCGGCGGGGGCAGTGAGGAAATCATCGGGGATCTGGCGATGCGACAGGAATTGGCTGCGTCGAGGAAACGAGGAAGTCACTTGTAGAAACGAGGCTAGAATGTTTTTGAATATATCCAGTTTTGTTGACATCCTTTAGGGCTGATGCAGGCCCCCTTCGCATAAGCCCTGGAGATTCTCCATATTCTCCAAGTCCAGGAACAAATCAGACTGGAAGATACAAAAAAGCAACTAAGGAAAAGCATCTCCGGGCCTTAGTGGAATCCTGGTTAAATCGGCTTCCCCCCCACAGTGATGTCTCTTTTCCCCATACCCCACACTTCTGGGCTAGCGTGAATCCGTATTTCGCTGGAGAGACACTCCTTGACCGTGAGCAGAGAGAATCTCCGGTCTTCATCGTAACAACTGAGAGAAAGAAGGACCAGAAACAAGTATCCTTCGTGCTGAGAAGATGGACCAACAACCCACTCGGGCCGTGCGACGTCGACCCCCGCGGCGAGGACGATACGTCTACAAGGCATGGTACGTCGGTTTTTGTTTTTCACTTTTATTATTCTTGATGGTAGTGACTCGAGCTCCTGTCCAGCCTTGAATGTCGGCGACGCAAGACGAAGGTAGGTTAATTGCTTCGAGTGTATATCCCTCTCCGGTCGACATTCGACGACAAGGACATGTAGCTGAAATATATGATGGGATTTTCTCTAGTGTTCTGGAGAGCATCCCTGCGCGTGTTGTCGCCTGGAATCGGTGGACTGTCTCTATGCTGCCGGTCCAGCGAGAGTGCGTAAACAAACGTCCAGGATGAATTTGCCTGACGGGGCTGCTTTGCATGGATCGCAACACAAAAAGTGTTCTGTGAAAGCGCACGAACGCCCTCCGAGTCCCGTACAATCCTCATCCTCGACGGTCTCGCTCAGCAATTTTGATGATCAACTCTGGGATTCCTTTTCGTGCGCCGGCGGTGGTGTTGCGGACATGGGAGGAGATAGCTTTAGAGATAGTATCGTGCGACCATCATCACGGCTGAGATACGAGACATGCGAGGGCGACTTGAACCAGTGGAACATCCAAGCGAAGCTCATCGAGGTGCACGACATGCAAACGATGGTTCGACACTACCTGATCCGGGTGAATCCCCGCGTGCCATTTCTCAACAGCGGCCAACAGCTGCACGATGTCGAGAGGGTGCTGGCCGGGAAAGAAGACGACCGCCTGCAGCTGGTAGCTCAAATCGAGCTGATCATGGCCCTGCTGCAAATCATGACGGATGAAACGGCGGGGATGGGCAACGCCACGCCTGTCGGATGGCGAGAATTCCAGTCGGCAGAGAGTCTCCTGCAGCGTCGGAGCTGGAATGGAATCTCCAACCTGCGCACGATCCAATGTCTGATTCTCAAGACGATGTATCTGATCTACGCCGACCGAAACGACCTCGCCTACGATACGGTGGCGGTCATTGTCCGGATCTGTTTCCAACTGGGCCTGCACAACCAGGACTATTGGGAGCTTTGCTCTCCCTTTGAGGTGCACCTACGCCAGCGGATCCTGTGGACGGTGTTTTGTATGGAGCGACATGTGGTGGAATCGTGTCAACTGCCGTGTCTGCTGCGTCAGTCGCAGCTGGAAGTGGCCCTACCGCGACATATCGACGATAATAAGCTACAGGCTGGGCAGGATGTGCTTCCCCCCGAGGACCCGGGGGCTCCTATCCAGCACCTCTACTTCTCCTACCAACGGGCGGTGCTGTTTACAGAAGTATGGGACCATCGGGTGCTCGCGCTCCCGGGGGGACAGGGACACGGACACCACACAGACGCCCATCTGGTCGCGACGATTGACTCGCGCATTGAGTCCCTCCGAGCTGAGATGCCCCGGTACTTGCATTGGAGCTCGAGCGATCTGCCACATGAAAGCCAAATCAATCCCAGTCGACGCTTTTTTGTCCGCGAGAGTCTGGTGCTTCATCTGGTTGGTGCTACCGTCTCCCCCATATCTTCCCTGAATATATCCCGAATTAGCGTCGCTAACGGTGTAACTATAGTTATTGAACAGTCTTCGTCTCCTCCTTCGCAAGCCCTGGATCGACGACAATACACAGACATCCACCGAAATCGTTGGCAACTGCATTGAAATCATGGCCGACAGCATCCACTCCCTCCACTCCTATCACCAAACAAGCCTCCCCGACCCTATCGAGCGCTACACCTCCGTCCGCTATCTCCTCGACGCTCTCCGCCCTCTGGCACGCATCATCCTATACAAGTCCGACCTCATGGGTTGGCACCGGCGACAGGCCCGTCAAAGCTTTGACATTGGGCTCTCCCTCCTGAAGGAGTTTTCGTCGCACCTCACGCTGGCCCGGACGGAGCTGGAAAAGATCCAGCACATGGTTGCGGAGGTCATGGACAAAACGCGCGACTATTGTGTGACGGGCTCGATTGCGGACTGTCTTGAATGGGACGACGTGCTTGCGTGGGATGCGATGCCTAGTAGTCTTGGTGATATTTGCGAGATAATACCTCGGCCTTCTACAGTGAGCGAGTTGTTCCCAGAGCCTGCACTGGGAGAGATGGAAATGAATCATGGGTTTTGTTTTTCTGCATGAAGAATTTGAAGTTAACCTCGGCGTACCGAGGGATGATCAGCAGATTCACCGAAACCGCCGACCAGAAACGCCGACTCGATTGTATGCGGGGAAACAAAATAAATAATTACTTTTATTCTTATTTTTATTTTTATTTTTTATTTTCCCACTCTCTCTGTCTCTGTCTCTTCCCAATTCATCCATCACCTCTCAAAATGGCCGTCTCAACCACTAGCCCTGCACATACGCAGGCATTCGAAGATGCCATCCAACTGGAATACGTGTCGCCTGGGAATTACTCCGCCGACCTGAAATGGGAATGGTCTGTTGGTAGTGGTACGTATTATCTATATATATATATATACTATCCTGATTATCATCCTCACCACTAAATAAAACCACCAGCTCCCAACGGAGGCTACATCGCCGCCATCCTCCACCGCTTAGCCACCGACCACTTCCACCGCAGCCACCCCAAGCAACACCACAGCCGCCCCGCGCCCATCAACCTCCAACTGCAGTACGTGCGCCGCAGCGACATCGGCCCCGCCGCCCTCCACGTCCGGGACGTCAAACTCGGCGCGCGCATCTCGCTGATCCACGTCACGCTCTCGCAGAACAACCGCGAGAAGGTCGTCGGGTACGTCACAGTCTCCGACCCAGTGTCGGAGAAGGGCATCTCGACCTCCACGGGGTGGGAGGTGCAGCCGCGCCCGCCGCAGTTCACTCCCCCGTCGCAACCAGGCCAGATGCACTCCGACGACGGCGCATGGCACAAGGTGACCCTGACCAATCCGGGGTTCCGGCGGGCGTCGAATCAGTTGGAGCTGTATGAGCCGAACGACCAGATCGAGGGGCCGGGGTGTATCAGCCAGTGGGCGAGGTTGCATACGACCGGGAAGGGGGGTGGGGTTGGGCGGTGGACGCCGGAGACGGTGTCGTTTCTTGTGGATATTTTCCCCATCACGCTGGGGAGGATGGAGCAGGTCGTGCAGCGGGATTTACCGGGGGCGGAGGTGGAGGGTGAGGAGGCGGCGAAGGAGGCGGCGCCGGTGTGGTTTCCTACGCTGGGACTGCAGATTGATCTGAAGAAGCCGGCGGTGTCGGGGGATGAGTGGCTGTATACGCAGACGGTGATTAAGGCGGTGCGCGATGGGCGCATGGATGTCCAGGTGGTGGTGCTGGATCAGGCCGGGGAGTTGGTGGCGGTGGCTACGCAGGCGAATTTGATCTTGTCGGCGGATAGGAATGCAGGCAAGAAGGGGAAGACCAGTCTGTAAGGAGGTTGATGTATATATCGCGGAGATGATTCCTGGCGCATTGTTTTAGAAGGAGTTGGATACATTCAAGACAAGACAAGAACATATAGAAACTACCCTATCTTTCACTGCGTGTGCATTAGTGTAGTCGGGGATATAATCATACAGACTCAGTAATGTAGCTTCATTCTCATCTTTGGCGGGAACTACTGCCGACCTGCTCCTGCAATGACAGTCCCTCTCACATCCGACTTCGTGGCGTCTTCATATTCATATTGTATCCTCCCTCCCCCTCACCCCGATCTCATGCTGAGCAGGAGGCAGTCCGGGTTGTCGGGTGGTGGCAGGCTATATCGCACTAACAGAATTTCGGTTGCAAGTCCTGTAGGATCCTCATTAGCATTGATTCGTGCTTTGATATGGCCGGGCTTGATCCAAACGCACGTATACATATAGTAAGAGTATCACCCTCTGAGATTGAGATCCCCCAATGTCCCTGCAACCAGATTACATTGAACTGTGATCAATGAGAAGGCACAGCTATCATAGGCGCAAATAAGAAGATCATTTCGATGTTCATGCGATGGCTCCCAGTGTATTTCGTAAGCCTAGCGTACCTCTTACATACTCGGAAAATGAAAGATATATTCCAAAGGTATCATCCAGTTGGATCACTCTGGTGATAAAAATAAATTTCTAACTCTGTGTAGGAGAAAACGCAGGAGGTGCGATTTGACAGTCCAGTTCCTGATTATATGCCGGAGTGCAACGCACTGGATGTAGTGGAAAGTAAATCCAAAGACCATATTGAATTCTTGGCCTTGAACTACATGTATATATTGTGTATATGTTAGGTGTCTGATCTATTCTGAGTCTCTGAAGGTGTCTGGGACTGAATAGTTCTCGCGGATATATTTATATATAATCGATACTATCAGCCAAAACACTTAGAAAAACTTAGAAAAACCTATAGAAAGCAACATGCCCTTCTCTATATATCTACCAGAATACATGATCAAAAATCAGTCTTACTATCGCATAGTCGGTGAGAGCTACGCTGTCCTCGCTGACTGCGTGCAGGACTGAGAGAAAAAAACAACAACAACAACCTTAATCCAATGGCATCGCCAGATGCAGGTGACGTACGTCGACCGCATGGGAGTCCAGTAGTTTAAACCAAACCAGGAGGCATAAGCTCCGGGCAACGTGGGGTTGGAGACCGCCCTGCGCCATAGGCGACAGTGATAGAGCTGTACAGAGACTGAGATCAGACACATCAGCTTGCGTCAAGCGTTGGCAGCCTTGCATGCCCAAGCCACGGTACTGTTCCTACGGTACTAATGAGCGATCGCGTTTATTTTGTCGATAATTTGAGAGGTTATGTCTCGTGTTAAGGAGTGAAACAGCTGCATCTTCATATGGTGCCAAGGATGTATACGTGGGTTGGTTGCGAATGGGTAATCTTAGCTACAATTGCAAGGACAGGTAAAAATAGGTACTTTAGTTTATGCCCTTCGTGAAAGGAATTGCTGTTTTCTCAGGTGGAGATGGTAAAGATGGATTGATAGAATTCTCCAGCAAAATAGCGTCTTGGTCGCGTGAGCATTTTCTCAGGAGGATTACTATTGTTATTATTGTTATTATTGTTGTTGTTATGATGATGATGATGCTGATGCAGATCATTGGGATCGCCTTGGACGGAAAGTAATATCCGATGCAATTCATAAAAATGAAACATTACTTTTTTTTAAGAAAATAAAAAAATAAAAAAATAAATTGAGAATTAAAGGTGGTTTGTGATTATTCTTCTGGCTCCCATGAATCCCCTCGCAATGAGGTTGTATAGAAAGAAACAGGCTTTTTCCCTGTTTAACAATTGTTGCGTATGTCACCAGAGGCATTTAAACGGCTCTAAATGTCTTGGGACGGATAGGCTGAAATGAGTGCCGAGGAACCTATTTTGTACTTAGTGAATCCCTCGACGTCATATGGAGGGAAGCTGAGGAGGATGTTCTTGACGGCGTCAGGGTGACATCTCTGCTGGAGAGGGAATTGATTTTGCTAGAGACGAGTCAGAAAACCCAGTGGCAACCACCGTTGTCAGGGATTAAGAGCTGCCTTCTTTTCTTTTGTTGGTCTTGGCCTGGACGGGATGAGAATCTCCAACAAGCGATTTATCTTGGCCATCCTAAGGACTGTATGGAGAAATTACCTTACAATTATGCCTTATGTGTCGGATTATTTTGGGATTTACAAGATTTATCCCCATAGAAGATCATAATCATCACAATCATCACAATCATCACAATTATTCTGCTATTTTGCTAAATACGGCAACAATTCCAGAAGAAATCCCCCAGCACAGCCACACGAAACCCTACAAGGCGCACAAATAACCAGCATCATTAATTGGTGGATCCTTGCTGACTCGCACGTCACCGAGGCTTGACTTTTCAGGCAACACCATTTTTCCTGCGCAGCATCTGATTTATCGAGCCAACTCCTGACGACGACTTTTTTTTTCCCTTTTCCCCACCATCGGAGAACCGTGGGACAGATCGTCCTTTCATTTCGGCTGCGCCAGGAGGCCACTAGCCCTCTTTGGAGTATTAATAGTATCGATTGGAGTGGATGTGGGTCAACCCAAAGGCTGTGCCGGGCCTTCCGATGACGCTGTTTGCTTTGCTTTGCTGACGAGCCTGTCCCAGTTGGAGCTTCTCAATAATATTAGTCTGTCTTGCGAGCAAGGATGAGGGGGGGCTCAAGCGTGGTGCCATGTCATTGGCATGAGAATTAACCTGTCCAAGCCACAGAGTTGTTTCTATGAATAATTTCGTCCCATGGGAGAGTCTCAGGTACTTTTGACCCACATCCTCTCTGTCGGTTGGTCTCATTCGTCACTGGGGGGGTCTCCATCGCCACAAAGTTGGAGTGGATTGCGATATGCCGATCAGGGTTATTATGTAGAGGGTAGAGAGCCCCAGGGGGGAGAGAGAGAACATATAAACTCCGCCAGATCTCCGATCAGATTCAATCTCTCTCTCTTTCCTCATTATATCAAACAAATCAATTCAAACCCAAAGTCTATTCCAAGCCCACTCCACCTTCAACTAATTTTTTTTATAAAATCTTCCTAAACAAACCAACCAACCATCCAAAATGCGTTTCACCATCCTCACCACCGGCCTCTTCCTCACCTCCGCCCTGGCCGCTCCCCAGCAGGACGACAACACCATCGGCGACATCGTCTCCGCCGCCCAGGACGTCGCCCAGACCGGCGGAAACATCGCCTCTGACGTTGTCGACTCTGCCTCTTCCATTGCCTCCGAGGTGCGCACCGCCGGCGGCGCCGCTGCCAGCGACCTCACCTCCAAGGCGGGCGATATCGCCTCCGACGCCGGCAACTGGGGCTCCTCCGTTGCCTCCAACGCCGAGTCGTGGGCCACCTCCGTGGCGTCGGACGCTCGCAGCCACGCTTCGGATGCCCGTGACCGTGCCTCCTCCAAGTGGAACGAGCTGACCACTCTCACTGGCACCAACGGCGAGGCCACCGCCACTTCCACCGTCTCGGAGGCCTCGCAGACTGGCTCCGGGGCTGCTTCCCAGACCACCAACGCCGAGGAGTCTGCTGCTGCTACCTCGACTAACTCCGAGGGTGCTGGTGTGGCCCAGGCTACCCCTGCTGCGCTGGGTTATGGCATCGCCGGTGTTGCTGGTGTGCTGGGTGTGATGGCTGTGCTGTAAAAACAAATCCATGGGATGATATGGATGGTCGACGGACCGGGACAAAAACGGAACCCAAAGAATATATATAATCTTGTTCTTGGATTGTTTATAATTTTTTTTGTACGAAATAGCGATACCTAGATGTTGTTTCCCTTGAGTTTTTTTTTTCTCTTTTCCTTTTATGTACAGTGGTTAGGTTATGCATTGAAAACAAACTTACAAACTTGAATTATTTCTTCTGCATCCATTTACCTATAGCATGGATATTTACATATATTTATACAAAGTAAGTGCCAACATGGCACAGAAGACTACAACAAACCCACTCACCTAATTAGAGATTAGAAATAGACAAGACAACAAGGCTAATCAATCCGTAGCCTCCTTCGACCCAGCCTCCTTCGACCCAGGGACCGTCTCCGAGCCTCCCTCGGAAGAAGAGATGTCGATCGTCATCTTCGGTCCTGTGTACCATTTATGCGCAAAAAGGAAATAATACGTCATACAGGCGACCCACACAAACCCATTAATGACGATCGTATAGTTCATATCCATCGCTACAACAGGAGAGAAGTTTTATCAGCACATCATTTCTTTCTTTCCCCAATATATCACCTTTGCAAGCAAGGGGAGAGGAAAAGGGGGGGAAAAAACATACCCGTCGGATTCGGTCCCATACTAGGAAACATCGACAACACCAACCCAAACGCCAACCACACCACCGCAACCATCGCAACTGGCCGACTAAACCGTCCGGTGTAGAACTCACCCGGCACGAACCGCTCATTCCCCCAAACCAGTCGGCAGAGGATAGGCGTGCCCCAGGCGACATAGTTGCTGGCGACGAACAGCGAGAAGAGGGCGTTTGCAGCGATGGCGTTGATCAGACACAATAAGCCGAAGATGATGCAGATGACGACGAGGCCGACGATGGCGCGCACCGGCTGGTAGCGAATGCGTTTGCTGATGTGGCGGAAGTAGCTGGAGAAGGGGAGGGCGCCGTCGCGGGAGAAGGCCCACGCTTGGCGGGAGGCGGCGACGATCTATTATGTAGTTTATTTAGGATTGTGGAATGGAATCTAGATAGGTAGGAAGGAAGGAAGGAGGGATTTACCAGACTGAGGCCAATGAGGAATTGGATCACGATGAGGACGCCCATGAAGCCGAGGGCGCCTTGTTTGCCCAGGGCGTCGAAGTAGATCTACATATAGGTTAGAGAGATCGCGACGAAAAGGAAAAAAAAAAGGAAGCCAACCCACCTGCGCCATCGGCTGCCTAAAAACCGTCCCCAGCGTCGCCGTCACATCAGGATTCATCGTCGCCGCAATCACCGACAGCACCAAAAACCCCAGCACGCACGCCGACCCCGCCGAGTAAATAATCCCCAGCGGAACAGCCTTCGCGGCATGCAGGGCCTCCTCGCTCATATGGACGCACGAATCAAAGAACCCAATCGACCAGATCGGCGCCAGGAAGGACAGCATGAACGCCCAGCCGGTCGGCCACGAGGTCGCGTTATCGACATGGCCGAAGACGAAGGATCCCGAGTTCAGCTCGCCGCCCCGCGCGACTTTGCCCACAGGGAGCGCAATGACGGTGGCGACGATGATGGCGGCGTTGATGTAGATGCAGAAGGTCTGGATCTTGGGCATGATCGAGCCAGTGAAGATGCCGGCTACGGCGTGGAGGATGATCAGGCCGACGTATACGCCGTAGATGGTGCCGTTGGAGGGGGTATATTCGCCGTCGCGGGTGATGGAGACGCAGGCGAGAAGCATTAGGGAGAGGGTGTCTATGGGAATAAAAAAAAAATTATTCATGAGAAAGGAAGATCGGGAGATGAAGGATGTAAATGCGATAAGGAAGACTTACAGTCCACAGAGCACATCCCCCCAATTAACCCTAATGTATTGCTGTAGCCCACCAGGAAGCTCAGCGCGTTCTTGTACTTCTCGCCGGCGAAGTAATGCGTCCACCAGTACAGACCCCCGGCGGTGGGCATGCCCGATGCCATATCGGCCTGGTGTAGTTATTAGTTCTGCGACGATGCGATCGGGGTTGAAAAAGTCAATATTGCAATCCTTACCATGGCGAGGCCAACAAAAAAGATGAAGATACTTGCGGTAAACCAGCCCTAGATATAGATAGGAGGTCCATTGTTAGCGATAAAAAAAAACAACAACAACCGCAACAGCAATAAATTCCAAATCCCATACCCAGACCATTCCTGCCGGACCTGCCGGCAGTGAGAAGGCAATTGTCGACGCAATCGAAGGCACCAGACCCATGATACTGAAAGCGACGGCGAAGATCTGCACGGTCGAGTACTGACGACGCAGTTCCTGCTTGTAGCCCATCTTGGCTGCATAGTGAGGATGGTCAGCGATTGATTGCAGTACGCATTGCATGGGGGGAGGGGATGAGCCTCGATTGACCTGACTTGACTTTGACTCGACTCGAATCACTCACCCAGCAGCTGCATGTCGTTGGGGTCCGCAAGGCCAGCTTCCTCGGCGGCCGCGTTGGCCTCCACGGCAGTCGGCGTATCCATATTTTTGCTCATATTGTATTGTTTCTGTGTCTTCGCCCAGAACCGACAGCCACTTCGCGAAGGAAACGGAGGGGGAGGATGGCTATTTTGTAAAACCCACACCTCTCTCTCTTTTCTTATCGATCGAACTGGTCGGAAGGCGTTCGGGAAGATGAAGACCGTGGGGAGGGGGTCAAGGCCTTAAGGTAGGACTGGAACCCACGGAGCCAAGGGACGGATCGCGCACTAGGGGGGCCGGAATTATGGATAACACGAAGTTAAACCGCCAGGAGCTAATCATATCCACCTGTCAGTCAGTGCTCGATGCTAAAATGAGGTAGGGGAGGTTAGGTTAGGTAAGGGGGGTGAGGGGGAGAGGATGGGGCCCGGCACGCATTAGCAGCTGCAGACGACCGACTAGGAAAGAGATGCACATTTTTTTTTGACGAGACTATCGGACGCGAGATTCCCCTGAGGGAAGTCCCAAGCTAAACCGACGCAGGCTTTCATTTGCGCGTGCAGTAGCTTGATATCGCGCGATCAGGTCAAGCCAATTAATGGTTCGGGGTCTCCACATGGAGTCGGTCGTGGGGCGCTGTCGATCGTGGATTTGTGGTCTCGATTGATGGTCCAGATAGTCCCAGATTGGAGGAATGGCAGTTAAGAAAGGATTCAAAAAAAAAAAGGCGAAAAAAAGGTGAAAAAGGGCTGGAGAAAGGGGAAATGAAACAATCGTCAGAATATTGTGAGACAGTGCTTGTGTATCCCAGGATGAGACCAGATTCTGATCCTTACCCGACTGAGTTAGGGTTGAGCCACTAGGATGCAAGCTATAATCTCGCACGATCCCTCATGGAACAGGTCACAATTCTTAGAATTATACTCTGTATTATTCTTCCTCTTGCATTTAGCTCGAAGTGAGGGTTTTAGCTGATAGAATCTGTCGCTACAATTCCCATGGCTTATCAGGGGTGAAACATCATCATCATCATCATCATCATCATCGAAAAAGGATAACATTAATTAACTATAATTACTTATTAACTAAAATCAACAGTCAGCCACCATATTGATAATAGCACCTTTTCTCCTTCTCCTTTTTCTTCTTCCCTTGCAGTTGTATCACTCGAAAAAGATGTGGTATCTTAAACACTGATATGATATGCAATGCAGAAAGGAAAAGCTGCTATCCTATCCACATGAAAATCCACCAACCAACTCAAGCTGTCCCTGTCCACAACCTAACGACATCAATCCCCTATTCTTTTTCCCAACACCAACTACCCCCTACACCTGATTCTGAGCCGCAGGGTTATACCCCGGATTCTGCTCATTGACAGCAGCAGCGGCGGTAGTCGAGTCAGCTCCACGCGAGCCCGCAAAATCCTCACCATTGATCCGCTGCTGCAGAGGATTTTCACGAGGGGCGTTGTGGACTCCGTTCTGGGGCGCCGGAGCGCGCTGTCCCCCATGGGGAGAATGGGAGCGATCAACGGTGGTGGAATCTGAGAACGCGGCCGACGGGCGATGCATCGACGCATCCCAGGACCCCGGGCCCATCTTGGTTTCCCACTCGTTGAAGTCTTGGCCGGGGTTGACGGTCTGGTATTCGAACAGCGACAACAGGCCGAAGAAGCCACATGCCAGTAGGGATCCGAGCAGTGGACCGACCCAGTAGATCCAGTGGTAGCCGGGGAAGCTGCGGTTGATTACATCGGGGCCGAGGGAACGGGCTGGGTTGAGGGAGCCGCCGGTGTAATAATCGCCTGTTTGGAATGAGTTTTAGAATGGGATTGGTTTTTCGACTTGTGTGAGAGACAGGGAGAGAGAGAGAGATAGAGAGAGAGACATACCGATCATTTCAGTCACGAAGAAGACGAGACCAATGCCGACGGGGGCCAGGAATGTCGACTTGTGCTTGACGACGGCCAACATGATCACCACGAACACCAACTGGGCCGTGAGGAACATCTCAATAAAGAGACCTTGGGAGATCGAGGCGCCTCCCCCCAACCGTGTGCCCACGTTCAAGTCGCCGGGAAACAGAGCGCTGACCACGCCCGCCGACGCAATTCCTCCGACGATCTGAGCGCCGAACACAAAGAGGCCACGAAGCGGGGACAATCCTCCGACTAGGCATAGGGCAAGAGTGACCTGGTAATACGGAGAGAGGGGAGCAGTCAGCAAATGGGTCTGCACAGTCTGTGCAGGGGGAGAGTACGTTGAGCTTCATACCGCGGGATTGAAAAGACCACCAGTGACACGGTAGAAAGCCCAGACATTGACCATCAATGAAAACCCGAACGACAGCGACGAGTACAACAGGTTGATTGTGTTCGGGGGCGCGCCATCCACAGGCTTGGGCGTGTTGGCCACCTGGGTTCCGGCAAAGGAGAAGAACAAGAACAGGAACGTGCCGACGAACTCTCCGATGATTGCGATGCAATTGTTGCGCAGATTGTCCTGCAGATGCAGCATGGGCAACTGCCGGCGCGTCGCATGCACCACCCGTGCGTTGTTGGGCTCACGCTTGCCCCGTAACCATGTCGGCATAACCACCATGTTGCGCTGCTGGTTGTGTAGATTCCTAGTGTATATACGCAGACCCGCAAAAGTCAAAAAGAAAAGAAAGAAAGAAAGAAAGAAAGAAAAAGGCACTGGAAATGAAATCTCGGGCTCGAATTTCTTGTTGCGGTCCTCCCGACTTTCTTATACGGGTTATACAAAGGAGGACGCTAGGTCTCTCTCTCTCTAACCGTCAACGTCATGACTTGGGGATTCACGTTGGAGTTTCCGTACGAGCCGTCTCCGCCATGAGTTTGGTAATGGAAAAGTCCCCTTAGCTCTAAATGCGTTGGATCCGTTGTTGGGCATGACGAGAACGACTTGAGTCCCGTGGTTCTGCATGATCGGGGTGGTATAGCGGTAGTTTGTCCCGCATTGGCCTGCGATAGGCCTGGACTTGGGGCAGAGATACTCATTAGTACGGACTTGATATCAGAAACAAAGTTTTCTTTCTTATTTTTTTTTTCTTCCTGAGAAGAATGTGGGGTCTCTTCTCTTTCTCATTTTTGTTCATGAACTGAAGGCGAGATGCATAGTACGTATTGCGATGACTCCGCAGGACTTGGGGATCCAGTTGCCATTCTATGACATACATCAGTTGAATTTTCTCATTCTGCAGATGTCAGCCATCAATCTACTCAGATAAATTGGAGGTAGCTACTAGTAAGACAATTAATTAATTAATTAATTAATTAATTAGCAGCAGCAGCAGCAGCAGTAGTAGTCTCAAAGTAAGTTAGTTAAGAGTGTTGAGATGACTCAGCGTAGTGGTGACCTCATGGACCCTAACCAGCGGGGCTCACAGACGGCTTCTACACCCACCGCTGCAAAATTGGGTGAATTCTGCTGCGCGATTTTGTAGGTCACTCGGACATCCGGGGATTCCTCTGTTCTTCTATTCTATTCTGTTCGTGTTCTTGTTATGCTCCGTAATTCCTATTACTCAACCGTTACTCGATGGGGCCACCGCCTCGCCTCGCCTCGCCTTGCCCGATTCCTAAATCTTCCGTCTCGCCGTCTCGGGGTTTGGCCGACGGTGGGCTGAGTAAGCCGGCCAGAGTTGGTATGATGATGCTAATGAAGATAATCTTATTGGAGGCCTCCAGAGAACTTACTCTCTGATAAAGACGTGGCACAAACAAGTCCAGATCAAACATCTCCAACATAGCACTGATAGAGAGCCAGACGGAGGATTGGATGGTTCATGCGACTCAACGTCGATCTAAACAAGGAGTGTATCAAGCTCTACCAACGGCCAATGGCGCGTTGTCTTCTCTGCTGTGATCCCCCGGGGATTTGCTTCCTCCGCGGAGATGCACTCACCTCCACGAAAACCAATATAAAAATTTTCCAGAAACATCCCATACTTCGGCTTTTCACTGCCGATATCCACACGGTGCTGTATATAGTCATAGTCGCCATGGGGAGGAGTCACTTGGGGGTTTTAGGTATAAATATCTAATGTCGTCCTGGCTGTGAAGAGGATGTTTCCTTTTTTTTTCCCCCTCCCCTATTTACTATAGACCAAAAACATCTTGAAACATCTTACAAGATCTCATTTGAAACCCCTTGATAATTCCTCCCACAATCATGTCCCTGTCCCCAGAGCAGGTCCAAATCATCCAGGCCACCGTGCCTATCCTGGTGGAACACGGTACCACCATCACCACCGTCTTCTACAAGAACATGCTCGAAGCCCACCCAGAACTCCACACCGTCTTCAACACCTCCAACCAAGTCAACGGCCACCAGCCGCGCGCTCTCGCCGGCGCCCTCTACGCCTACGCCGCCAACATCGACAACCTCGGCGCCCTCGGCCCCGCCGTCGAGCTGATCTGCAACAAGCATGCCTCGCTCTACATCCAGCCCGACCAGTACAAGATCGTCGGCAAGTACCTCCTCGAAGCCATGGGCCAGGTGCTGGGCGAGGCCCTCACCCCGGACATCCACGCCGCCTGGGCCGCCGCCTACTGGCAGCTCGCCGACATCATGATCCAGCGCGAGGGCGAGCTCTACCAGCACGCCGCCAGCTGGACCGACTTCAGGGACTTCCGCGTCGCCAGGAAGGTGCGCGAGTCCGCCGAAATCACCTCCTTCTACCTGCAGCCCGTCGACGGAAAGCCCCTCCCTGCTTTCAACCCGGGCCAGTATATCTCCGTGCAGGTGTTTGTGCCTGATCTCAAATATCCCCAGGCGCGCCAGTACTCGCTCAGCGACGCCCCGCGCAAGGACTACTACCGCATCAGCGTACGGAAGGAAGACCCCGGTGCCACAGCCTGCCCCGGCTATGTGTCGAATATCCTGCATGACAACGTGCAGGAAGGCGACTCGGTGAAAGTGTCGCACCCCTTTGGCGACTTTTACAATAAGGAGCCCGAGAACCCGCGTCCCGTGGTCCTGCTCGCTGCCGGGGTCGGTCTCACTCCCCTGGTGTCGATCCTCAATACCATCGCCGAGACGTCGGGTGCGTCTGAGCGCAAGATTCACTTCGTGCATGGCGCTCGCTCGGCGGGTGCCCGTGCCTTCCGGGACCATGTCCAGGCGCTGAAGGAGAAGTTCCCGAACTTGCAGGTGACGTATTTCACCAGTCATCCGGCGGCGGAGGAGAAGCAGGGCGAGGACTACGATCATCTCGGTCGGCTGGACCTGTCCAGGCTGCAGGATAAGGAGCTGTTCTTGGATGAGCCCGAGACGGAATATTATGTCTGTGGTCCTGAGGGCTTTATGACTGCTATGTTGGGCGCGCTGGGCTCGAAGGGGGTCAATGCGGAGCGCGTCAAGATGGAGTTGTTTGGTACTGGCGGTGTCCCTGCTTAGAGTTGGTGTTGTTCTTTTTCTTTCTTTTTTTTTTCTTTAACAGGTGTTTTGTGTTGTTGTTCCTTTTCAGAGCCACCTCTCCTCTCATGACTGATGACCCTACATTTCCCACTTTTAGCTACTACATAACTTTTCTAGACATATAATAGTATTTATTATTTATTCTATATGTAAAAATATCACCGGTAACAATGAAAGGAAAAAACCAGGGTCGATAGATAGTCTTTATAAACAGGACATGAACCATGGAACGCAAATCCCAATCCACATGTAACCCTGCATTATCTCCCTCGACGATGATTCATTCATCACGAATCTAAAGGCTCGGCCCGTATCACTAGATAAACGCATGGGTTTGACTTTCAACTTCCTTGTTTTTCCCTGAAGGATGCCCCGCCGACCCTCACTCGGACTTGGTTCGTTGAGGCTGTCCCTGTCAAATCCAGCAGAGCAAGCATTTCATGTCTACATGGATTACCCAGAGTATATAAGGTTTAGACGTGTGGTGGATGCAGAATTTGTATTGTCAAATCTGTCAAGGACAGGAAAAGTTAAACCACACCTAGTAAGTAAGTAATGATAGCTAATAACCCAAGTGGTCCAGGAAAAGAAAATATGGAAGAAAGAACGACCGTCCACGTCTTATACAATGCCCAACCCCCCCTATCTATAGCGCATAAGCCAGAATATACCTCCCATCCGGATACTCTGTAACAGTATACCACTCCTTCTTCACTTCATTGTAGCTCAGATCTTCATCTCCAGCCATAAACCATCCCTCATGGAACTCCGACGACTCGCCCGGCGACCAGGTATACAAATCTCCAGTCTTGGGAACATTGCCGTTACTGCGCGAGATGAAGAAGTTATTATCGTAGGAGAAACCGCCCTGCATGCGCTCGAAGTCGACACAGTACGCAAAGGTAGCCGTCGTCACCCCGTCGGTCGTCTTCAGCTTCCCACTGTCGGTATCGACCGGATACTTGGTGAAGCGGATGGGGTCTTCAGCGGCGTCACGAATAAACTCCCCAATGAGGAGAGTGTTGTCGCTGCGGTCGAGCGAGATCCACGAGAACCGGAACGGCGAGTCTGAGCCAGGGACCCATTTATAGTACCTGCGCCAGCCCATCTGGTTAGCTCCGGTATATCTCGACCTAGAAAGAGGGAAAGAGAAAAAAAACTCACCGAATCTGCGGCAACACATAACGATACCCAGCAGCCGAGTACGACCCATCCGAATTCTTCCCAACATGATCCCCAATCTCCACCTCCCAGATATTGGTCATATCAAACACACGAACCCCGGCCGTCGTATCCACCACATACAAGAAATCCCCATACCAAACAATGCCCCCGGCATGCACCGCCAAGGCCTTGAAATCATCATCCGCCTCCGGATACACCAGATACACATGGCGGTACTTGTTAGTTTCGCGGTCGACAAAGCTGATGCGCACCTCGGTGTCATCCTCGTTGTGCCAGCTGACCAGCCACGACTCGCGGTCGTCCCACGTGCCGGAGGCGTCTGCGTCCCAGGACCCCGAGATGCCCTGCGGCACCCACTTGGAGGTGGCGAAGTCGCCGGAGTTCCAGGCGAGGGCTTCGGAGGGGTTCCCGTTGCCGACGGCGGGGGAGCCCTTGGAGAGGTCGCGGTTGGCGGAGTCGAGCACGGTCGAGACAGAGACGTTCTTGCCGGCGGAGCGGAAGATCGTGGCTAGCGGAGCGAGGTATTGGTTGTCTGGGCGTTCTTCGAGGGTGAAGTCGGAGGGGGTGAGGGGGCCGTTGCTGGTGCAGAGTCGGGGGTCTGCGGCGTGGGTTAGGGCCAGGAGGGGGAGGAGGGCGAGAAGGGAGCGCATGTTGGAGGTGTTTTTTTTTTAAGTAGTGAGGTTTGAATTTCCTCTTTTTTCGTTCTTTCTTTCTCTCCTTCTGATTCGGGTTTTATATGTCTTGATAAGGGGGTTTGGTTGATGTCGCTACATTTGTGTGGTCTGGATATAAATAAATCTATCCTTGGTCGAGTCGTATAACGCGAGGTGATCTTCACTATACGAAGATCGACAGTCAAGCCGAGATTATAAACAATGCTGCTTGTCGAGCTGGGTCCCGAATACTGTTCATAATGGTAGGATGGTCACTCGTGTTAATGGGGCTGCAACCTGCATACTAAACCCGGATGCTTCATGTTGTTGATGCAGGGTC
This sequence comes from Aspergillus nanangensis, assembly GCA_015844325.1. Taxonomy (NCBI): domain Eukaryota; kingdom Fungi; phylum Ascomycota; class Eurotiomycetes; order Eurotiales; family Aspergillaceae; genus Aspergillus; species Aspergillus nanangensis. The sequence continues at coordinate 14,848 of VCAU01000078.1, read as the reverse complement.
AACGTGCCAAGAATCTAAGGAATGCAGATTATCGGGGCTAGTCTCGTATTGCCAAAAATAATAACCCTAACTGGCTTCTTCAAGATCCAATACGAGAATATATCCCTTGTCCGACATTAGCCTTGACGATCAGGGGAAGTCGATCCTCAAGAGCATATTTGTGTGGTTTGGGGGAGGGCTGGTGGCTGAGATGCGATGGATTAAATATAGAGCTCTGTTCCAGATTTAGTGAACGGTCGTGTGAGTGACCGGAAGGCATTTTATCCTGGTCAAATGGTCAACCAGGTATTGTTTATGGGCTTATTTATTGAATGTGAGGTTAAGTGGTAGGGTATGGAAGTGTTGGAGTTGTGGATCCGTCCAGCTTCATCCTCAATCTCGGCCAAAGACGATTCCAATTGAGAACTGGTAATCAGGAATACCTGAGAGACCTTGATATTAATTCTGAATGCGAGTATATAGTACCACTATTGCGTGACAGTTATTACTATGGAACTCTCACATTAATAATCGGCGTCATCATAGCGATTTGTAATCATCAGTGTTCAACTACTCAGGTAGTACTTATAACCAGAGAGTCAGAGACCCCATCATCCAGCAATGTTTCATCAATGAGTCCACCCAACAATATAATCACAAACACTCCAATCCCCTTCAGAAACCGCAATGCCCCTCCAAGTCGGCATTTTCCCAGCCTCCGGTGGCCTCGGAACCAGCATCGTCCAGCACCTTGTCAAGCTGGTTCCCGCCTCCTCGCTCACTCTCATCACCCGTAAGCCATCGGACCTCACCGTCCAGCTCAGTCATGCCGGGGCAACAGTCCGACATGCAGACTACGAAGATCCAGCTTCACTGGAGCAGGTCTTCGACGGCATCGACGTACTGATGCTCATATCCTATGCGTCATTGGAGATCCAGTATCGAGTCGAAGTGAGTGAGCCCCACATCTCAAACTTGTCCCCCCCCTCCAAGACAGAAAAAAAATAAAAAAATAAAAAGTAAAAAAAAAAAAAAAAAAAAAAACCCACAAAAAAAAAAAAAAAATAAAAACTAAAAAAAAAAAAAAAAAAAAAAACCCACATCTAATAATACACTGACGATCGCCCCCAGGCCCACCGAAACGCCACCAACGCCGCCCGTCGCAGCGGCGTCAAGCACATCTTCTACTCGTCGCTCGCCTTCGCAGGGAACCTAGGAGACTCAAGCGTCGCACATGTCATGGGCGCGCATCTCGCCACGGAGCAATATCTCCAAGCGCTCAGCACCTCAGACCCAACGTTCACCTACACGGCAGTGCGGGAAGGCCTGTACGCGGAGTCGTTCCCGATCTATACGGGGTGGTTTGATCTGCAGCACCCGGCGGAGGAGATGACCATCCCGCATTCAGGGGAGGGGCCGGGGGTCGCGTGGGCCAAACGCGACGAGCTGGGCGAGGCGACGGCGAAACTGATCGCCTCGTATGTAAACCATCCCGAGGTGTTTCCGTATGAGAACAGGATTGTGCTTTTGACGGGGCCGCGGGTCGTGTCGTTGCGGGAGACGGCGGAGGTGCTAGGGCGCGCCGTGGGGAAGCCGGTGCGTATCCGCCAGATCTCGGACGATGAGTATGCGGGGATGCCGCAGAATGGGAAGAAACATTGGTTTCATGGGATTGATCTGGCGAGGGAGTGGGCTACGGCGTGGGAAGCGATTCGGCGCGGTGAGACGGCGGTGGTGTCGCCGCTTTTGGGGGAGATTTTGGGGAGAGAGCCGGAGGAGTATGAGACTACTATTAATGGGTTAGTGCGGGGGGTATAGAAGAAGGTGGTCTTGTGGTTGATTGATGACGATGATCAGGAGGAGGAGTTGTATAGAAGTGTGAGTATAGGATGTATGCGTCATTCGGGAGAACATTTCGCCATCTCGTATGTTGTTCCTCATGATCAACCCATTCTGATTTCTCCCCCTCAATCTTTTACCAATAAGAAGCACGTAGCCCGTAACTCACACCCCGAATTGAAGCCCTATACGGGCATCACCCACCGAATATCTGCCGTGGGTTGCGGAGTGTCCGCGCGGAATTAATCATACCCGCCTTGGAGAGCACCCCCAGTCTGTCACACCCACGACATATCTGACAGTAGTTTATCCGCCGTTAGCTTACCGAATAATGAACACACCGGCTGCTGACCTCGTCCCTGGATCTGGGGAAGGTGACCATCTCGGTCCCCGCCTGTGGTCAGAGCTTTCTCTCGTGGGTCTGGCGTTTTGGGAGAGTTCAGGATAGAAACTTACAGCCCAGAATTTTGAGTCCCCCCCCCCCCTCCAATTCTCTTGGAAGTTAAATCCGTCCCTGCCACGGATATACCGAGGTCTGGTATGTCCCAAGGATGGTTTTCAATCATGCTCTCTATGAGTTACGCCGCAAAACTATCCTCTGTCATACTCGGCCACGCCGATATGCCCCAACTCAACAGGATAGATACGCGTCGTGAAGGGGTATGAGGGAGAGACAGTCGCACAGTCTCCACTTCTCTAGACTTTCAGACACAAGCAATGTGACAGCCAGATGGGGCAGGTTAGTGTGCGGAATTATTTCGGGGGATTCTTGCCAGTAGGATGATCAACCGAAGGGGGGATAAACAATGTAACAGATGTAGGCAGTTGATTGTTATTATTATTATTATTATTATTATTCTGATGATTACTACAGAACCCATTGTGGAAGCCCTAACCCAACCTAACCTAACTCCATCGATGTCAGCGCCTCCCTCCACATAACCGATAGGGCTGACTCGCCTCCCTTACACATTGGCACCCCCGTGCCACCCCCGACTGACTCATGGGTCATGATATCCATCATCCCCAACAGAAACGCACATCTGGCATGATAGAATCATTGTGCCTGGAATATGTCGCAAGCAATTCCATATCCGTGAAAGTCATGAGGGTGTTCTCGGAGGCTACCTTGGGCATTTTCGCTGCAAGTGCAGGTACACGTAGAGTGCTAAGAGGGGCTCTACAGTTTAGGCAGGCAAGTCGTCATGCAGAAAATGGTAGAAATCCTAGAGATCCCGGATCACACCACTGGTGGCATTGAAGGAGACCCTGGGAGTCCGGCATCCGGGCCGGGCTGTAGAGGGAGAGAAGACCAGACCGTTCACGTCACTCTGGACGAGGTTATTTCTCCCTCAGAAAAGTGGATTTCTCTCTCTGTTTTTTTTTTTTTTTTTTTTTTTTCTCAGTTTCCTTTGCTCCGCCCACTAACCGATGGGCGATTAGCGAAAGGTCGAGACTTATCCAAGAGGGGTAATAACCACAAGAATAGTAATACCGTTAGTACATGTCCTGTGGACGATTGGCTTTATAGCGTCGTCTTACTACATCACCACCCGGGTTGGCGGTTCCAGATGGGGAATACTACTGCAACCGATTAAGCATGGCGGAGAATATCGCTGAGCGGTTATGCAACTGGCATTTCGCATGTTTACGTTCCGATGTCACCAGTTTTGGTCACGAGCGTTTGGATGAAAGGAATTGCAATTCCTGGAGGGGAAACATTCCGTCCTGGATTCGAGAGATCCAGCTCCTCTACCAACGGATCCACTACGGAACGACCGATCCGCACCTGGCCTGTGTGATGGAGAGGAGAATTAAGACAGTAAGTAGAGTTTTGATACATAATATCGAGGCCATCATAATCAGCATATAGAAAGAAGCCCGGGTGGCAGGGACGGGGAAGAGGAAGAAAACCAGGGAACTCAGAGCGTCGGATTGTTAATTCGTTGACTACAATTGGAGGATCGAAGGGGAAATAGTAAGATGGCGACAGGGGCTGGTGAGTGGTGGCTACAGAAAGGGAATCATCGTCATTAATATCCCGTATTAAGCCCTAGTTCTGCAGATTGAGAAGGAGGAAAGGGATGCCGAGAAGAAGGTGATGTGTGTAACACCAGACGGTGATGGTAAGTGGATGCAAAACACCGAACATACTAGGAACAATAAGAAACTATAATAATTAGAGTAGAATTTAAGAATCAGAATGTTGATGCCACACAACGAGACGGAAGATGTCCCAATTAGGCAACACCAAGAAAAGAGAAGAAACATACGTATACAGCATACTGCCAGAGGATAAAATCATATCCGCCAGCGTTTCACCCCCTTTGAGGGAGTATTTTTATTTTTATTTTTATTTTGATCACTATTTTTCAGTTTTTCCTTTGCCTAGAAAACTAACCAAAATTCGAAAAAAACCAAATTGATTTTTTGACGGCGGGACCAATCGGCCCCGACACTCGGCCGGAACTTTCTGGCGTTTGTCCCAGTTTTGGCCCATTTTTCCTCATCTTTCCTCAACTTCAACGGCGGCGCATCGATCAGACTCCACCGATCCCGTCCCTCCACGCTGGGATGAGTTTTCCTGCTTTATTACTGGATTAGACCTGTTTGACGTCGGAGCCGGCCGAGTCTGGATGCATTGGATCCGGCTGGGGTGATCTCGGTTACGCTTCACCGGACGAATTGCCTGGTCGATTATTGTTCTGATTCTGATTCTTTTTGCCCCGGGGGTAAAAAAAAAAAAACATAAAACGAAAATAAAATAAAACAAACAAAATAGCGTTCACGATAGCGTCCCCATTATTCTGTTCAACAGACTCGATTTTAGCGTGTGATTAATTTCAATTTTATTTTTTATATTAAGCCATTACATCATTCCTCGGTTGGGTCTATCGGCCCTTGTCGCCCTGGATGTTGATACACATCCCTTATAAAACCGCCGAGGCAGCTCAATTAGCATTTAAAGAATCCTCAGATCCACGGTTCTATCGCAAAGCTTTGACTTGTTATTCCTTATAACCTATTGATTCTTTGCCACTCTTAAACTTGGTCTTTTCCACCATCCTCATCTGAACATTATTGTTTTGCCTCACACACAACACCACCCCATACATACCTCATTGATCTTCTGCAATGGCATATCCTCGGCCTGATACTACGGCATTTACCATGGACAACGATGATCGAATCTACATGAATAGTCCCATGCATCGTCCCATCGATGGCTTCACAGGACCAAAGGGTCCCGACCCTCTGTCCGGCAACTGGAACTATGACAGCGCTATTGATCTCTTCTCGCTGAATACCACCATGCTGTCGGACCCGTTTCCTCTGGATATGTCCAACGAGATGGTGGGTGTTGATCCCAAGGAGTTCCCTGCCGACTTCTTCGCACCTCCGCCTGATATCAGCGGGTTCGCCATCTCCAACCATTCGGGCGAAGACTCTGTCTCATCGGTACGTTGTTGACTTCACCGGAGCAAAAGAGAAGAAGAAAAAACTAACAGTCCCACCAACAGGATCTCGAGAGTGATGACCAATCCTGGTCTCCTACATATGCTCCCTCGACGAACAACAACACATCGGAGACCTCGAGTCGCCGCCAGACGGAACCAAATCCCCAACAACAACTCGAAGAAGAAACCCAATGCATGCCTACGAGGATGCAGCGATGGTCATCGAGTCCCGAGCTGATGCCCCAAGAATATGCGTCTTCTCCACAACAACCGATGCCAGCGTCCCTCCCAACCAACACCGGCATCAATACCAGCACGGCCAACCGTAAAATGACCCGCAGCATGTCTGGGGACTCCAACGCCAGCACAGGCCAACAGACAGGGTCGACGCCCTCTGGCCGCAACGCTGCCAAACGGGCGGCCCACAACATCATCGAGAAACGGTACCGTACGAACATGAACGCAAAGTTTGTTGCCCTGGAGAAGGCCATGTGTGGCGGGGTCCAGAAGCAGACGAAAGGCGGTCCCGCATCACTCAAAAAGTCAGAGATCCTGACCAATGCCATTGCCTACATGCATGAACTCCAGGAAGAAAACAAGGCCTTGCACAAGGAATTGGCTTTGTTTAAACAAAACCTTCTTCCGGCTGGAGGGATGTGGAGAGCGAGGGAATAAACCTCCTTTCTTCTTTTTGATGATGATTATGATGAACTTTTTTATTTTTTCTCTTCTTCTCCCTGTTATGATCGTCAGGCTTGTACTATATATACTTTACTCACTCTCTCACTCTCTAGCTTTGTTAATCCGTTTTGTTTAATATTGGGTTGGGAGACAACTTCTCTCCCATGGCTACTCAGCTGGACTGGTTCATCGGTTGGTTGGTTGATTGATTTTGGGTTGGCAGGCGAACGGTGTACACAATTTTAGCTGAGATACCCAAAAAGTTTAGCTACTACCAATTCTGGCCAAGGAATAATATAAACCTCAACTCTCCGATTTGAAAAAGAGAAGAAAAAAGTAAAAAAGTCTCACCATAGGGCAAGATGCCTGACCACCAAAAGAGGGTTCTTCACACGGAACTCATCCCACGGACAAACAAGACGGGAAGAAAAACTGAATCCTGCTGAGCGAAAGCGCCAGGGCATCTCACGTGTGCCACCAGACAAACCCTAACATGAGGCGCAGGCGATCTAGACCTATCTGGACATTTTACTCGAATTCTTGGCCAACCATTTCTTGGCCACGGTGGAGGGGAAGATTTTGTGCCACATATAAACTCTACCGGCCATCGACTACGACATGTATAGCTCCTTCCTGTGGGAGCATTTAGAGTTGGCTTTTTCCTTGTAGGGTTATTCGACCGTTGAAAATGTTCAGCTGGGCGCCCGCCTTTGGTGTCGTTGAATAATCAAAATAGGAGGGGGGGAAAAAAAGGCGAGTTCACCACTTTGGTGATATGGGATATTCATTACGGGTTGCTTGCTGTCGATTCAAGAATTCCTATCCAGTGGTGATAGACAGCCACTGATGAAGAAGACTACATACCGAGAGTTGATGGATTCGTGACCAGGCTTTGGATATGAGGTTAGCTTCTTGGTGGCCAACTGCTATTACCCAGGAAAGGCAGGATACCAGCCTGGTCATTCTGATCGGCTGGGGTAATTCATGGGACGACGCTATGTGTGGATTTCAACTTGCAATGTGTGTGGCTCAAGAAGAGGTCAGTGTGCTGCATATCCTGGGAGGGGTTTGGCTATACTCGCCGTCTAGCCCGGGGTTAGACTATGCCAAGCAAGACATTTGACAGACATGTTTACTTACCCTAGGCGATATCTATTCCCTGCATAACTATTCAAGGTTGCTGCTGACCAATCATGTGCAAACCATCGAATTAGAAATACCAGTGCATCAGTGCAACGGGATTGAAATGGACAGCCAACGAGGATGATTAGGATACAAGAGCAACAGCATCACCCCACAAATTCAGTCTTCATCATCTTGCGCCCAACGAAACCCTCCTTGGTAAACCCTACGGCCCAAGAGAACTCATACGCAGACAGTCTATGTATGACTCGTGGTCGGCCCATTGAAGCAAGCTGAACGCGGGCGTTAGGCTCAGGCAGGCAAGTTATTGTCTGCTTTGACCGATACTATACTGGAAATCTTGGAAATGGCAGTACCAGTGCCACTGTGCAGATCAGGTATATTATTTGCAGTTCAAGGAGATGGAGAAACATGGTTCCTTCGCTGTGGTTTTTATTGGTATATATTTGTGCGGTCGGTATATTGCGTCAGTCAGTGACAACCATTCCCTCGGGGACAATGATCGGAGGTCTCTACAAACATTTGGCGAACTCGTTCGGATATTTAAGGACTTCCCAGCATCACTGATCAATTAAGTCTGCGCTGAGAATGTGCCCAAACCTGGGAGCAAATGATGCTAAATTTAGCATCTCATCCGCGACACGTGATGTTAGGGGAGTTATTGCAGACACAACATATATATAATAATACTAATATAATATAGGTAAATATATATAGGTGTCTAGCATTTCCCATTCACATCCGATCGTGACACAGCGGGAATATGAGCTGATAAGTGCGGAGAAGGACTTAATAACTCCAATGTCACCCAGAGATCTCCTCCCATCCAATGATCGCCCTCAAACCAGCTGTACTTCAAAGGATGGCCCAGGGGCTGATGGGATCGTCGCGACACTAAGCCTCGGATGAGACGATGCTTGTATCGATCAAGGCTAGACCAAGAAAAGGGACTTATCAGCTAAGTGGGAGCGTCCAACCACAGTCTCGAAGTCTTTATCAACCCTAGTTGGTTTCTCCTCATTCCTACCACCGCAAGAGACCCCCTCACACCGGGCAGGTTACATCGCGATGCTGGATTAATCAATTGTGAAACTAATCAGATCCCTAGCTGGTCGAACATGCAGGGTGACTGCAGTCTTGATTTCATGGGGTTATATTGGCGGGATGAGACGGAAGAATGTGGGAAATGATCTTCATCGTCATATCCCTTCACAACAACAAAAAAAAAAAACAACAACAAACATTCTTCCCGAATGGGGTGTCTATTACTGCTTTTGCGGCTCCTTTTTCTATTGAATTTTAACATGTTTTCCCCCTTCTCATTTTTCTCCGCCGCTGTACGGTTTCTAACTCGTCCGATGAATTAAATAAAGGCAATCATGTTCCACTATTCATGTGTTGGCGCTGCTGGGCGACGCCTTAGTCCAACCAAAAAGTGGACCATCTCCTGAAGATCGGCCGCCGAAGATTGTGATGGGTCAATCCCTGGCACCGATGTAACTGTCTGGCAGGATTTCTCCAGTCCAGATCCAATGAAGGTCCCAATCAAGTAGCAGGAACCCGACGGAGAACCGGCTGATGTGCATGAAAATCAGTCATGCACTAACTGACCCCCTCATGGAGTAACTTGCTCAATAATAATAGATCATCATGTCTTACAATCACGCGAGGGTTGGTGGAGATGATAAATATGTGCGCTCTTCCCCCCTTTCCCTCCCCTTGATCTTCGATTCTTTCTACGAATGTTCGGCCGCCGTTCGTTGTATTTTGGGCCAACTGCTTCTTCACCAACATGTTGTCATCTTTCCTTAGTCGTGGGGGTCTGTCGCTCACGGTCGTTTCGTTGCTCACCTCATGCGTAGCTGGAGAAGTATTTGAGAAGCTCTCCGCCGTCCCTCAAGGTCTGTCTGACCCCCTTCTCTCTCTTCTGGAACCAATCCTTGGAGTAGGACATCATCCAGCTGACAAAGTCCTTTAGGATGGCATTATGTCGGTAATCCCAACAGCGACGAACCGATCAGCCTCAAGATCGCGCTGAAGCAGCACAATGCCGCTGGCTTCGAGCAGGCCGTGATACAGATGTCGACGCCCGGCCATGCCAACTATGGCAAGCACTTCCAAGACCACACCGAGATGAAACGCATGCTCCTCCCCCTCGACGACACCGTAGACTCCGTGAAATCCTGGATAGAGTCTGCCGGGATCACAGATTATCAAGTCGACGCGGACTGGATTAACCTGCGAACGGATGTCGGACACGCCAACGCCCTGCTCGACACCGAGTTCAAGTTCTACCAGAACGAAATCCGGCATATCACCCGCCTGCGCACCCTGGCATACTCCATCCCCGATGATGTCGTCTCCCACGTCAACATGATCCAGCCGACAACTCGGTTCGGGCAGATCCGTCCGGACAGAGCGACGTCTCGAACCAACCCCGAGAAGATCAGCGAACACATCTTGTCCGCGATGGCATTGGCCCCCAACTCGACGGACTGTGATCAAATGATCACCCCGGCGTGTCTGAAAAAGCTCTACAACGTGGGTGACTACAAGGCAGACCCCAAGCGTGGCAGCAGGATCGGCTTCACCAATTACCTCGAGGAAGTTCCCCGGTACAGCGACATGCAAACATTCCAGAAGACACTGGCACTCTACGCCGAGGGCCAGAACTTTTCTGTCGTCACCTACAACGGGGGGGTCAACAATCAACACGCAGCTAGTGACAGCGGCGAAGCCAATCTGGACCTGCAGACGATCATGGGGATAAGCTCCCCTGTGCCCATTACAGCATACATCACCGGCGGTCGAGGCGAGCTCATTCCGGACTTGAGCCAGCCGAATAAGAGCGACAACAGCAACGAGCCGTACCTGGAATTTTTCCAGAACGTTCTGAAGCTGAGTAAAGAGGAGCTTCCGCAAGTGATCTCCACGTCCTATGGCGAGGATGAACAGGTACGCGTACTTCCTCTCTCCCTCCGATCTTCCGTTTCTAGTATTTTAGTTAAGTATGTATACATCTCTAACCTTCCCCAACCAGACAATCCCCCAAAAATACGCCGAGACAGTGTGCGACCTGATCAAGCAGCTGGGCAGCCGCGGCGTCTCCGTCATCTTCTCCTCAGGCGATTCTGGCGTCGGCGCCGCCTGCCAAACCAACGACGGCACCAATCAAACGCATTTCCCTCCCCAGTTCCCCGCGGCCTGTCCCTGGGTCACTGCAGTGGGCGGCACCACGAAGACCAACCCGGAAGAAGCGACTGTGTTCTCATCGGGCGGGTTTTCCGATGTGTGGGAACAACCCGAATGGCAGACGAGGTCCGTCGACGGCTTTTTAGAATCGAACGACGGCAAGTTTGAGAAGTATTTCAACCGCCATGGTCGCGCGTTCCCAGACGTGTCTGCCCAGAGCGCCAATTATGCTATCTACGATAAAGGCCGCTGGGGGAAGCTTGATGGTACGTCGTGTTCGGCGCCGGCATTTGCTGGGCTGGTTGCGTTGCTGAATGATGCTCGCTTCGCTGCGGGAAAGCCCTCCATGGGTTTCTTGAATCCGTTCCTTTACGGGGCCGGCCAGGAGGGTTTGAATGATGTTACTGCTGGGTCGACGAAGGGCTGTGACGGCCGGGATCGATTCGGTGGCAAGCCCAATGGAAGTCCTGTCGTGTCCGGTGCTAGCTGGAATGCCACCGAGGGCTGGGACCCGGCGACTGGTCTTGGGACCCCGAATTTTGAGAAGTTGAAGGAGTTGGCTCTGAAGTTCTAGACAGATCCGGTTGGTCTAGATGTGAGAGTTGTTTTTTAATTTTTTAATTTTTTTTTTTCAACAGTAGGGGAGGGAGGCGGAGTCTTGAAATCAATGACGGAAGATCCAGCCTCATAGTATATATCAGGTATAGCATGAATGAGACGGTTCCTACCTCCCTGACACCAACTGGACACAGCGTGCCAAGAGGATATGATATCTTTTCTAGACTTGAGTAACCTTTCTGAGGGGGTTGAGTTTCATGGTGCGCCCAACAGACTGGTAACACTGGTGGAGGTACAAGGGACCAGCCAATGCCGGAGTCCTTCCCAATACCCACCGTTCGTGTTAAGTTTTATTGTGTCGCCTTGTGCCGCTGTCAACACAAACAGACACGAACAGGTCCACAATGGCAAACAGGAACCTGGTGTTGAAGGAAATGTCGTGACGTCACTAAGACTTTATACGGGGTGAATGAGCCGCAGTAGAACACAGACTCTATATCGACCAATGAATCAGCGGATGGATTTATTCACCGAAGAGTCATCCAGCCAAAGAGAGTCGTTGCATGCTTTTTGCGTTCCCGCGCCAAGAAAAAAAATGATGATATGTGGATATTCAGCTCCTGGAGCAGTCGTATGATTCCCCCCTCGTTCCCCCGGCCGGTAGGATCCACTAAATCACCAGACGAACTCCTGCAGGTCAAGTCGTGATAAGGTTTTCCCTGGGTGGATCTTCTTCCTCCAGTGGAAATGGTTTCCACTGAGCCTCTTCTGTTTCGATGGTGGCTGTGCAGCAGAGCAGTCCGTTAGAACGGTAGAGTCCTCGAGTGGTCATGTCATGGCTCGTAGTGTCGAGACAACGTTCGGACGGGTGTTGTCCGAGAGACAGAAGACTGTATATAAGAATGGGTGGAGGATGTGCGTTTGATTGTTGATCAAAGTTGACGGGTTCAAACGCAAAACGTTGGCTACTTTTCTTCTGGTCATTTATTGCAATATGCAGTGGTTTGTTCTTGCGTTGCTCCCTCTCGGGGCGTTGGGAGTACCCAAGCCAGATGATAGCTATAGCCGGGGGAATAGCTCTAGTGAGCAGCAGTATAGCTCTAGTGAAGCTAATGGTGCTGCTGCTGCTGCTGACTCTCAGGAATATCAACCTACCGCGGGGTATTCCGAACCTGGTTCGTTTTCTCATCCATCTCTCTGCGATAATTGTGACATTGCACGTATTGACTCTTGGCCCATTGCAGACACGACCGTCACCGTCCACAGTGGCTATTCAGTGGTGGAAGTCGTTACTACGATCACCACTTGTCCTCGAAATCAGAAAACCACTCCTGGTGTTGAGCCAACCACTCTCACCATGGAGAGTACGTTCACCACGACATATCTGCCGGGGACTACATCTTCGACTGCGGAGCCTGCGACGCACCCCCCTCTGACGACTGGCGTTCCAACCGGGACATCTTCGCAGTCATCGAGCGGGAGCCCTAGCCCTAGCTCTACCTCGAGCGAATCAGAGACATCATCTACTTCTACTTCTTCGCCTGTTCCGACCTCTTCTGGGATACCTACCACTAGTTCACCCTCTGCCTCGAGCTCTTCTTCATCGAGCACTCCAGCCACTACATCTGCCTCTACTGCAACCCCAGTTCCTTCGTCGAGCAGCCCAACCTCATCATCCAGCTCGACCCAAAGCACTACTTCCTTGACATCGGGCACTTCAACATCTAGTGCTACAACGTCAAGTCCTTCCAGCTCCAGCTCCAGCACCCCAACTCCAACCTCTATCTCTCCCTCGTCGACGTCATCCTCTCCATCCCCGACGGCGTCGTCCTCTTCTGCAAGTTCCACCCCTTCATCCTCGCCCTCTCCCACTATCTCGCCACCAGCATCAACCACCCCTTCCCCTCCTCCACATACTATCGTCACACCAGCGACAACCACGACATCCACGACACCCACTACTTTGTCAACAACAACAACCCGCAGCAGCTCTTCCACAGAGAAGCCCACCACCACGAAACCTACAACCACCACGGCGACACCCACTTCCACGGCCATGCCATCCTGTGCCATCTGTAACCCCCTCGCCGGCCAAAACCACTGCGATGTCACAACCTCCTGCATCTTCCTCGGAAGTGACTATCACTGTGCCTGCCGGCCGGGGTACAAGGCTGGCGACCCCGATGTCGAATACCGGATTGAAAGCGATGACTACGACTATCTGGTGTTTGTGCCAGAGTACACGGTCTGTGATGTTCTGTGCGATTACCAGGTAGGCGCACCTGAGGGGCTGTGTGCTGATGTGGGGATCGTGCATGATACTTGTATTCCTTGAGTTTTTAACCAGAATGAGATATAGCGAGAGGAGGGATAGAATGGGGGGAGAGTTATGATAAAAAGCGACTACAAACGAATGTTTATAGAATTATTATTCCCTTTTTTTCTTCTCTCTCTATTGATTCAGTTGGATATCGTGTTTCTGGAGTTTCTTTTCGTTTACACACCATGTGTTCATTATTCATTCCCTTAAACCAGACCAGACTAGATATGATATGATATGACACATATACAGTCCCCTTACAGTACCATCCATGCTCCCAGCATAGCCACCGCGCCCATATTAACCTCTGATGGGATAAACGCCGTGACCATTGGTGCCGCGCCCTGCGGAATCTGGTTCGCCGCCGTGGTCGCGACGAGAAGAACACTAGTCGTTGAACTATCATTCGCGCTGACGGTGGTACTCGAAGCTTCGGTCGTGGATTCAGACGAGGAGGTATCACTGGACGTTGACTCGAACTCGACTGCAGACGTGGGAGTCGTCGTGGTAGTTCTCGTCGTGCTACTAGCCAAGGGAGTGGACGTCGTGCTGGACACCGCCGTAGGAAGGCTCGTCGTCGTCATGTCTCCGGTGGGACGGGATCCGGCACTGCTGAAGGTAACTGTCCTATAGGGCGTGTTGATTGTGATTCTTGTTGCTTCGCCGTAGCATCCACCACTGGGTTGGTTGAGCTGTTAGTCATTCTCTCTCTTTCTCCCATGGGGAATCAGACACTTAGACCAGGAACATACATATTCAGGGTATCGCAGCATCCGATAAAGACATTTCCATCAAAGTCGCACCGCTCCACAATCCCGCAGCCAACTTAGGTAGACGGTCAGTTCTGCGACTTATACGAGTTTAAGATTGTAGCTCACCTCCTCCGGCATCATGGCCACAGCAATTCGATGCGCATCCATCACCACAGCACTCCCCAATCAGACACCGACCACCACCTGGACAGGAAGCCCTCTTTTCCAGGACTCCCTCGACCGGCGTCACGCCAACCCGGTCGACTAACTCCGGGAGTCGACGGGCCCCATCAGCGAGACATTGCTGGCACAGGGCAGCGCTGACGGCGAGAATTGACGCGGCGTAGTTGAACAACATTTTTTTTTCGGTCGATGCGAAGGTGTGTGCATTTCGCTGCGACGGGGGGGAAATTGAGTGGCTTTATTTATAGATGAGCAGAATGGAGCTGATCTCGTATTCTGGCTTGGCGACTTAACCGTTTGTTGTTGTTGGCGTTGTGCCATATGGATCTAGCGGATAAATAGAGTTGGACTTGATTGTGTAGTCTAGTATCTATGAGGTTGGCGGCTGCCTACTAGATTCAACCAAGAATAATGGACCATCACAGAACAGATGGCCGATCCGGATTCTCCTCCTGATACGTCTTGATCCAACCATACTCCTCATTGAGATATTTCTTCGCCCGTAGATCGCCCGAGCGCGCATGGCCTTCGAAGTTCTCTGCTCTGGCCGCCCGTCCACACAATCTGCCCAGTTCGCCGCTGGCCTGGCTGCTTTCGACTTCTTGATATGTGACGGTGCGGAGATATTTGCCCACCCACAGGCCGCCGGTATACTTGGCCGCTTTCCTGGTGGGGAGGACGTGGTTCGTTCCGATGACCTATAATCAGTCGCCAAGTGAGTCAGTATGTATCTTCAAAAAAAA
>VCAU01000077.1:32815-164983 GCA_015844325.1 Aspergillus nanangensis | reverse complement strand
CATGATTTTTGTTGAATAAGTGATATCATGATTTTAATTCATAAATTTTAATGAAATTCATAAAATAATGAACTCCATAAAGGCTGCAGGTTCGAATCCCGCTAGTATCGCTTTATCAGACCAACAAATCCTATCTATAGGATAGTAGTAAAACATATACAGCTTACCTAAAACTAAATTAAAATATCTAGATTAACGTCTTATTCGATAAATATTCTATATTTATACATATTAACATATCTCTGTACAAATAAGAAGAAGAAAAATAGCGTATAAAATAATCTAATCAAAAAAAGATTCTTTAGTAAAGACACCCTTATTTTTTAAAAAAAAAAAATATATCTTATAGTATTAATATTAAATTTATATAAAAAACTAAGATACTTACTCGCCACTTAAATAAAGCTATTTTAGATAGCTACTTCTACTAAGCCTCAATCCTTTAATTCTCTGTACTCCGGCCGGAAATCCAACAATTAGAGACTTGAATAGCTGGCTCCTATACACATCGAAGCTTAAAATAAGCAGATTTAAAAAGTACTATCTTTGAGCTATAATCTAAGTAAATCTTTAATAGTAGTATCTATATAGCTTCAACTATATCCAGATACTAATATACAACACTAACTGCTATACATATAGTAATCCCACAGTAGAACTATATAATATACTGAAAGTATATATCAATCCCAGTATAGATTTTAATCCCATACGACTCTAATTTGAGATAGCTATCTACTAACTAAATCTAATTAGATTCAGGTACGCAGTATTCTCCTCGTTTTCGTTGTAGATCGTACATCCAGCATTAAATAGCGTTAGGAAAAACAGTTCTATGAAGAAAAAAAAACCAATCACTAGCTTCTATTAGTAGCTGTATAAAAAAGATAAAGAATCTCGTACCGTCCAACCACTAAATCTTTACTACAAGTATACCGGTAAAGAATCTCTCATCCATAATCTTAAATAACTCTCTTCTCTGCCTCTTGTACAAGAAACTGTAGAACTTATTAGGTTTAAAGTTGTAGACGAAGAGAATCACTAGTACGTCGGTAAAGACCAAGTATTGTACATACACAATATAATATACAAGAATAGATTAAAAATCCTTCTTATTAAAGTATAGATAGAAGCTCTTTATCTTCTAATCCAACTTGAAAAAAAAGGATACGTATCCGGGCATGCAGAAAAGAATCTAAATAGACTATACAATCCTGCCTGCGTACACCCCAATCTTTAAGACGGCTTTCAAGTATACACTTACTGATAATAACTTCATATCTTTCCTCAAGGGAAACACGAATAGAATCAACAGAGGTATAAAAAGAATAAAGAGAAAGAATATGATTCTTATTAGACCTTGACACAGCCCGCCCGTGGGCGGTGGGAAGGCGCCCGCTCCCGTCCAGGGTGCCCGCATAGGGCCGCCCTGGGCGGCCCGTTTTGGCCCATTCAGTACATAATTTTCCCAATTAGGAAGCATAACTCGATGATTCAGCTACTAAATACCTGTTTTCTTACCCCTGTTATGGTTTCGTCTATACTAAATAATATAAATAATAGTATTCACCCATACTCTCCCCGAAATGAAATGAATAACAGTTGTATTTAGATTCTGCGTAGCTTAATAATTATAGATATTTAGCGTTTTTGAAGCTAAAGGATGTGGGTAGTGCATTGCTTAGTAGAGTAGTTTAAATACTCGGGTCCAGAGTGAAGATATATTTAATCACCAAAAATAATTACTGCCGTGACTCCTCTAAACTAGCTACTCTTTAAATTTCTTTCCCAAATCCTTGGTTTTTTTACTCTATAAGTAGGTAATTACATGTTTAAATTTTTAGTCTACTGTTAAAAGGATCTATTTATGAATTTAAGCCACTGAAAGGCCTCCTAAAAGGCTACGCCTTTAGTTAAAAGAATCGTAAAGGTCGGGGCCTGCCTTTTCACGCATATTGATGAGAATCCCGCGGCCTAGGGCGGCCCAGGGCTGCCTGCGGGCCGGTAGCAATATCATCCAATCTTATTGGGAGGATTTATAGGCGGTAGGTTTACTATGTGATAGATCAATCTTATTATAACAAAGGTTGATAAAGCTGAAAAGCTGAATAGTCCCTGAAGGATTTCTTGCCTGCTAGACTGGGAGAAAACTTGGTAAGTCTTCTGTCCTTTTTTAGAGTGTCCACTTAAGATAAGATTATTAGTTTATGCTCATTATATCTTAAAAGTCTGATATCTGCTTCTCGTTGTTTTATGAGAGCGATCCTACGGCTATACTTACTACCGGCCCTACTCTTATGGAGACTCTTTCTGCGTCCTATCTTAATATCGATGACATCTTATTATTTATCTCTGAGCCGCATTTCAGTTAGCCATCATTTATATCTGTTCCTGATTCTGACTTTATTCAACCTTTTTTAGTTTTTTTTAATCTCACACGTATTCGCCCTACTCGTCTGACCGAATTTGTTCTTTATACTAATATGGACAAGGAGGTGTTTATTAATTGGTGGCTATAGACGACATGTGAAAAGAAATCCGAAGGAAAAATCTTTAACTAGGATCGAGCTGGCTATCTATCTGAAGTGTGGAAATACTTTGATCAGATTACTTCTGCTACTGATGGTCTTTTAAAGGTAAAATGTTGGCGATACGGTAAGATTCTTGACCATCCAGGACACACGAAGATGGGTACAAACTCAATGGGAAGGTATTGGAGAGGGGAAAAATGTCAGAGAGCCGCCAAACAGGCTTAGCAGCCTAATATTCGCCGACTTTTATAAGACGAGGTAAGTAAAGCCCTAAGAATTATATCCTGTACTAATAGGCTAGTAGGCTAGTCAGCCCTCGAAGCACACCCAGGCGGTTAGCAAGAAGGAGTGGGAAGATGAACTGACTATTATAGTTACTGTTCTTCGGCTTCCTTTCCAGATTGTAGAGCATCTATAGTTCCAGAAGCTTATACAACTATCTCATTCAATCTTAATCTTGCCTGAGTTTCCTACAGGAAGAACCATATAGAGACGTCTTCGCAGTCGTATCAAAGAAAAACAACAACATCTACTCCAGATATTACTATTAAATGCTAAGATATTTATTGCACTCGATTGCTGGACATCTTCATTTCGACAGGCATTTATAACTGTAACTGGCTATTTTATTGACCAGGAATGGAATTATCGTGAGATTCTTCTTGGCTTTGAGCCACTTCATAGAGCCCATTCTGATATTAATCTAAGTATATTGCTTCTGGACCTCCTTCAACAGCATCAGATTATGGACCGAGTACTTGCAATTACCACCGATAATACATCAAATAATAATACCTTAATGTTAAGTATTCAGGAATCAGTCCAGTCGCTTGAGTTTACTAAAACTACTACTATTATCCGGGTGTCATGCATCGCTCATGTTCTCTAACTTAGTCTTAAACAGCTACTTGGCCAAATAAAAGCAAATCCAAAGAATGAGACGGCGGAGATAAAATAGTCTGATACTTAACTTTACTTAGCCCATGCCAGGCAACAGAATCGAGAGATTGTTAATACTCTAAATAAGATTAGATATATTCTTAGCACGAAAGCCTTCTACTAACAATAGCTTTAGGTTCGGAACCTGGCTATCTATATCAATACAAGCCCTCAACGCCGAGATTCATTCTATAATCTCCAATCTGGTTCACTAAAACTGGTTCCAATTCAAGATGTCAAGACGCGCTGGAACTCTACCTTCCTAATGTTTCGGCGGGCCAAGCGACTACAGTCCACATCCAATACGTTCTGCTTAGAATATGGGCTCAGATACCTAGCACTTGATTAGGAAGAATGGCGTCAGATTAATTATCTACTTTGGATTACTCTTTCTTTTTTTAAATTCATTACTGCCCTCTCTAAAATCAAGGACATCACATTCCATATTATTTTCGAGATTTATAATAACTTGTTTGAACATCTTGAAAAGTCGACCCAATAGCTTCAACAAAAAAGAGTTCCCTGGAAATAAGTGATGCTAAAAGCGCTAGGCGCTGTAAGAGATAAGCTTGCGGAATACTACGCTAAAATAGATAAGGTTTATGGTAATCTCTTTGCTATTGGTACAATCCTTGCCTCTAAATATAAGCTACAGTTCTTTGCTATTAAGGACTGGGATGACGATAATGACTGGCGCTAAAGATATCATCAAAGCTTTAACAGCTATATTCAGCTATACCAACAACGTCTTGCTAATCCACAGGTGTTATCACAGGATCAGGCATCTACGCGGCGTACGGAGGTTAGTGCAATTAGTAAGGTTCTAAAAGGAGCTAAATATCAGCAGTTAAGCTAGCGTGACGAGATTACCCAATATCTTGAGACTGGTAGGTAATAGATACTAAGACCTTGTTTAATTATTTACTAATCTATATACTAGATCTTATTGAGATATCTCCTCTTATATTCTGGAAGGAGAATCAACACAGATATCCTGCCCTCACAGCTGCTGCGCGTGATGTGCTATCTATCCCTGCCACTGGTGCAGGTGTAGAGCGGCTTTTCAACTCTACTTGAGATATCTGTCACTACCGTCGCGGCTCCCTAAATGCCACCACTATCCAAGATTTAATGATGTTTATGTGTGCATCAAGATTTGATATTAAGGAGAAACAATTCGCTCTAATGAACGAGCTTGTTCTGGAGGAAGGAAAAGAGGAGGTAAATGAGGAAAAGGATATATAGTATCTTGATGATCTCGATTCTATTAGTGATAACGAGGAGGATATAATGTTTTCCCAAGAGCAGGCTACGATATAGGGACTTTCGGAGCGCAGCTCAGGGAAAAGACGAAGAAGTATGGTATCTGAAGTAGAGGAGGAGGCTTAGGAAGCTGCTCAATCCAACGAAGAAGCAGAAATTCCATTGCCTAAACAGCCCAACACCCATCCGCGTATGTCAGGGAGAAATCGGAAGCGTACAAGACATAAGGATGATGATTTTATTTATTATTAGTGGCATAATACAGAGTAACTCAGTTTAAAGTTTTATTTATCTAAATACTTGTTCGTCTACCTCACGACTCTATATGTAAGATGAATACTTAAAAATACAAGAAAAAAAAACATAAATAATGCATATCACGGGATTTCCTACGTTTGCCCTGTTTGACAGCCCGCCGGGCGCCCCTTTTGGCCCGCCGGGCAGGCACTTGGAGCCCGCTGTAGCCCGCCGGGCAGGCATCCCCTGCCCGCTGCCCGCCCACGGGCGGGCCCGGGCTCAGCCCTCATGGGACCGCCCAGGGCTGTGTCAAGGTCTAATTCTTATACGGCTCAAGATCAACTTATCTGCGTCCACCAGGCATGATAATTAATAAAAGAAAATAAAAGAGATAGAGTAAGCTTCTTACCTTTAAATCCTTTAATTTATCTATACAAATCAAGCTAGTAGAGTCGTACAGCTTCAATTTTGATTAATTAGGAAGGCGGTTGATGCAGCGGTCAAATAACTTAGTGAGGAATTTTATTATTGCGGAGTGGCCGCATTAGTCGCCCGTAGAGTGGGTCTTATTCGCGGTGGCGATTGTGCGGCTCCACAGCGGGAGCTAAAAGATATTTTAAAGAACCTACAGGAAAAGTGGAGTCGCTGAGTCGTCGCTACCAAAGAAGTCATACTTCGATCAGCACCACTCAAAATCACAGGACGCAAATTAGAAAATTAAGGCCAAAGCCAAATCTATCTATCTATCTGTGGATCTTCTCTCTATTATAGACCCAATTGAACATGTCGGAAATCATAAAATCATAAACTCCACTCATCGCACCCCCAGTAAACAGTAGTATCTATCGCACAATCACGAACAAACAGGGTTACAGCGCAACCGGCTCGCCTGTCCTGTCACTGGGATTGATGCCTTTCCTGCGGACTGCCAAAAGGGCGATAATCAATCCCACGCCCCCAATAGCAGCGGAGCACCAGAGCCCTGTAGCGTATTGCTGCGCAATGCCGTGGCCTTTCTCGATGTCGACAGCCTCGGTGACCGCTGCCGAGATGGCGAGTGCAACGCCAGATCCAATTTGAAATGCAGTGTTAAGCTGTAGTTTGTTAGAATACTTGCGTCTATGCATAAAGGGAAACATTCACTCACCATTCCGCCGCATAGGCTTTTCACCTGAACCGGCACAGTCGTCAATATGACAGTACTCGTCGTCACGAAGATAAGTGACACCGCAGAGATGCTGATCAGAGATGTTGGAAGGACATTGACCCAACTGGTGATTTCATTAGCTTTAAACTTCAGAAAACGAAACTAGGTGATAACCCTTACAAGGTGGTCTCGGGGCTGGAAGTGATCGCACTGGGGATCGGAGCCACAACCGTGAGCACCATTCCTGCTAGTAGCAAATATTTGCCGTTCATGTACTCGAGGGCCTTTCCAGTTCCCAGAGAGACAACAAATCCAATGGCGCCCATGGGTAAGAAGCGAAGAGCCGTATCGCCAGCAGAAAGACCATCCACCTGCTGGGCCATCAAAACGATATAGTAGATGACGTTCTGGTAGCTGCCATAGCCAGCTGCGCATAAAGTCAGTATTACTGAAACCTACCTCATCGTGGGTCCGGGTACTTACTGAATCCTGCAATCCACAAGCCAGCAAAGTTGCGGATCTTCCAAAGCGGCAGCGGCATGATCGGATTGCTGATATACTTCTCCAGCAGGATGAACCCGACAAGCAGCGCCACACACAATACCAACAGCACTATGATAAAAGGCTGGCTCCAGCCATACACCCCACCACCCGACAGCACGAACTGAAGCAGAATGAGACCCGCTGTGGAGAGAATAGCGCCGAAGTAATCCATCCGGGCGGTTGTCCTCTCCGCATGCACATCCCGGGGCAGCACAATCGCGCCCAGAATTCCCAATAAGCCAGTAATAATCACGATAAAGTAGAAGATATACCTCCACCCTAACGACGACGTCAGAAATCCCCCGACAATCAGCCCGGCACAGAATCCCAATGTACCAGACGCGGCGTAAATAGACAACGCCCGGGTACGGTCAGTGCCCGTAAAGTAGGAACTGATAATTCCGATGGCCGAGGGGACCGTCATTGCGGCGCCGACGCCTTGAAGACCACGAAAGATCGTGAGCTGGATGAAACTCTGGCCGAACCCAATGGCCAGTGTCCATACAGACAACCAGAACAGCCCAAAGCATAAGATGTTCTTTCTCCCGTGCCTGTTTTTTTCAATGCGTTAGGAATCTTTCCACGTGGAGTACTTGTTTGATCGGGACGACTCCCTCACCTGTCCGAAAGAGCTCCCGCCAGCAGCAAGAACCCCCCAAAAGCAAGGGTATACGCCGAGATCATCCATTGCAGATTACTGCTGGACACATCGAACTCCTCCTGGATGGACGACAACGCGACGTTCGCGCTAGTCATGAACACATTATCCAGAAACTGCGACCCGGACGTAACGAGCAAAATCAACCCGCCTCTCCAGGAAGCCAACCGCCCAAACTCCGGGCGTTTCTCCAAGGTAAGCGTCTCCTCGCTGTCAAATGGAGACGACAACTCGATTTTGGGGGTATCCAGCGGCGAAGACCGCTCCGTCGTTGACCCAGAGCCCGGCAGGGAGATCACAATGGGTTCGAGGACTTTGGGAATGGCATCCGCACCTGCGGCCACCTGGCGAATGCGCTGGCGATTGAACCAGCCAGTAATCCCCATTGTGTGATTCAATTAAGTGGTCGGAATGATGGTATTTTCTACAGCTTATTCTATGATACCGACTTACGACTTACCTCTTATACATCGTGAGATACAGATTCTGCAAAAAATCTGATTTTTATGGAGCTGCCGGAGTGAAAAGTGGGTATTGCCTTTCCGGGAAGCATCCACACGACGCTTGGTGGATGAAGTCCACTACTGGGACAATCTTGTCTTGTGGCTTGAGGGAACGGATTGCCATTTTTGTGCGAGAGATTTTTGTCCGTCTAATTCTGCTGGGGCCGTTATGGGTCGGTCGTTGCGTGGAGCCGTTCGTTCATTCTATACAGCTCTCGGTTAGGGCTATCCACCTCATCATGACCCACCCACAGGACAGGGCCAGGGTGTGAACAAAACGCCAATTAGCAGTGCAGAGAGTACATGTGAACGTTTAACTAAGGTACGATGTAGTATTTCATAAAAATTACTATGATAGCAGTCCAGGGAGTTCCGGAGCAGTCTCTACAGTACACACAGAAGATCCCTTTCCAGACATCATGAAAATAATACGATAAACCAAAGCTGAAGGATACCATTCTGTTAAAAAAAACAGCGCTAATTATGAAAACATGAATAGTCGTACCAAATCCCACATTCAAGATCAGCCAATTTAATAGATCTCCTCCAACATCGCCTCCAGGTACTTCTTCTGCTCCGTCAAAAACCCCCGGACCTCAGCAATGTTGAAGGGCCGCTTGGCGATCTCCCGCCGACGTTCAGCCTTCAACCGGGCACGAATGCGCTCCTCAAGATTCTCCAGTCGATACTGCGTATACTGATAATAAACGTCGGACAAAATGCTAATCCCCCGAATACCAGTAAGCACCGTCTCATCCTTCAGGAACGGCGACTTAGGCCGGAAGGATGTGACCATGCTGATGCGCTCGCGCCCACCGAGGGCCTTCAGCGCTTGATGTTCGATATATCTGCCTTGCATCACCACCGCCGTTCCCTAACTCATATGTCAGGAATTTCTCCCTCATGATAAATATCCAGTCGACAAAAAAAAATAACAAAACATACCATCGCCGGCCCACGAACCTTCATCACCTCACCCGAGGCAGTTCTCAACGCCGTCTCTCCCCCCATCATCCCCGTACAGTCCGAGATCATTGTCACACAGACAAACGGGTAACTGTCAAAATGCCACGCCACGGCCGAGAGCTCGTCCTCGAGCGACTTTTCCTTATGCGCCGTCAGGTCCACGGTAGCAGCACCATCGCCCGCCGAAATGTTCACGTTGGCAATGTCGAAGTCAATCGCCGGCACTAGCTCGACGCCCGCAACCTGCGAGATCTTGGCCAGCACCTCGGGCGAGTTCCAGGCGTCGTAGCAGAAGGGAGCGCGTCTGGGCATTTCCGATTAATCTATTTGCCCCCATGAGAGGAGGGGGGGGGAGGGATGTAAAGTATGAGGATTGTTAGGAACTTACGATGTGCCCATTCCTCGCACCATGTTCTTGATGAAGGTCGACTCGTACTGGCAGTTCTCCATTACATCCTCGCTGAAGATCTCGGCTCGCATCTGGCGTATGGCTTCTTCGCTGAAGAGGGGGAAGGGCTCTGATACGGCATTCGGGGAGATGCCGTGGCCGGCGAGGCCGATTTCCTTCATTGTGTAGATCTTGTTGGGGGGCTGGAAGTTGAGGTGCGTGTTGGCGTTGAAGCACTCTTTCTCGTGTTTGGGGATGCGAGCTCCGTCAATCAACCACTGGGGGATCTTGTTGGTGGGACGGGTGGCGGTCTTGGTCGAGGGGCCGACTACCTTCGGAGGACTCATGGTAAGTCCGTCCAGGGTCATGATGGGGTCGTCAATTGCTGTCGGGGCCATTGTGTGTGTGTCTGCTGGGGGGGAGTATATTGTGTTGAGAATTGAGTTGTCTTGATATGTTATTTATCCCGTGGAAGGAGGAGGGTTGAAGATGTTGAAGCCTGATCTTTCTTCTCACTTAATGAAGACTGGAAGACTTGCACCCCTTTTTTATACTTGATGCCATATCAAGCCATCTGCATCCTGCCCACCGTGATAAGGTTGTGATCGGCCATGCCCCGATCCTGGAGTATCGGCTTGTGAGCTGCATCATTGCCTGAAGGGGAATTGTTTCCCTGGAATTGATCACCTGCAACCAACTCAGACGCCACTATCTGGAGAGAAACCTCAAAGAAACAGATTAGCTTATACTTCGGCAAGATAGGGAGATCGGGAGTGAATCCATCTCGGCTTCCGATCCCTGCTTGTAATGTATTCTTTTTTTTTTTTTTTTTCATAGTCCCTGACAGGGTTCGGCTTCCTTCGGCCGTCGGATGATCTTCCCGAACCCTGTATGCAGCCAGCCCTAACTAGATAGAAATCTTGGTTGCTCTCATTCTACTTGCCAGGAGAGGTTAAGGATGATGTGTGGGGAGATTCTATTAATGTAGTACATAGACAGACCACCATCCTCAGATCCCTCCTCCTCCTCCTCGTCCTCGTCCTCCTCCTCCTCCTCCTCTCCAAAACACAAAAACCAACAAAACATACACATAACATATCCTTGTCAACCCCCACAATGTCTCTCTCAACCCAACTCACCGACCCAACCCTCCTAATCTCCAAACCCTATATCAACGGCCACTGGATCTCCCCCTCCCCCTCCCACCAAACATTCCCCATCTACAACCCCGCCACCTCCGCCCTCCTCGGCACCTGCCCAGAATCCACCCCCAGCGACCTCCAATCCGCCATCTCCGCCGCCTCGCAGGCCTTCCCACTCTGGCGCTCCCAGTCCGGCCGCCATCGCGCCCGCATCCTCCGCAAGGTCTTCGACCTCCTCACCACGTACAAGGAAGACATCGGCCGCATCATCACCGCCGAGAACGGCAAATCCAAAGCCGACGCCGAGGGCGAGGTGCTCTTCGCCGCGAGTTTCTTCGAGTGGTTCGCGGAGGAGGCGCCGCGCATCTACGGCGATGTCATCCCGCATAGTACCCCGACCAGTCGGACACATGTGCTCAAGGAGCCGGTCGGGGTGTGTGGGCTGATTACCCCGTGGAATTTTCCGATGGCGATGGGCGCGAGGAAGGTTGCGGCGGCGTTGGCGGCCGGGTGTACGGTGGTGTTGAAGTCGGATGGGCTGACGCCGTATGCGTCAAATGCGTTGGCGGTGGTGGCGGAGAGGGCGGGGGTTCCCGCTGGGGTGCTGAATGTGGTGACTGCGTTGGAGAATACGGCGGAGTTGGGGAGGGTGATGTGTGAGTCGCCGGTTGTGAAGAAGATCTCGTTTACGGGGTCGACCAGGGTGGGGAAGTTGTTGATGTCGCAGGCGAGTGCGACGTTGAAGAAGTTGAGCTTGGAGCTGGGGGGGAATGCGCCGTTTGTGGTGTTTGACGATGCGGACTTGGAGGTGGCGGTTGCGAGTGCAGTGGTTAGCAAGTTTAAGGTCACGGGGCAGACGTGTGTGTGTGCCAATCGGTTCTTGGTGCAGGAGGGGATTTATGGGAGGTTTGCGGAGAGGTTGGTGGAGGAGGTCAGGAAGTGTCGGGTTGGCAATGGGGCGGATACTGAAGTGGTTGCTACCCATGGGCCGTTGACGAATGGGGTCGCTAAGGTGGAAGAGCATGTCCAGGATGCCGTTCGGAAGGGTGCAAAAGTGCTTCTCGGTGGGAGCCGGCTGCCCTCTGTTGGCGAGAACTTCTACGAGTTGACTATCCTGGGGGAGGTCGATGACTCGATGCGCGTGGCGAGCGAGGAGACCTTCGGACCGTTGGCTGCGCTGTCGAGGTTTTCGACCGAGGAAGAAGCCATTCAGCGGGCGAATAACTGTGATGTGGGATTGGCATCGTATGTGATGACGACCGATCTGGCCAGGGCACATCGCGTGTCCGAGAGAATGGAAGCTGGAATGGTTGCTCTGAATACGGGGGTTATATCCGATGCACCAGCTCCGTGAGTCGATGGATCCTGTCATGATTCGCAATTATGCTAACATATCATAGCTTCGGGGGTGTCAAACACTCCGGGATGGGTCGCGAGGGCAGTAAGTATGGGATCGAGGACTATATGAATATCAAGATGGTCGTGACGGGGGGGATTGATATCGCCCAGTCGCGACTATAGTGTACTTACCACATTGCAGCCATGGGTTTATAGAATGATGGATTTACGTATTTTCCTGTGGCATACAACATTGAATGCTTCATCATATCATAGCCAAAGAAGACAGCCATGTAGACTACTGAACAGCCATCTCCCAAATCCCATTCACATCCTCATCCGGGCTAATATTCTCCACAATCCCCAACGCCGTTGTCGGCTTCTTATACCCCAGCAAATCCAACATCTTGGGACTCATTTCACGCACCCGACTGCGAGGAACCGCCAAAAACTGATTCTCCTCCGTCCGAAGATGCCCCCTTACAAAGAACAAACTATGCATTGTCCTGATCGACCCCGGAACCGAATTATGGCCACCACCATGATACGAAGCAGACAGGAAGATCAACGCCGACCCGGGGGCCATTTCTAAACCCCTCTCTCCGTTAGAATATCACACACACAATGCAATCCATCTCCGTGGCTACTAGTACTCACCCGCAAAGCAAACCTCATCCGCCCTCGCCCAGCGCTCATCATCCCACTTATGGCTCCCCGGGACAAACATCGTCGCTCCATTCTCCCTCGTCACCTCACACCCCGCGATCAAACAGCCAAACTGGCTGACCTGGTTGAAGCTCCACGGCTGGAACGGGTTGCGCGGGTGTCTGATGCCGTGCACGTTGTCATCGCGGTGGATCAACTGCCGCGGTGCACCGTACCCGATATTCATCGACGTGCTCAGGCTCAAGAGCGGCTCGATCGTGTTGGGCTCGATATTTCCCTCCCGGTAGACGGTGAAGTCGTCGCGCAGGATCCGTTGGCGGAGTTGCTCTAGCACGGGATGCTCGCAGATGCGGGCGATCGTGTGCGATTTCCCGACTAGGCCGGGGATCAGGGTGGTCTGCGCGGGGATGGTGGTGAATGCTGTGGGTTGGCTGTCGGTGGTGGAGGCGGGGTTGGTGGTCCAGGGCTGAAGCTCCGTGTCGATGGTGGAGAGCTCGTCTTGCGTTACCAGTTGGGAGAGGATTACCCCGCCGTCGCGCGAGAGGATCGCGAGGATGTACTCGATCGGGGTAGAAGCCGGGAGGGTTGTGATGGAGGATGTGGGCTGGTAGGTCGGCGGGATCGGGTCGGGAATTGGGAGAGCGAGTCGAGTCATGTTGGTGGCTTTTGCAAGTAGGGTTGCTCGGGTTGGATTGTGTTTAGGGCTAGCTGGAAGTTTCATGGTTGATATGTTGAGGGATCGGATGGAGGGGGATTTTGTTTATACTCCCTTGCGTGTATCGTAGGCAGGGATCGGGTTCTGAAGCCGACGGCGGCTTCTATCTCGTCTGGTTGCATATGGGGCTCTGGTCACACCGATTAGTCCCGGAAGGGTCCGCGATTGGCGTGGTATTACAGGTTGTGCGTCGGATCGTGCCTGGAGCTAGGGCCAGTTGCTGGTTTTTGCAGGATGAAGGTCCTCGGCTGAGTTCGGTATCAGAGGGATTGGACGATATAAACTGGACTCTATTTCCCAATTTGAACATGAGGGAGCCGGTGTTGGCGCTTCATCATTGGATGGGTGAAATCATCCAGGTTTATCAGTGACTACCTTACCCCCCCTGGGACGTACCTCAGTATATATCGGCTCGGGTCACGCTCCCTGAAGATGTCTCTATGCGATAGAGTATTAAATCAGTCCAACTAGATAACAACCCATCAATACTTCATCATATCAATGTCATGGACTCCAACCCTGGAAACCATGCCTCAATGTGGAATGGCTGGCCCCATCGGGTGGAGAAGCCGAGGCGGTTACGTTATGGTTGTTGGGCAGCCATGGAACTATCAGTAATAAGGATTCACGTTCTCACGCCACATAGACGATGAGGTCCATCACGCGACCTCGGTTTGGTGTATGAATCACTACAGAAAGGAGATGTTCCTCAGTAGTTAGGGCATGAATAGCCTCAAGTCCCAAATGCCAAGAAAACCGTTGCGTCCCCTGGTCAGCTCCCTCGACTTAACCCCCGGTTCGGTCGAATCCAGGAACCGTGACACACTCTGAAATAATCCCCTGTTGCGAAGTGGGGATCGGAAGGACATCCCGAGATAAGCCTGCATTTTGAACAAGATCCAACCGACCAGTAACTTCCATGACTACGGAGCTCGATGGAACATGTTTCACTCGCAGTAACTAGAGTAAGGCCTGTCATCGGAGGTATATCTCCAAAACACAGCGAGTCATTCATCAACCCATGGCACTTAAAAGGTCCGGAAGAAACTGCAGATAAGAAAATGAAGCCCAAAGTATCGCAGGAAGAGTCGGTCGCATCGCACACACCCCGCAGTCATCGAAAGACTTCGGCTCTGCCCATCCCGACCAGGCCAACTCGGACTGCCAAAGATGGCTTTAAAGTCCAGCATATCGGTGCTTGATATGTCATGGGTCATAGCGATGGACTACTGGGGTGCAAATGGGGTGCAAACTAGGCAGCATGGCAAAGGTCTTGCGAAATACATTTCTTGCTGCCACCTTGTATGAGAACACGACATTATGACGAAAGTCATAAAACAAGTATTAGATCAGGACAATTACCTAGAGTTAGAGCTAGAAATATGCTACTTTATGCAATCCTGGAAATTCTTGTTTGGAGAATTGGGCGAGTCTAGTCAGTTACAAACCTACCGGTTTGACAATATTATTGGCTTCTTTTCGTGAAGCTCAGAATGATATTAAGTAGTAGGTACTAAACTTCTTCAGCTGGATACCCTTTTCCAGGGCTGATTGATCTAGACCCATCGTCATGAACATTTCGTCAGGAAGCGCAAGGGATGCATTCGATAACCATTCATAGTTAGGGTACCGCGACGAACTACCAAAAATACATGTGCGGGGTAGTAGTTAAGCTCTTCTTTGTTCCCAGGACCTTTTTCGTCCGCATTTCCCGTCATCCTCCATCAAAACCAAAACCACAACCCAACACTCCTGCGATCCCTCGTGGATATGGCTTCAGAGTCCCAGTTGGGGTCTCGGAAGTTCAGACGCACAGCCAACGCGTAAGAAAAACACCCCGTCCCATGAGCTTTTCTTTTTTTTTTGATTAACCACCGCCAGATGTATTGCCTGCCGACAGAGCAAGATCAAATGCAGCGGCACCGACCCCTGCGCCAACTGCCAGCGACGGGTGATGAAATGTCGCTTCGTCAATGGGGGCAATCGCGTCATGGTCAACGAGCGGTGAGTGGGCCAGTTCAGTTCTCTCTCCAGCGAGTCTGCAAGCTAACGCCATCGCACATATAAGATATCTGCTGGATTTGCAGCAGCAGGCCCGGGACCGGCAGCGATCGCCGCCCAAACGCTCCCCGGACATGGCCTTTGGAGCGGGAGGGGTTGAAGCCGATGATGATCGAGTCCTTGATCCGATGGCAATTTCCCAGGTGGACCTGCCTGCCATCCCGGCTATCGAGAGCTCCCGCAGTATCTGCACGAGTCCGTTTACCTTGCCTTCGCGAACGATTAAAAACACGCGGAAGGATCGGCGTGGTTGGAGTGAGTTTTTTTTTTTTCCATGGAGATGATGGAGCGAGCGAGTGGTTCGCGACGCTGACTGGGAGATTATTAGTCTGGCTGGCTCCTACATCGGTCTGGTCGTTTACGGCGCGACTGGTGGTGATGATGACGGAGAGGCTGAATCTGGATGCGCCGTACGACGCGGCCAATTTCCTCAACCGGGATGTATACCCTTTGCGATGGCGACCGGCTCCCCCGGATGACCCTCCGGATATCAGTGGGTTGCCGTCTATCGATTATGCGCTGTATCTCTTCAACACGGTGAAGTTTCATCTAGGCAGCTACCGCATTCTGGACGAAGAAAGCTTTCTGGCCGATCTTCACGACTTCTACCAGGGGAGTGCAGTGGAAAAGGCCAATGAGTGTCGTCTGTGGTTTGTGCAGTTCCTCTTGGTTCTGGCGTTTGGACATGCTTTCCTTCTGCATTCGAGAAATACGCTCGACCCCCCTGGATCGAAGTATTTTGTCCGAGCGATGTCCTTGATGCCAGACTATGCTTCCCTGTGGAGAGATAGTTTGCTGGCCATTGAGGTTTTGGCGTTGGCGGGTCTTTTTCTATATTCGATTGACCACCGTGAATCGGCCCATGTCCATGTAAACAGCTTCTGCAACGCGACACTAGGATTGGAACAATGCTAACGGTTTTTTTTTTTCTTTTTTTTTTGGGCGCGTAGGTCGGTCAGGCAATCCGCATAGCACAGTTGGAAGGTCTTCATACTGAGCTACCGGAAGAGGAACTTGGCGCAGCGACGGTCACTCGATGCAGGAATCTCTGGTGGACTTTATATATCCTAGATCGTCATTTTTCCTCGTCCCTGGGGCTCCCGATGACCATCCAGGACAGCGATATCACCACCTCGTGGGACCCGCCCAGTTCTTGTTCGCAGCAGGACGGGACGCTCAGTCTGCAGGTCCGACTGTCGCATCTCCTGTCATACATTCTGACCAGTGAGTGCTCTCGTCCGTGTGTGACATCTCAACCCTCCAGGCAGACTAACCCATTGCCCAAGGTATCTACAAAACGGAAGAAACCCACCTGGGAACATTCCTAGACAAGACGCGAACGATTCTCCACACCCTCGCGGGCCACGCCCAGGAAATTGAAGGAATCATCTACACCAAGTTCCAGAATGCAGTCGACACGATGCCGAAAGGAACCCAGCACGTCACTCTCCTCTACCATCAGGTACGTTGAACCCTCATCGTATTCCCTTCCACCTTCCCATTACCGACTCTACAATCCGCCAGTGCGTCATAGTTGCCACCCGCCCCCTTCTATTATCCATCCTGAAAGAACGACTCGACAAGCTCGACCAGGGCGAAGAAGACTGGCAAAGCTTCCTCGCCCCGACGAAAACACTAATCTCCACCGGCATCAAATCCGCCGCTAAAACACTCCAAATCCTGTCCGACGAAGGCAGTCTCCTCGGTATGTTTATCTGCCATCAGATTACTAATATATATATGTGTGTGTTGATATCGATTGCAGACGTCTTCCTCCCCTTCGACCTAGAATTCACCTACGGCGCAGCCATCCACCTCACCATGGCCAACGCACTATTCCCCCACGCCATCGAAGGCCAGTCCTGCATCCAAGACGCCCACTCCATCTTCGAAGAAATGACCTACAAAAGCAACCGGCTAGCCGCGGCGCAGAAATCCGAACTTGTGTCCTTGGAGTCGCTGTTTCGGGAGCTGGCATCCCGGATTGAACGTCGTGGATTACAGACTTTGACCTTGACGACTCCGGACCAGATGGGCAATAATCGACCGGAGCATATGGCGCCCGACGATGAACAGCTCGTGGATGCTTCGGTGGCGGATGAGGGGTCCATTGAGCTGTCGCTGGTCGGTGGGTCGGAGGCGTCGCCGGGGGTTGACCATCCGGTGAGTAATATGGAGTTTCTGGAGAATATTGGGATTTCGTCGTATGAGTTTTTGTCGATTGTGGATCAGATTGGGAATCCCGAGACGTATGGGATGTTGGATGGTGGGCAGTCGTGGAAGGAATTATGAGAGGTCTGGGGTTGTTTTTTGTTTTTTTCAATTCGGTTTTCTGCATGGTTAGTAGATTACACCGCATGAGTTAGAAGGTACTAGCCTACGGTGCTTCAAGTGGTAACTATAATATTGGTAGATTACTTAATGGGAGAATGTCACTCTTCTTTATCACTTGATGCCGATTGATTCCTTACAGATACACATATTCCACTCCCTCGAATCAACTCCCCACCAACTCCACTGGAGAGTTTACCTTCTGCTGACCCCCCTCATGGACCGCATTGGCTGTTGGAAGCTCAAACGTCGCCGTTTCCGAGTGCAGCTCCTGCACTGGCGGTGGACCGTCTAACTCGTTATGATCTGATTTTTCCGGTCCCTGCTCCTGCACAGCAGCATGATCGTTCCTCTCCGCTCTTCTCCTCCTCCTCCGTCTCAGGAAAAACCACGCGAATAATGCAGCTAGTACGCACACCGCCACAGCCCCAACAACGATCCCCGCGATTGCTCCGCCCGACAACCCCGACGACGAAGCGTCCGTACCGGAAGTTTCCGATGCCATCGGAGTGGTGTCCGAGGCAAACAGAACACTCCTCGTGAGGTTGGCGGTCTGGTGCAGCGATGCGTTGGGCTTGAATTCGCAGTTTGCCTCGAGAGAGCTCACGACTATATTGATCGAATAGATCACGGCGCTGGTTAGTATCGAAGTAGAGTATAGTTAAGTAGGGAGATACCGTTTCAGAGATGCTTGAACATACAGTTTCCCAACACAACTGACCCAGCGACGGAGTTCAGACACGCGGCACAGTCCTTTGCGTATGTCTTCAGTCCTCCGTTGCCCCAGTCGCAGTAATCGTATTGTCCGGCGTCTTTGCCCCAGGTGCGACCCAGCACGCCGTTCAGTGGGCCACAGTATCGATTGCATCTCGGTACGGCCGCGGTGTTGCTCGAGTTCTGCCAGAGGCAGTAGTCGATCGTGTATTTCTGGTTATCTATGATGGGAGGGCTGCATTAGTTTACGACACGAACTGTTGTTGTTGGAGATAAACCCATTCAGAACATACAGAGAAACCAATAAATGTCGTTATCCTCTGGGTCCGACTGATTCGTCCATGTACTCCTCGCCTCGCAGCCGATGCACCCTTTCATGCCCTTCCCTTTGCCTGTTGTGGTGTATTGTTCGTCATTGCAGACGATGTCGCTGTCCGCTGTTGGGCTGCCTCCGTGACACTTCTCCGCACAGCTGGACCCGTTTGTGGCATACATGGCCGTTGCTGGAAGCCATATTGATGCGAATGCTAGAACGGAAAATAACATGGTCGACTATGCGTGATCCGGTCGATATGGCCAGAAGGTAGGTGGGTATCAATCACATCTCAAGGGGCCCGACGAGAGGGAATAAAGCATTAACGATTTCTCTTGGCTGGCGATCTGGGGGTCGTGGCTATAAATCAGGATTCCAACCGCAGTGATTCTCCTGGGATTCGATTGGTCTGGGGTGGGCATAAGCTAAACTGCGCCTCGGGGGGCAAGTCCCTAGCGGCCAACGAGAGTCGTTTTGGCGCTGATCGACATGCACCAGTCGGGTTGCCTGAAAGTACAATGGGGGAAAGTTGCCCCCTACACGCACAGGGATTTTTCAGCCCCATGACGAAGGTGGTTGCGTCGGGTTGGAATGGTGGTTATTAAATGGTCGAGATATATCAAAGGTGACATGCGCAGGGCTGAGGGTCATGGAAGCCCTAATTCAGCTCGTTCGTCTTATTATCGACTCAACTATGACAGTGCTCACATTACACACTTCATCTAACAGTTCACTCCACCGCAATCCGAAATCGTAGCAAATCCTTTTCCACAATTTCATCCAACTTCCCTACCAGCTCTCCCACATCCCACTTACAACTCAGGAACCTCCCATTCAAGGCCTCTCGACTCTTCGTGCCATTGTCCCGCGTCAACCACACACAGAATGCCGCACACAAGTCCGGGTCATCGACCAATACTAACACCAGTCAGTCAGTCAGTCAGTCAGTAACGAAATAGTACCACGAGATAGACATCTCCAAAACATACAATACTGCAACTCCTGCGGCACCACCGCCGCCAGCTCACTCTTCATCCCCCCCGGATGCACACTAACACAAAACACCCCCCTATCCCTATACTGCTCACTCACCATCTCCACCAACCTCGTCTGCGCCGCCTTACTCACACAGTAATGCGCATGGCCCATCGGCCCCCCCACCATCGCCGCCCCCATCGAGCTAACCGCCACGAAACTCTTCGCTCCCCCCTCCGTCTCCAACAACAAGGGCAACAGCGCCCGCACCGCCCGAAACGTCCCCACCGCGTTGACATCCATCGCGCGCACGTAATCCTCCGCCGACTCCCCCAGCACGTCCACGACGATCGGCCCCGAGAACCCCGCGTTCACGACCACCGTGTCGAGGTGCCCGTCAAAGGCGGTTTTGGTCGCCGCCGCAAACGCCGCAACGCTGGCGTCGGACGTGATGTCGCATGCGTGGATTGTGACTTTGGTGGTGGGGTTGAGGGCGAGGACTTCGTCGCGCACGGCGGAGAGGAGGGGCACGGTGCGCGCGCCGAGCATGATTCGGGTTGCGCCGGCGAGGGCGTAGGCGCGGGCGAGGGCGCTGCCGGCGGCGCCCCGGCCGCCTAGGATGCAGACCGTGTAGGGGGTGGGGAGGGTTACTTGGGATGGGGAGATGGCGGGGTATGGGGTTGTGTGGAGGGTGGGGGTGAATGCGCGTAGGTCGGAGGCGTTGGTTTGGGATTTGGTGGGACGAGAAGACATTATGTTGAGGGTGCTTGGTTGCTTGCTACTGACTCTGGATGTGGTAATGTTCAAGAGATGGTGGTTTCTTATTGAGCTTTGGGGTTGGAGGTAGAAGTACCTATTTATCAGGCCGGATTGCTTATCCCCGTTTATGTCCGTCTCGTTGGCCAGCTGGAGAGCCCCGGAGATAAGAAGACGGAGTATAGAACTCAGTCATTGTTATTGAGCATGGTCACTTTTTAGCAGAACCTGCCTTAGTGGAAACCAAGTCAAGAGCCAATATGGGGGTCATTGGGGGGGAGCTTCGTATATGACATCACGTTGTATAGCTCGGGGTATACAGCCCCGGTCTCACACACGAGGACAATTACATTCTAGAGCAAACCTGGATAACTTAGAAGACTAGGGCTTTCTTTTTGCAGGCCAGTACATACTACATCATGACATTATTCATTACTAATGCATCAATTGGTCCCTGTGGGCCTGAAATATTCCACGACACAGCCTCGTCAACCATCTCCAAATCAGGCTAATGATCGTTGTGGCGGCCGGCATCGCCTAGTCGAAACCGGTCAACAAAAGCTTCATTTCTGCTTCGCTCTATCAAGGAAAATGTTCGGTATCCAAACACTGGGCAACGGGGATATCTCGCTAACGATCTAGAGTGCAACATAGTGTATTCAGCGTGTTGAAAACCAGACTTAGGGCTAGGGGGGGCTTGGCATTTACCCACCAGTACGAACTCTTTAAGGGTGTGTTCCTAATATTGCGCCAGAGTAACAACAGAGACGAGGGAATAATAGTAACAAGTAGAGTCACTAGAGCAATGATGGCCTCCTTTGTCAAGGTCATTTCATCCTCGACAGCAGTAGCGACAATTATAATCAATCAATCACAATGAATCCGCCACAGTTCCCGATCACAGTTCCTCCGATACGCCGTCCGAGTATGCAGCATCGATATATTATCACTGACCAGCACATCCCCGGATTCCCAAGCAAACCTCACACATACCCGATAATCATAAGTCAGCGCACCAACCACATCCATCAACCCCGGCTCCTCATTATCAATAACAATCTTGAAAGTCGAAAACTTGGTCTTCCTCGCATCCCACGGCTCATGCCACCGCAAGCACGCCAGCCCCGTAACCGGATGCCTTACAACCAGCGGCAGATTCCCGGGACTCGCACTCCAATAGCCATCATTGGTATCCAGGCTCCACGTCACCCGCAGCAGCCGCTCCACCGTCCACGGGAACGGCAGATGGCGGAAGAACAGCCGCGAGCTCGCGAACAGCGTGTGGCCGTCGCCCCGTGGCGCGGCGGCCTGGCAGGTGAATAACTGGTACGCGGGTGGCTTTTGGACCTGGATTTGCTTGCCCGTGGATTCGTCGGTCTGGTGCTCGAATTTGAACATCCCGTCGAAGTGCATCGGCATGGCTTCGTTGGAGATGACGCTGTTGCTCGTCTTGTTGGTGCATTTGGAGTCTCGCACCTTTTGGACTATCCCGAAGGTCCAGGGAATGATCGAGCCCTAGCTCGGAGGCTTTGCGGATGTAGATGTCTTCTTGCAGGGTGTGGCGGAATCCGCGCAGGATTACCGGCGACATGGTGTTGGAGAGGAGCCGGATCTTATGCATGGGGACGTTCTGGATGGACGACGACGACGTCCCATTACCAACTGGCCGGATCATCAGCCCGCATGGGTAGAGGTGCTCAAACTCGATATCAGGCGGGTTTTTCGCGTTTAATTATCCAGGAGGGGAGGGTCTCACTAAAGGAGCAGTATTCGGACGCATCGCACGCCAAGCTGCGGCAAAAAGAGCGAAGGTTGTTGTATCAGAGGGGTTATAACTTTCATAAATAGTGACATTCTTTGATAAACTATTATTAGCCTTCTCAATCCAATATCTTGTATACCCTCGAACGGCGACCCTTTAAGAAGCCCTCCTTCCATATGGCTCAAACGGAAGCAAGAAAGCACATATCGCCATCCCCCCATAGAGCGCTGCACATACGAAGACCGGCGCCGAACTCGTGATATCAGCCTTGGTTGCAATGACCGCCGACATAATGCCCATGAACCGGTGCAGTGCCACGGATACGCCATTCCCCGTCGCCCGGTGGGCAGAGGGTAGCACCTCGACCGTATATCCATACAAACAGGCGGCGTAGATCTGCAGAGTGAACGCAATAACGCAGGGATAGGCCACATTTTGTGCCTGGGAAGACACCTGGGAGTATGCAAACAGAAAGGCCACTTTCTTCCTCATTTAGGAATTGCGTACGAATTGGAAAATGAGGTGGAGGCGGACGAACAAACTTACTCGTAATCAGGCCCCCAATAACCATGGTATATCGACGGCCGAAGATCCTGCAATTCGCCATGTGTCCACTGACTATCGGCCCGAATATACTGCACACTTGGGCGAGGGCATAATTGCGCCATGTTTCGTAGGTGCTCGTGACTCCAAACTTCACTCCGCGACTCCAGAGATACGAGGGGAGGAACACGTTGAACAGGGGATAGGCGAGTCCGAGCATGAGCCACGAGAGCCACAGGGGGATCATCAGTTGAACCAGCTGTTTGGTTGCTAATAGGCTCCGCAGGTGGATCCAGAGTTCCCCCAGCCCTAAGCCCGATGTTGAATGAGCCGATGTAATCGTTCCGCAGGCCTCCAGCTGGGCTGTGTCAATCGGACAGGGCCGTTTATACTTGGCCGCCAGCATTTGCAGATGTTCCACGAGTTCGGCATCCTTGCCCTGTCCCAGCAGGAACTTGGGGGTTTCCTTCAGGCGAATGACGGTGACACGGGCGGTACTTAGGATGAAAATCATCGCCCCCATAGTGTACATTAGGTATCTCCAGCCGCTGTTGTTGGATCGAGTGCATGAAGTAAACGGGGCGACAGTTGGGTCGCCACAGCTGAAGTTCGCTGCAGGAATTTCTTTTCAGTCCATCTTCCATATCATCTATCATTCGAGGAGATTTCTCCTTACGCATAAACCCCCAGGCTACCAGCCCTGCAATGGTGCAACCTACTCCCCACCAGGCCGCCAGCCAGGTCACCAGCCATTGCTTTCCGGACGGGAGATATTCCAGGAGAACAGTCGTGTCCAGAATCATGTTCCCTCCGGCGCCAAAGGCAGATACCGCAACAAAACTGCCCAGAGAAATCCACGATGGAGAGGCCCCGGCCGCAATCGTGAAGACCGAGCATATGAAGAGACTTACATTGAAGGCGATTCTTCGCCCGATTACATCAGCGCTCAGCCCCCAGAAGAGAGCCCCTGTGAGCATCCCGACATAGAGAGCGACAGTCAGGCCCTTGGGGTATGAGGGATGGAACTCGTAGGCTGCGTGGGTGGCGATGATCCCCTGGAGAGAGACCTGGAGCGCATCCACGCCATACCTATCGAGGGGCCTTAGAAGAGAGACTATACATTCCGAAATGTTCATGGGGGGGTTTCTTCGTACCCCATTCCGCTTAGAAAGAAGAGCTTCCAGTGGTGGTTTGTCCATCCGATTGCATCTAGTGCCTTATCACTAGATGTTAGTGAGAGGAATATGTCTCGTCGAGTCTGGTGTCTCTTACGTTGTTGACCAGATGCATTTTCTGGTTTAGGGCGGGGTCTACGTCTAAGAGTCCCAGAATATCTGCCTCGCTGGACTGAGTCTCAGACGATGGGCTGTCCCATGCGTGTTTGTCTTGTTGTTGTTGTTCTTCATCGTAGCGTGCGGCGCTCATCTTGAAGCAACAGTGTGGGACGAGGATGTTGGAATCTATCGCCAGACCCTGCTATGATGAAGAATGAGTTGGGATTTTTCAGCACGGATCCATGCTTCCCTGTTATCGTGTTGACCCCTCTGCTGATCTTCACCTATCCAATCGATCCTGTGGTAATGGGGCTTGATCGAGACTTTTTTAGCTGCATGTTAAGCGTGATAAAACTGGGATAGTCTCCATTTGGTCGTTTTCATGAAGTAGCAATTCATCAAGGGCTTCGCTCCACTGGCATCACAACTCAAGTTAAGAGAGAATGCCTGTTTCTAAGCTGTAAGATTCAGTCGATAATCTCGGCATCCACAGAGGCATGATATATGATACTATGTCTCGGCGCCTTGGGGGTTAGGCAACGCCCTTGAGGCGATATGAGGGGATATTTTTCTTTCTCCTATTGCTCACTTGTCTAAGGGCTTTTGGATCATTGAAATAGATCCTCCAAGAATATTTTCCGAATCTCATCAACTCATACCCTTCCACAATCAATTTCTTCTTGTGGACACCTATCAAGAACACCCTGACCATAATGTCTCTTCGTGAAGAATTCGACATCATATTTCCTGGCCTTAGGGGCATCACGGACGCGCTTCTCAATGAGATCTTCCCAGTTAACTGTGAAATGTATCCGGAAGCGAACAAAGGGCTGGCTCTCGTTGGCAAGATAGTTATCTGCCTACACTTACTGTTGGAAGCCCACGAATTTGACATACCCTATGGTATGAACCGTAAACCAGCGTCACTTAAGTTATATTCATAAGTTTGTTCAGCACAGCACATTCCGCATGATGACATTAACATATCATGTGGGACCTTGAAATTGCCACTAATGGACGCCTCTTCTGACCTTAACGCCTGGAATGGAGCCATCATCTGCAGTTCCAACGGCTGGTCTCGGTCTTTGTTCAATCCCCCTCAACTACTACAGCAAGCTATTAATACGATATAATGAAGCATTACTTAAATTGATGTCCTAAAACCCACATTACCCCTACAGTTATATCTGATCACATGAGAAGCTTCCAGCCTTGAAGTCCACGTCGGTGTTGAAAATCGTAGTCCCCGCCTCTATGGACCACGCCTGGCCCGCGCATTTGTCCTCCCTGATTTCGTTAGATAGGAACATATCATGCCGGGGGGTGTAAACATACCGGTAGAAGACACATTTTGGGTTAGATCCTTCATAACTGCTGACGGCAATGCGTAGAATCGCATCATCCCTAGGGTAGTTCAGGTTGGTTATTAACCCACAAGGGAAGGAAGGGGAGGGAGGGGAGAGGAGACATACGGGTTAGGGTAGGTCACACATTCGCTCTTGTTGGGTTGGTAGTCTTTTACATCATGATCAGACCTTCTAATCACCTCCACCTGGTGGTTGGGTAGTAAGTTAGTATCTTGTGTTCTGCATTGGGGATGGGGGGGGTATCGGGGTTCATACATTCGCAATAATCGTCGAGTCGGACCCGAGAGGCACTGCCAGCGCAGATACGCTGAGAGTAAGAGCGGTCAATGCAGATGAACAACGCATTATGTCTGGGGAGTAACTTTGGAAGGGGGGGCGAGCAGGAGGGGGAGGGGGAGTACAGAAGCTGAGACAAGTTTCCGGGGTTTTATATGGGGTGGTGCAAGGGATGCCAGGGAGGCATTCTTGACCGTTGCGAAGGGGACCACAGATATGTAGAGGCATTGGTTCCTGTTAGACCTGGTACTATTTCCGTTATCTTTTGGTGAATTTGAGGTTAGTTAATTGTTGGTTTTATCGGGTTGAGATTTAGGCCTAGTGTTTCGTTATCAACACAGAAGATATACACCCAATGGCTATATACATTCACCATCTAGACCAACAACCCCGAATCCAATTCCCATACACACATCCCCCGATCAATCCCCCCTATCTAATGCTCCCTTCGATGACGATGCAGCACCGGATACGCCGTCCCCACAGCCGGGGTCGAAACCGGCGTAGACACCGGCGTCGACGACGCAATCCCCGAGCTACTGGCACCTGCACCCCCCGCCAATGGACTAATCGCTGCCACCCCCGGGAAAAACGAACTCGGGATAGTGGGAATCGGAATCAGCGCATCAGTTCCCAACGAGTCCTGAGTGTCGCCCGCCATGCGCGGGGCCGGATACCCCGACGGCGCAGTGGTGGCAGTCGAAGTCGTCGAGTACGACTCGGGGCTGTCGCTGTCGCCGTCGTCTTGGAGACAGTATCCATCCCCGTAGGCGCTCTGGCAAGTGTAAGTCTGCGCGTCACCCGACTCGGTCCACATGGCGAAGTTGGAGATGTGCATGTCGGTGCAAGGGGCGGTATCTGGGCAGACGACTTTGATTGGGCCTCGTTGGGACCCATCTTCTTCGGTGCCGGTCCAGTTTTGCACGGTGATGTTGGTGAGTTGTACCCCCGCGCTGGACCCGGCGTCCATGCTGCTCCAGTAGCTGTCAATGTCGAGTGAGTAGGCGTTGCCGTGGCCGATGAAGGTGTCGAGGACGACGTTGGAGACGCTGCCGCTGCCGCCGTTGCTCTTGATCATGTACATCTGGTTGCTGCGCCAGGTGTAGACGTTGCGGTAGAGGATGTTGCTGATGTCGGTGTCGCTGCCTAGAGAGCCCATGGCGCAGCCACCGCTCCAGTTGCAGTAGATGTTTTCGATGAGGAGGTTTTTGGCTGGGCTCTGTGGGGGAGGGGGATTAGTTGAGTTTCTAAGTACATGTAGACGTAGATATGGATAGATCGATCGATCGTCTGTCACTTACCTTGACGGTCACACATTCGTCTTTGTTCGTTACTTCAACCTGATAGGAGATATAAATGTTAGTCTGACTTGAGTGAGAAGAAGAACAAGACCAAAAACATACATCATGAATCCAGACATTCTCACTCCATACATCAATCCCATCCAAACCCCCAGAATCCCCTCCCCGAATCACCATATTATAAACCTCACCATTAGAACAAGTATCCAATGAAAAATGGAACGCTGGCGCATCCACCAGAACAACATCATGCACCGCGAAGTCGCTAACTTCATACAGCCGCAGAATACGCGGCCCATCCAGACTCCCCTGCGCGTGGAACTCATACCCAAACCCCTGCACCGCCCCTCGCGACGTGCTGCTAAACAACTCAAAGTCGCTCGTATGCTCGATCATGAACATGTTCCCGCCGTCAGAGCCAGTCCGGTAGATCGTCCCGTCCAGCTGGATGGCCACCCCAGTACCGCCGGTCAGCGTCACCCAGGAGTCGAGCGCATAATCGCCCGCAGGGAAGTAGATCAGGCCGCCAGCGGCGCAGTCCTCCCAGGCGGACTGGATGGCTGGTCCGACGTCGGTGGCATTGTCGGCGACACCGCCGTAGGATTGAACATTGCAGGTTTTGGTTTGGGCTTTGGCGCTGGCGGATGTTAAGGGGCCGACTCCGCTGGAGAGCTGGCCGGTGACTAGAGGGAGGAGAAGGGGGAGGGAAAGAAGGGAATAATACATGGTTGGTTGTGTATGTTTTCTCACTCTGTCTCTCTGTCTCTCTCTCTCTTTATATATATACACGTATATGTTATATCCCTCTCTCTCTCTCTATGGAGTTCTCGTTTGGCAGGGATTTCTAGACCTCCACTGTGGAACAAACTTCCTGCGAATGAATTGTTTGAGCTTGACACCTGTAGTGGGGAACATCATGGCATGATTCATGGATTTATAGCAGTGGGGACTGTTGATCATGTCGCAGATGTCCGACGATCGCGCTCGCAACGAGGCCAACAGGAAAAACAACCCGAGAGAATACTCCGTAAGAGACCAGCAAAAAAGGGGGAAGTGCGAAAGGAAAAAAGAAAAAAAAAAAAAACAAGCATTGCAGTTTCTCCTGGGCACAGTCGATCCCTTCTAATAATAATAATCTAATCTACCGCTGCATCTCTATCCCCTGCAGCCTCCTCCATGCCGCCTCAACCTCATCCGGAATATCAACATGGCCAATAAACCCCTTCCCTCGCGGCCCATAGCCCTGCGCATCATCTCTCAGCCGGGGAATTTCCCCCATCACCAGCCCCAAAAACCGGGGAAGACTCCATAGCCGAGTGTGATCGGACGAAAGAATCACGGGAATATCATATTCCATCTGCATCTGGTCTTGACCTTCCCCCCCTACTACACAAGCCCTCCTCACCCGCGGCACAAACACCGGCCAACTAATAATCTCAGTGCGCGGGCCAAACACCTTCTGAAACGACGCGACGGTGCGTCGCGCCATTGTCGGGTCCTGGACGATCACCACCGAGGTCGGCGGGGCCACCTGATGCGCCTGCAATAACGCGAGGGTGTTGGAGGCGTTGGCGCCGCAGTTGGTGGATTCGTCTTCGATGAGGATCTGGATGGTTTTTCCGAGGTGGAAACACCGCGTTAGAATTGTGGATAGAACTTGGGCTTCTGGTTTGCCGGCGATTTCGGCGGAGAGATGGCGGTATCGTGGATGGGCGGCTACGGCGGCGTAGAGGTGCGAGGTTGAGTGGCCGATTCCGCCGCAGAGGACCAGTGTTGATGTCCATTGTGGGTTGGTTTGGAGGGTCGTGAACACGGTTTCGGGTTGGTTGAGGAGCGCGGAGACGCAGAGGACGAGACATGAGGTCTGCGAGGAGAGTGGTTGAGGGTGGGCGAGATAGTTGGCCAGTAGGTTGATGTCGTGGATTATTGTGGTGGTGGTGGTGGTGGAATTAGGACTCATCGTGAATGATCTTGTTGTTGGGATAGTTAAGGGAATCAGAAAACTTGTTTCATTTTTTTCCCTATTTAATTGTTTGTTTGTTTATTTCTTCTTTTGTAATCCTACCCTTGGGGTGAATGTCGGATGTAGCGGAACAATATATATATATATCTATGTATATATATACAAGTACGAGGGTATCTTCACCCCCAGATTGAAGCCAAATTGAAGCAAAAGTCAAGTACGATACTTCGTTTCCAGATTGATTTCAATTCTGCACCATTGTTATTATTATTACTATATTCACTACCAAACCAATCCAACCCAACTAGACTCGGCCGAGTAACTTGACTCATTCCATGGACGATGACATCGGGGATTCTGAATATCTCAACCACCAACTTCCGGTCACCAACTTCATATCAACAACCAAATGACGGACCAAGACCCTCCCTCTGCCCTCACCAAACATGATGTCGGCTGGCGTCGCATCGTCCGGAACTTCACCCCGTCGTAAGAATCAGCCCCCCTCTTAGTCCACAAGAAGAAAAAGAAACTTAACCAACCCGCAGATGGTTCTCCGTCACCATGGGCACGGGAATCGTCTCCATTCTCCTCAACACCCTTCCCTACAATGGCATCTGGCTATACTGGATCTCCGTCGTGGTGTTTGCCCTGAACGTGATTCTCTTTACCGTGGGCTGTCTCATCAGTGTCCTACGCTACACCCTCTACCCGGAGATTTTTCTCCTGATGATCAAACACCCCGTCCAGTCGATGTTCCTGGGAACGTTTCCCATGGGATTTGCGACCATTGTCAACATGTTCTGTCTCGTATGCGTGCCGGCTTGGGGCAACTGGACTCGAAACGTGGCATGGGGGATGTGGATTTTCGACGCCATCATCTCCGTCGTGGTGGCGTTGTCGTTGCCGTTTATCCTGTAAGTTGTTTTTGAGTTTCTGTCAACGTTCCCTATCCAATCCCTTTTTTTTTTTTAAGGGGGGTGTTTCTAATGAAGTGAAAAAAAAGTATGTCCCATGGAGAAACTCAGCAGCTCTCCTCCATGACGGCTGTGTGGCTGCTCCCCATCGTCAGCTGTATTGTGGCCGGGTCCTCGGGGGCCATTGTTGCGGAGATTCTGCCAAACCAACAACATGCGTTATGGACGGTGCTCGTCTCGTATGTGCTGTGGGGGATGGGAGTCCCGTTGGCGTTGATGGTGATGGGCATCTATCTGCAACGGTTGACGCTACATAAAATCCCACCCAAAGCGGTGATTGTGAGTGTGTTTTTGCCGCTGGGACCGATGAGCCAGGGGGGATTTGGGTATGTTCTTTCTTTGTTTTGTTTTTTTATTCCCCCCCCTTCTGCTTCCGTCTCGTAGTCTTCTTCCCGATACTGATGTGAGTAGCATTCTGAAGCTGGGTAAGGTGGCCGAGACGATTTTCCCGGCAACGAACACATT
Organism: Aspergillus nanangensis; assembly: GCA_015844325.1. Taxonomy (NCBI): domain Eukaryota; kingdom Fungi; phylum Ascomycota; class Eurotiomycetes; order Eurotiales; family Aspergillaceae; genus Aspergillus; species Aspergillus nanangensis. The sequence continues at coordinate 134,869 of VCAU01000077.1, read as the reverse complement.
GGAGGCCTCGTCGGGGGCGGTCTTCTATACGATGGGATTTCTAGGAGGGTTGATTCTATGGTCGTTCGGATTGGTGTGGTTGTTCTTTGCGTTGGCATCGATTGTGCACTGCAAGAGATTTCCGTTTAATATCGGATGGTGGGGGTTTACCTTCCCACTGGGGGTGTTTGCGACATGTACAACACAGCTGGGTCAGGAGTTGCCTTCGCGATTCTTTCGTATCTTGGGGACGGTCGTCTCTCTGGCGGTGGTGGTGTTATGGGTGGTGGTGAGTATGGCGACATTAAAGGGGATTTGGACAGGAAGATTGTTTTATGCTCCATGTTTAGTAGATTTGAAGTCAGAGAGAAAGAGCGGTTGAGAGAGAAAGAGTGAAAAAGAGAGAGTGAAAAAGAGAGAGTGAAAGAGAGAGATGGGAATAGCGTCATCGAGTTACAGAAAGGTGGAGCGGGCAGAATGAATGAGGGGGGGGAGTTATCTTTCCTCTGATTTATTGGGTTGATTATTTCCCAAATTAATTAAATCAGAATAATAATATAATAATGGAAGTAGATAAAACCAAATCAAATCGAAATAAAATATTAAAATAAAATAAAATAAAATAAAATATTAAAACATTAAAACATTAAAATATTTTTAAAATGTTTAGATTTATTTTAATTTTTATTAAAAAAACAAAACCACAAAAAAATTAAAAAAATAAAAAAAAATAAAAAAAGATGGACCACCGATGAAATCATCAAGTAGATTCATTCTTCTTTTTCTGTATATTTTTTTTCCCTCTCCCGACTCTTCTTGTTCTTGAACTTCTTCAAGGTTGATGCGAGAGACCGACTAATCATTCTTCTCTGTCATAATAATAATGATTATGATTGATCCGTCCTAAACGCGAAGGCTGTCGTTGCCTGAGGCACTGGACACCATGGCCTGAGTTCACGTGACCCCCATATTTTTAATGAATTTTTTCCTTCGATTCAATTTTTTATCCTCCAAATAAAATAAAATAATAAAAAAATAATAAATCTTTGGCTAAAAAAAGACTCCATCAACAACCTCAATAATTATCTACATCCCCATCGATTCTATTGCCGGGGAATCACTCGACACTCTCCTCGGGTCGCTCGTCTCGATCGGCTTGCCTCCTTCACCGTCTGATTCTTCTGATTCTGCTGATTCTTTCGTCTTTTTCTTTTTTTCTCTCCTGAATTCGCTGGGAAAGGGAACTGCGCGGGAGGTCGTTGTGGATGCCCGTACCTGGCGGCCTGAGGCAGCGGCGGATCTAAACCCTTCGATCAATTCCAACTTCGACTTCCGCTTCATCGCTCCGACTTCGACCCACGCGTTTCGCCCGGAGGTCGCGTGTCAATTGGCTTCTGTCATCGGGCATTTCGTGTCTGCGTGTTTTTCATACATGTGCCGCTCTTCATTCATTGCATAACCCCCCCTCGACATCCTCTTATTAACAAATCAACAACAATCAACAACAATCAACAACAAAACAAACAAGATGATGAATTATCACTTCCAACAGCCCCACCCGCAATCGCAACAACAACAGCGTCCACAGCAAAATGCTCAGTCTCAGCAACATCACCACCTACAATCCCCTTCCATGACCAACTTGCGCGCTCACCAGCCTCCACAGGCGGATCTCGGCGCTGCCCAACATTCCCCCGACCTGCGCAAGATGGCCCCGTCCTCATCTGCCACCGCCGCTGGCGCTGCTGCTGCCACTCCCCTCGTCGGTATGGCCCCGGGAAGCAACTTCGGTCCGTTTTCCACCAGTCATTTCGCACCCCAGGGTTCATCCGATTTGCTGTCTGCACGCGGCGCCGACTCCGTCGGCCAACTCCGCGACCCATATCTGTCCTTGCAAAGTCTACAGCGAAACATGAACCCCATGATGAACTTTCGCGCCGCGACAGCCGCTGGACATCCGGGTATGGCCTCCCAGGCCATGTCGCCGCATGCGCATGCACAAGCCTTGAATATCTCCTCGCCGCAGCAAGGTCTCGACCGAATGCAGCAACAGCAACAGCAACAACAGCAGCAGCAGCATCCGGCCTTACAACAGCACCGCCAAGGGAGCCATCATGCGACGGCTAGTCCCGCGGCTGCTGCAGCGTCTCCCATGTTGGCGGCAACTAGCTCACAGGGCCAATCGCAGCATGGGTATCCCGCTCAGGCAACGCAACAACCTCAGACTCAAGCCCAGCAATATCAACCGCAATATCCATCATCCCAACAGGCACAATATGGCCAACAGTCCCAGCCGTCGCCCTACCAGCAGGTGCAGCAAACATATCAACAGCAACAGGCGCAACAGCAGGCGCAACAACAGGCTCAACAGAAGCAGCAACAGCAGCAGCAGCAGCAGCAACAAGCTCAGACCCAACAGCAAGCGCAAGCGCAGTACCAGCAACGGTACCAACAGCAACAGGCGCAACGCTCCCCTTACTCCCAGCCGCAGCAGCACCAATTCCAGCAACAGGCCTACCAGCGTCAATATCCGCAATACCAACCCCAGCAGTACCCCACTCAAACCCAGTATCAGCCGCAACAATACCAGCAATACCAACAGGCGCAGCAGCCACAGGCACAGCAGCAGAGCTCGCAACCCAAACCTCAAGTCACCCAGCAGCAACCCCAACAGACCACCCCCGTGATGGCCTCCGAAGACGAGGCGAAGCGTAAAAAACCATCCAAGCCGTCCGTCTCGCCTGCGGCTCTACATACCCAAGTGAATGGCCAACCGTCAACCGTCTTTCCATCGGATATACAGAAAACACCGGCAACAGCCATCCCAGCATCGACGCCTTCCACGGCGGCGGCGGCAAGTGCGACCGCGACGGCCACGGCGAGCGCTACTACCGCGACTCCAGATAAAAAACTCTCCACCGCCCCAGGCGCGACACCTGGTACTGATACCCCACGCAAACGTGGTCGGCCGCGGAAATCCGAGACAGGCGATCGTCCCCCGAAAACGAAGAAACCGAAGAATCAGAATCAGACGTCAACGCCTGGACAACAAGGTGCCGCAGTTGGGATCCCGGGGGTGCCAGGGTCTGCTCAATCTGCGCCCGGGGGACCTACGGCTACCCCAGGGGCTCCCGGATCTGCTCCTGGTCCCAAGCCGAAGAAGCCCAAGCCACCTCCATTGACCCAAACGCTTCCCGATGGAACAGTGATCACCATCAAACGCGGACGGGGTCGCCCTCGCAAGTCAGAAACCGGGGAGCCCTCGGCTCCATCCAAACCCCGTGCACCGCGGAAACCTAAGCCTGCTGATGGGATCAAGCGCCCTCGCGGTCGGCCACGGAAGGCCGATGTTGAGGCCCGAAAGGCCGCAGAGGCTGCCGCGGCGGGTCAAGACGGTCAGCCCGGACAACCAGGACAGGGACAGGCTCCCGTGCAAGGCCAAAGCCAGACCCCGGCCCAGGCGCAGAATAATGGACCACCTCAAGCCTCCAATGCCAATGCGCAGGGACAAGTTCCCGGTCAGGCAATGCAGATGCCAAACCTCCAGCAAAGCATGAGCCAGTCTCCCCTCCCGCAGCAAATGACCGCAACCGCGTCCCAGCTCCAGCAAAAACAACTTGGCCAATCCCCTATGGCTCAGCAAATAGGCCCAAACCAACTGCGCCATTCTCCCATGGCCAAGCAGCTCGGTCCGAATCAACTCCAGAACCCGCTGCAGAAACAAATGGGTCAGTCGCCCATATCGCAACATCGCCAGCCGCAGCATATGCAGTCGCAGCTCTCGAATCAGCCCTCGATGCAGGTACAGCCACAGCCGCCGCAACAACATCACCATCTCCAGCAGCACCAACAGCAGCATCACCAGGGACACCATCTGTCACAGCAGCAGCACCAACAGCAAAAACAACCAGTCCAGCAGCATCAACAACATAATCCCCTCTCCCAGCATCAACACCATCAACACCAACTCCCTCAGCATCAACAGCACCAGCAACACCATCAGCATCAACTCCCGCATACCCTCCAACATCATCAACTCCCCCAACATTCCGACCCCATGATCATGAACCCGGCTCAGAAACGCGCCGCGCCCGTGGATGACGACCCCCGGAAAAGAGCCTACATCATGCCTCATCAGATGTAGAATCTCGTATACCCTTCTCCCCCCACCCACTCTATCCTCCCTGGTTTTATACGTTCTTCTTGTTTATCTTTCTCCGTTGATACGACAAGCTGTCATGTACGCATGCATGAATAAATAGGTGTTGATTTTGATAATACCATTTAGTATTGATTGGTCTGCACTCTTGTCTGCGTTTTGTTAATCTTGATGTTTCATGCTGTTGATAGTCATATTTATCCATTCCGGTTACTTATTTTTTAGTTTGTTCAGTTCAGTTCAGTTCATATTATTTTTTTTTCTTTCCGTCTTTGTTTCTTTTCTTCGCAATCATTGATCTTTACTTACATTCCATCTTATTCTTTTTGATGATCATCATAACTATCCCGATATCATTTCTTCTTGATAATGCATTAGCATGTTATGTTCTGTTATGTCTCTCTGTCTGTTTGTCTTGTTGATTGTTCGGTTGGTTGGTTACTCTTTTTGTTTGTTTACTTGTCTGTTGTTATTGTTATTATTGTCTTCCTTTTTCCAATGAGGATTATATTAATCTATCTATTACCTATTTATTCTATTCGTCTCAATCAAATCTGTTGCAAAATTAAATTCAATTCAATTCAATTCGTTTCATTTCATCTATACTAAGCAAATCCAATTTTAGAACGCCTACCTAAATAGTTAAGTACACTTTGCAACACAAATATACTCGCTTCCTTTCCTCTACCATGTCATGTCATGTCATTCAATATCAAGTCAAGGTCAAAGTCATACATACCAACGCAAATTCTACTCTTAACTCCGACGAAAACTCATTTGAACCAGCAACATACACAACCATATACAAACTTAAACCTGAAAGCATGCTATACTAAAACAACCCGCAAGGGGAAAACGAAGGAAACACTAAAAAAGAAGAACAAGAAAAAAGAAAAAGATTTACAACCACTCTTCCCATTCCTCAAAATACTCCCAGCCATCCGCCCTGGCAGCACTACCCCCCGACGCAGCAGACGCAGTCCCGGACATCGACCCACCAGGGGCAAAGGAACCATCCCCGACAGGAAACCCGGAGATATCCAACCCGATGCGGGGCGCAACACGTCTGATAAAGCTGTCACAGAGCACAAATGCGCGTTTACTAGCGGGATGAGTTTGGCCCATGATCAACAGCCAATGGAGGGCCTTTTGGGTGCCTTTTATGAGGGCATCGGCGGAGATTTCGCCAGGGATAGAGCCGGGGACCTGTTTGGGGTTTGCGGCGGACAAGTTGCGGTGTGTGTTTTGAATGTGGATGTTGGAAATGTTGAGAGTATGTTGGTGGATGGAGTTGTTTCGGGGAGAGTGGAGAGAGGAACCATCGCTCCCGGCGCTGCCGGAGCAAGTGGCGTGAAAGAGACCGAGGAGGAGGGCAGTAGTGGCTTGCATGAGGTAGTGGAGGATACTCCACCAGGGAGTGTAGCGGGCAAGCCAGAGAGTGTCGGGGGTGTCAGGGAGAATGTCGATGAGGGTACAGGCGGATTGTAGACAGACAAGGGACATTTCAGCGCGGAGACGGCCGCGGCTGCCGCTGCCCCGGCGGGGAAGAGGATTGGGAGGCGGCGGTACGCTGGTTGTTTGGGACTGGGCCATATCAATGTCGTCGTGATCGTTGGCGGGAGATTGCGAGTGGGAATTAGAGCGCGAGCGGGCACCGGAGCCCGTGGGGAGACATGGTCGACAGAGGGTGATTCGTGCGGAATAGTAGGCTAAGGCGAGACGGACCCGTTCACGTTTGAATGGTGATGAATCGCTATCATCAAGGCTGAGGCTGAGGCGGTCGCTATCTGGGGACTCGGTGAAGCGACAGCATTGTGGGAGTTTAGCACGCCAGGTGTCCATGATTTGCTTGTAACGGCGGATTCGCTGATCGAGTTTGCTGGGTCGTTCGCGGAGGCCCTGGATGCTATAAATTTTGTTGATGACAGCCTGGGTTATGGTGGCGAGGTCGACGAGACAATGGAAGATCAAGGATGCGCTGGGAGGACAAGTAGCGAGCCAGGCAGCAGCAGCACGAGATTCTTCTTCTGTCTGTAGCAGGGTCATCTTGAGCCGCTGGAGACGAAGCGCTTGATCCTGGAAGAGAGGGGCAGCCTCTGGGTGGCCAAGGGCTTCCTCATCGAACGGGATGGGCAGTGGTGTTGCGCTGAGCCCTTCGCCAACACAAGACACTCGCCCAGTCAGCGCGGTTAACAGATGTTCCAGCAGGTAGATCGACCACCAAAGACGACTGCGTGCTTCTTTGGCGGCATAATGGACGCGGTTGTCCTCGAAGCGAAGGTTGATGCCGAGGGAGAGTGCAGAGCGGAACGCAATGCTGGACAGCTTGAACGCGCGGTTCACCTGTCCACTGGAGACAAGGTAGAATGCGGCCAAGAACTCGACCTGGATTTGCTGCAGATCGGCGTGTTCGAACAATACATTCCCGCTGAGGCTCAACTTCCGCGCGCGATTGAGATAAATCAAGTCGTTCGTCGTGTCGGGGTCTTCGCCCTGTTGCATGAACTGACAGTAGCGACACCCGATAGCGAATATCATATTCAGAATGGCCAGCCAACGACGCGGAGGCCGCGACGGCTGGCTGAAGAACTGCCGATACTGTGCCGCGTAGGTTTCGTGGCGAATTACCATAAACGACGGATGCACCGACTCCATGTACGCGGCAAAGTACTGGTCGGCGACATCCTTAGGTGGGAGGTCGTACGGGTCCACCGATTCCAAGAAAGGGATGTTGAGATCATCGAGGTGATAACTCACCGTGGCGATCGGGATATCTACTTTGGGGTGATCCATTTCGTCGATGCGACTCCGGGTCTCCGCTTCATCTTCGAGTCGTTGCATCCACGAAACCTCGGAGTTCTTCCCAAAGAAGCCGGTAGCAATCGACTTTTCGTTTCGATTGAGGTCCTCCTCCACGAGATCAATTTCCTCTAATGACCCCATGGATGAGGTTTCATCAGCCGAATCATACGATTCATCCTCCGCCGAAGATGGTTGATCAGACGCCTGGTTTAGATCAGTATTCCATCATTGAGTAGCTTTCGCTGATAATAGAGAAGGAGAGGGCTGGAGCTGACCTTCAATGCCCTCCGTACACGCCGTGCCATACTTCCCTCCGCATCGTGCTCAAGATCGCTCAACAACTTCTCATAACGGTGGACCTTCTTGGCCAATACACTTAATTGCTTTTGATCCCGCACACGCTTTACATCGACATACGAGCAATGTACATTCTGTTCCACGCATTGACGACAGGCCGGCTTGTTTCCGTCGCACTTGATCTTGCGCTGGCGACAGGGCTCGCAGGCGCGTGCGGATCGTCGACGCTGCGAGTGATGGCTAATACTGGTTGCTCGTGGAATAGCGACCTTGGGAGCTGCATTCACATCGTACGAGGAGCGGGAGGACGAAGAACGATTGGCCTCGTGCACCTGCGGCAAGGTGTAGGGGCTGAACCCCACGGGTGGCATACTCCCAGGACTTAGGGGAGCAGAGCCCCAGAGCCATTCCGAGGGAATTGCGTGGGAGGATGTCGATTGATCAGCGACCAGGAGGCTGTTACTGTCGGTGTCGCGGAGGGAATAAAACGCGGTCGCATCATCCATCACAGCTGATCCGACAAGGTGATGATGAATATAGAGAAACCCCCAGATTGATGGCCCATTTGGAATGGGCTGGACATGGCCTTCCAAGAGTGTAACAATATGACAAAGAAGAATTATCTCAGGATAAACGACAAGTATCGGGGATGGAAAAAAAAAAAAAAGGTTCAGGGCCAGGAGGTATTTCATCAATGGAGGTCAGCTGAGGCTGGATGATGTCATAGGTGGTTAGTCGCACCCGAGTCATCTTTCGCGACAATTGAGACTTCCCCCCAATGCAATATGGACGCATGAAGGAAGAACTTGCTGAGCTCGATCAAAGAAAGAACCACGGCATTCCAAAAGTGCTCCAAAACTATCGTGGGAGCTACTCATTGCGGCGCAATCTCTCGGTCGCAACTTCATCCTTCCCCAAACTCAAACTCTCATACCGATCCAGCATCTCCATCAATTTGCCGTCCGCTGCGCCAGTGCCTTGATACCTCACATCCCCATCAAGCTTCTCCAGTCCTTTGGCATACTCGTCCCATCGGGACCCATCTGTCGATGATTCGTCAAACAAAGCCCTCAGGTCGTAAGTGGCCAAATTCGATTCCCGGATCCTCTGGCCCTGACCCTTGGCTCGCACCGACTGCCGGAACATGTGAAAAAGGTTCCTACCCAGTTGCGATCGCGGTGCCATGTTCGTGAACGCGCTGGATAGTGCTAGGAAATTTGGGTCGAGTATGTCAAATGTCCCCTGATCCACCATCGTAAAGAGCGCCAGGTTAATCGCATACAACGCGAAGTGGTGCGCGCGACTCATGCCAAAGTGACGGCGGTGTTGGCGGACAAGCGTCGAAATTGCCTGCGCGCCTGCCAACACGATCGCTGCTTCGTTATACTTGGGAGAGGGGCTCATCTCGGTAGGGCTTTCAGGCGTCTTCGGAATGTCGCTGGGTTCGACGGTGTCCTCAATCTCGGGGTTGTAGGAGAACAAATTGATAACGAGGGTGTGGAACCACATCCTATTGGGTGTCCTGTAAGACGATATTAGGGAAAGAAAGAGGCAAGAGCAACTGACTTCAGCAACCCAAAGTATGGAGGCAGCTCCCCCTCATTTCCAAAGTTTTCTGGAAGCGCATCGTACCAACGGCAGAGTCTCTCATACAAAGTCTCTTTGGTATGGCGCTTGTGACTGATCGAGGACGATGCACCTCCAGTGGCGAAGAGGGCTTGGGAGATATCCCGCGCAATCTCGCAGAGATTATATGATTCATCGAAGAAATCATCAAGGTATGACGGACGCGACGGGCGGTGGGAAGGGTAGGGAACCCATGTTGTCTCATTGGACTGGCTCTTCTTTGGCCGAGGCACATTGACTTTGTCAATCAGACTGGGTCTAAGAAAGTCGGCATGGACAACGCTGAAAATCTCAGGATCAGCTCGAAAACAAAAGGGGGCGAAGGAAGTAGGGTATGATTCTGTAAGAAAGAAAACGAGACGAACGTGTCGATGTGAAAAAGACCCCAAGCTGTCCGTCGAACTGATATATCCATATCATTCGAAGTCGGATCGGACGTCATATGAGGTGTCCGGGGCCCGATCAAGCCCAGTGATTTGCCAGTCCAGATCGCCTGATGCAGCATCTTGTATCCGAGATCGTTGTTTCCCGATATAGAATATCTGCGAAGGTGGTGTCAACAAGGCTGGCAAAACCGATCATACTATAGTACCTACCTCTCATACAAGAGTAGCGTTCCTTGCAGAAACGCCAGGCTCCGTCTGGCCGTTTCTGACTCTCGCAAACGCTCGGCTTCGGCCAGAAAATCGGCACCTTTGGTCACAATATCCCCTGGATCAACGTAGGCCTCGGAGTAGTCAGAGAAGTGACAGGCGTTGGACAGCAACGCGTTGACTAGGAATGGACTACAAAATTGCGTGTTGGGGTCTCCAACAGCCATATGCTGGATAAACACATCGCGATCCAGAAACGAATGAAACGGGTAGTCCCAGGTAAAATATAACGAGATGAGATGGGACACCAGGTCCCCGTCACTGGTGACAGAAGTCCAAGGCTTCGCCGGCACCCGGTAGGGCAAATCTCCACAGAGATAATGGATATCCATCACCTTTGGCCGGAAAGATGGATCGGCGCCTTCAACATTGATAACGTCACGTATATCTTCAAGGATTTGTGAGGTAACGTGGGAATCCTGGGAGGAGCCCTCGATCTCGGTCAGGGTCGTATCGATGAAAGCACGGATATCATCTGCCGATGAATTGTCCCGAATGATCTCCAACAACCGCAGACCGTACGACTCATCTTCAGCACGCATCACCCTAAACAGGTCATTTAGCATGTCGCGATGGTAGCTCAACTCGTCTGCTGTGCGCTTGGCAGCAACGCGACGGCGCTGGTCCAGCGTTTCATCAAATATACATTGACGGTTAAATGTGCGACAGTTATCACAAGGAGCGGTTCCTGAACACTTCATTCGGTGTGTCATACATATAATTAGCATAAATCTTCTTTGCCGCGCGTGGTCAGAGAAGGGGCCAAGAATGATGCCCCCTATTCCCTCCCCCGCCTTAATATATTTTTTTCGGCACGAAGCATACCTTCCGCTTGGACTTCTTACACGCCAAACAGGCCATCGACACGCGCTTCTTGGACGGATCAACAATAGCGGATCGATAACTCTCGGGCGAACTATCAGGCTGATGCGCTTCGTTGGGAGGCGAGGGCCCCGGCGCCAACTGGCGCTGCTGAGGAGATGTATCGCTCATTTCAGTAACTTTGTAGCCCGTCGGAATAAATTTAGTTCGACTGCAGACTGTAGAGTGAATTTGGATAGCTGATGCACATTGCAGGGCTTCATGTTGGCATCTGGTAAATTAACTGGTTGACAGGTTGAAGTATATGGACTAGGTCACCGTTATATCATAACATTCAACCTATTCAGCCTTCGATTTCTAAGGGGGGGGGAAGCATCAGGAGGCCCAGACCGGAACCTGTTCGCGACGTTTGTTCCGGTTCCATGGGCTTGGGGCCCTGGATGGCGATCGAGGCCTGGCGGCGGGATGATGCGATTGATGGCATTGTCTAGGCGTATATCCTTCCTAGACAAGGCCAGCTGGAGCAACGACCGACCGATCCGACCTGAGACGGGTGGTTTTTCCTTCCATCTGAGGAAGTTAGTTTTTTTTTTTTTTTTCTATTGATGGACGCGAGAGTAAAACGTGAGGGAAAGAAAAGTAGTTCGGGTGTTGTTCCCGCGCACGTGATGGACGAGAAGTATAAAACAAACTGCATGTTTTTGTTTCTTCCTTCTTTTTCAACTAAGGGGAAAGGAATAAAAATGATCAGAATAGTAATAGTAATATTGTAATAATTAATTATGTGAATCAATCTAATGTTCCAGAATCCGCAGACTACCCTGTACCACACAGTTTTCTAACACCGATCCCGGTGGCACATCAATGGTGCTGCCCTCTGTTGCCACGATGATGACCGTTCCCTTCAAAGTCACATTGCGACCCAGGTTCACGGCGCCAGTGATCGTCAGATGATCTAGCTCAACAATGCGAGGAATACTGGGGATGCGTTTCTGGAAGTCGGACACCTTCTTGAAGTCAGATCCCAGCTTGATAACTGGCACCCCTCCGAAGCGGTTAGGGTCCATGACCAGCTGGCCGTGCTCCAGACGGTACAGATCCGACTTGACCACCATGAGATCGGAGCACGTCTTGACGGGGAGGAAGCGCCGACGGGGCACGTTAACTCCGTGAGCGTTCTTGAAGTGGCGGATGGCCGCCCCAACGGCTGTCTCGAGCTGGTAGATTGCCTGGTCGGCCTCACCCTTCTTGTCGGCGGGGATGGACTTCTCGTTGGCAATGATCTCCATCTCTAGCTCATTCTCCTCCACGACTCGCTTGATGGCTCGCAGATTCATCCAAATGTTGTTGGTATTAAAGTACTTGAACTTCTTGATCGACTTGAACTCGTTGACGTGCTCCTTGGGCACCTGGGCGATTTCAAGGAGGCGGACCTTGCCCTCGTAGTCAATGATGGTACCACCCTTGACGTCGGCCTTGGTCTTGTCGGTCAACTCCATGACATACTCGGACTGAGTGTCGACCATGTGCTGGAGGATGCGAAGATCCACGACCGCACCCAAGTTGTCGGCGTTCGATAAGAACATGTATTCGACACCGCGGTCGAGGAGCTTGTCCAAGGTACCCGAGTTGTACAGGGACTCGAAGACGTCACCGTGGCCCGGGGGGTACCAGTCCTGCAGGGGAGCATCGTAGGACTTGGGGGCGGGCTGCAGAGAGTCTTTAATGATCCGCGGGTATCGAGACTGGTTGAAGGTGATGATATCGACGTTGTGGCCCTGGTACTTTTTGATGATGGACTGGGTGTCCTGGTCGGTGTTGAACGAGTTCATGAGCACAAAGGGGACGTTGACGTTAAACGTGCGGTTCAGGTGCTCGATCTGGCGGACGGACAGATCCAGGAAGGACATGCCCTCACGGACCTCAATGACGGACTTGGGGCCAACACAGCCCATCGAGGTACCGAGACCACCGTTGAGCTTGACCACCGCCAACTTGTTCAGGAACTCGACCGACGCCTCGCTGCCAAGGTTGTTGTAGTCGACCACCTGAGAGGGCTGGGGAGGGGCGATCCGGTCCCAGTTCACGGCGTTGCCCTTGGCCTTGTCGTTCAAGAATCGACGGAAGAGAGCGAAGAAGTTGTCCATCTCAGCCTCGAAGCGGTTGCGCTCCGAGGAGTCGGGGACGGTTTCGGCGAGGGCGTTCAATGCATTACGCATCTGAGAGGCGGCCACACTAGTGGAGGCGTTCTCGAAGGCCTGCAAAAATAAGGTTATTAACACTATCGAGACAAGTCCGACAAGGCACCTCGAGAGAGCGTGGTTTTGCAAGCTGCGTTCGACTATGTCATGCTCCAATGGGGCTAAAATTTGCTGCGAGTCCAATGCCTGTCCCATCGGGGGGAGGAAATCCAAGGTCCGGTCTATAAGACTCGAGATCTTTCCCCACACAAAACCAGGGTCAAGCATATATATCGCTTCCCTGAAGGATAAGACCTGCGAACCCGGCAAGAGATCTAGGGATTTGATCAAGCGAACTATGCAGTAGACTTGAAATGACACCAACAGCATCACCCGAGTCAAGCTTCCCCATCTCCGCGGGAAACAAAGCTTTGTATGTAGCAAGACAGATAGACCGTAGGCGGTCATCCAAAGCATCATTTGCATGAAGTCCATACTTGCGATGATGGTTTGGCCCAAAGGGCTCACTATCCAAGTGGGGCATCGCTGGCGAAGAAAGGAATAGGTGCAAAAGGAGATTACGTAGACGATAAAACCATCCACAATAAAGGCAAAGGGAGAGACAGCCACAAAGGGCCATAAGCTCTTGGGGAGTGATGATAGCATGTGTAAGAGGTGGACTATGGCAGAGAAGCCAACAATGGTACTACAGAGGACCACAAAAATGATGCAACGACAGTAAAGCGAGGGGATAGTATGCTCACAATCAAGGCAAGCGAGGAGACAAATGATGGCGTCGACAACACCGTCCAAAACGAAGGGCAGGTGGCGCATGGTGATGAACGAATAGCAATGAATGGTCAAGGGGGGGGAGACGGGGGCATGGAGCAAATCGCAGGCAATGACCGAACCATGATCGAGGAATGGCGGAGGACAGTGTTGAGGTGCGCGTGTCACCAGGAGAGATAGTAGAAGGAAAGTGCGCAACGTACCATGTGAGACTGCGACTTTCCATGGTGCTTGCCGCCAAATGAGCCTGCGTTGGAGTCCTCGGTGGCAGGCGCACGGAGATGTGAAGGAATTGCTTTGGCAGCCATTGTTTTTTTCGGGGTATTCTCAGCGGCTGGAAAGATCTTCCGAGCAGTAAACCAGGTCGGAGAAATGAAGTTCTTTAAGTTCGAAGGGAGGAGAGGTTCCGAGTGTGGACTAACCACGGATTAGCCAGAGTTAGTGAACAAGAGGGTTTAAAAAGAAGAGGAAGAAGAAATGTGGGGGTTGAAGGAGGGGAGGAAGGAAAAATGTCGAGATTTGGAAGAGGAGGGGGGAAACAAGGGTTGATAAAAAAAAAATAAAAAAAAAGAAGGGCAAGCAAGTTGGAGGGGGAGGGATGAAAAAACGTTGCCACGTTAGAAAGAGAAGAAGGTGTTGTCGATCATCTTGTTTTGCGTCATGATGTGGGACATACCTGGGATATAATTGAAGATTTTAATTGACCAGTGCGGAGAAGACAGAACGAGAAGAAGAAGGGGGGGAGAAGGAGGATGAGAAGAGAGAGAGAGAATTGAGTTGAACAGAATGATCTGAGGCAGAGGAGGAGGGAATGGAATTGAATATGAATGAGACCGAAGACGAAGACACTCCTGAATTCCAACCAGCGATGACGCGCTGTCCAAGTGGCAGCAGATGTTGCGGCGAGCCCCCGTGATTTGCTGGCGGTGGTCAAGTGGGGGTATTTTTATTAGGAGAGCAGCACTAGGAAGGTACCTGAGAGGTACCTAATAATAATAATAATAATACATAACTAATAACAAACAAATAACCCCAAATGCGATAAATGCGGCATTCGGGAAAAGACCGAACCCAGCAACATTCCTGCGAGTGGTCCATTTCTCGATCTTCTGCCTTTGTTCGAGTTCTTCCAATGCCTCTCTTTAATTTCATAGTTTTAAATTCTTGTATCATCTGACGCCCAACGAGTTTCTAGACCGTTCAACCGTTCAACCGCGTCGCTTTGCTGCCCCCTTTTTCAGGGTTCAGGACCATAATTTGCCCCACCAGGCCTCGTCACCAGAGATTATACTAATTAAATCAAAATCAAAGACACTCGAATAAATATTCTTCCGCCCCAAAATGATCTTGATCCAGTCGATCTATTAATATCTCTCTTGTTTCTGCAGCTCACTACTAGTAGTCTAGAGTGTCAAAGCGACAGCTCACCCGTCCACTTTTCAAGTTCAATAGTGTCGACCCTACGACCCGTCAGATCAATAATTAATCAATCCAGAACTTTCACGTAGTCAGAATGAAACCATGATGCAAAAAACTCTTCATCATCCACAAAAAAAAAAAAAAAAAAAATTTATAGTCACAAAAAATGTAAAGGAAGAGAAATTTTGAAAGAGAAAAAAAAAAATTAAATCATCAGGATATAATATATAAAATAAAAATAAACAAAATAAGATAAAAACCAAATTCCCGCCATAAACCATAAAAGAAAGCAAAAGAAGAAGAATAAACCCCCTTCTTAAGCACCACTGACATTACGCTTGCTCAGGAAGCTACGTCGGCCTTTCTTAGAGTCTGGACTATCCATTATGTCCGACGCCGCATCCCCGGCGGTCGTTGAGTGAGCTGTCCCCGGTCGTAGTGTGGACGACGACGAGTCGGTCCCCGAGAAGCTACTGCGGATGGAAACGCTGCCACTTCCCACTTTCACCGTCTTCTCCTGGCCTGCCACCGAGCCCTGGTCGTCGACAAAAAACGGTGCCTCTCCGAGAACGTCGTCCGACCCGAACGTCGCATGGTCAACGACTCGAATCTGGTAGCTAGCGTCCGCCGTCGTATTATGCACTCGGCACGTCTCATGTGATGAGTCGAATTGCACGATACCGCCACTAGCCTTGTGCACCTTGCTCTTCAGCACCTCCTTCGCGCCCTTGGGCCCCAATGCTTTGACGAACACCCGCACGTTGGCCCCCGCTGGGAAATCACTGGCTGAGACCACCGTAATCGTCGCCGTGCCGACTTCGCCCTTGCCGCCGTTCCCCAGTCCCAGGCGATCCCCATAATGAGACACCACACTGCGAGTGCGCGCATGCTGGATAGGATTGCTACTAGCGCTGCCATTGCCCGGGGGTGTGGCGGGGCTGCCGTCCACCATCACCGATGGCCCCGAATTCTCGGGCGGTGTGTGGGATTCTTCCTCCTCCTCGTTGATACTGGAGGAATCATCGCCGCGGAACCGGGACATAATGCCATGTTTCAGAAATGAAGCCCCCTTGATCACATTGCCGCCAACAAAGCCGACGCCCTTGACGGGCGCCCCAACAATCTTTCCGGGCGTCGCGAACGTGCCGGAGAAGGTCGAGGACCCTTGTCGGGACCGGATCACGTAGGTGGGCTTAAAGAGCAACTTCAGCCGAATAGCGCCCGACTTCCCATCCAGAGTCAGACTCACTTCCTTGCTCTGGAAGGGTTCAAGAATCTCCAAGTTGATCGGGGTGGCCCCCAGGAAGTCCGCTTTGTCGCCGAAATCCCAGTCGTAGACATCCACCCGGAAATCAGCGTCAATCCGAGACCGGATAGGTGTCTCGAAAAATTCGTTCCACGCCGGATGGAGCGTCTTCTTCTGGACCTTGGTCTTAAAGACTTCCCTGTCATCAAGACGGAATTTACAGTATGGGTCACTAAATCCATTGCGATCGGCAGAGGGAAGCTCGGCAGCGTCCAGGACATCCACGCGCAAGGTACCCATGTTGTTGATGCTCTCCTGGGGGTTGAGTTTCATGTGAACCGGAATATAACGCGCACTGACAGTAACCCTGCTCACCTCCCCACCCTCCGATCGGAGAACAAGCTCGGTTGGCGTATACTAAAGATAATCAGTCAATTCATCCAAAAATGGAAAAGGGGGGAGGCCAGGAAATCCTTACCAAGATCCGTTGTAAAGTCGAGTAGGTATCACCCGTCAATTTCGCGATTGTATGCTCGTTACTGTCATCCTTGGGATCCTTCTTGTCCACAATCCGCAGCGTAATCTTGGAGAACTCGAGTTCACGGACAAATGCATCACCGGCTATACAGGTTAGGTTGCATTTTGAAGCCATCTCGGGACGAGCTACTTACTGTCTTCAATCTTGGCCGACTTGGAGCGGATCCTGGGGGTGGTATATGCGGGGTAGAGGTAATCATCCATCACCACCTCGACCTGTACATTGTTGCGAGAAAGCTGGACTTCGTGGAACTTGAACACCAAGAATCCAGATTCTAGAGCTAGTTTAGTACAATGTAAAATGTACGACTGAGGGCAAGCTTACCGTATTGTGCAAGGTCTTCCATGGCAATGTAAGTCTTAGGAACGTCCTTGATGGTCCTGACCGACATAATATCAGAGGGAGCCGTGGACTCAAAACTGGTACGGCTGCTCTTGACATCGCCATTGGTCTTGCTGGAAACCTTGGAGTCTGTACTGAGTGTCTTTGAGTGGCTGCTCTTACGCTTGGAGTCGATGCTCTTTTTCGGGGTGTCACTCCCGTTCGCATCACCATTGAGCTCGTCTGCTAAATCATCTTCTTCAGCCTCTGCCTCATCATCAGGATTGATCACGGGCATCGCCGGGTAAAATGCAACGGTATAATTGAGAGTGCCTTTGGGGCGGCTTTGGCCGATCCGGAGAAGGCTGGAGAGAGGCTGTTTCTCATCGTCAACGTCGTACTCCCCGTCCTCCTTTTCATGGACATAATCCGCCGCGGAGATTTCGATAGATCCCAGGGTCCGATCGCTGCCCATGCTTTCTTCGTCCATGACTTCCACCGTAAGCTTTTCTCTAGCACTGTGAATGGGTACATAGACAACCTCGTCCCAGTCGGGGTTCAGGTTGTTCCTAAAGGTGACCGTCCGAGCTTTCATATAGCCAGAAAGCAGCACACGCGCGTAGGGGTCCGATTTGCCCATCTTCTCAAGGTTACGGAGATCAGTAGCATTCTTGAAGTGGAAGCGCATTACACCAATGGGGTCGACATAACCAGCCCCGCCCGAGATACCACCAACAGCAACAGGCTTCCATTGCAAGGTGAGCTTGGCACGGCCAGTCTTCGCCCCATGCAGATGAAACCAGTCCTGGCCCCTCTCCATCATTTTGAACATATCGTTCATCTTGATCTGGTAGGTTCCTAGGACGGGGTCTCGGGTTAGATCGCGGTCGTCCTTGATGACCAGGCCTAGGCGAGCGTTCTTCCGATCCGTCACCAGGAACTCCTTGGAGGCATTCTGGAAAATAGGATTGTTC
Organism: Aspergillus nanangensis; assembly: GCA_015844325.1. Taxonomy (NCBI): domain Eukaryota; kingdom Fungi; phylum Ascomycota; class Eurotiomycetes; order Eurotiales; family Aspergillaceae; genus Aspergillus; species Aspergillus nanangensis. The sequence goes on along the minus strand of VCAU01000077.1, from coordinate 117,064 downwards.
GTGCGTTTTAACTTATTCGTAATGTGGATTTCCTTGCCGTTCAGTAGGAGGACACCGTAAGGATTGAGCTGGCCCACGATACTCTTGGTACCATCCAGATCCTTAGCCTGTTCCACCGTGAAACGAGCGATACCTGTGTTCATCTCTGGAGCCGGCTCGGTCTCGCCGTTCTCCAGCTGCCTGCCCTCCAGAACGGGGAAGAATCGGATGTCGGTATGGATGGAACCACGAGATCGGCCACCAGCCATGACTTCCAGGTACATACTTTCGTGCTCAGGTTCCTCCTCGAGACGGTCTAGGGCGAAAGTTGCTGTACCAAGTTCCTTGTCCTTGCGGAATTCATTCCAGTCATACGGGATGATGGTCAAAGCATCCGAAAAGGACGTAATGATAACATAAACAGTCTCATTCCACCTGGGGCTGTCGGTGTCATGGATGGTCTTGGTACGGCCAAGCTCTGTGCGGTTATTTAGAGAGACGACGGCATAGGGGTCAGGAGTGCCCGCGAATTTGTCGGGATTCTTCAGTTGATGGGCACCGTGGAGGGTCACAGCAACAACGCCAATGGCCTGATCCACCGGGTTTCCGGCGAGCATCTTAGCGATTTCCACGGGGAACACGTTGGGGGCATACATCATCGGACCCAGGTTGTTATGAATCTGATCCTTGATGAAGCTCTCCAGGCCGGGAATAAAGTTGATGTCGAAACCAAGAGTATCACCACCGAGCGGCTTGCATACATAGTCAATCTCCGGGCGGTCCAAGAAGCATACATCCACCCGCTCAATATGCGGGAAAGGAACTTGCAGCTTGACTTTCACTCTCATCAAACCACTGCAAGCCATATCTTCTACAATGACATCCAGACCCTTGCTGAGAACTCCTTTACCCAGTCGGACCTCCAAGACGACTTTGGGGTTAATCTTGTTTTTCAACTGACGGGCTGTGAGATCCATGGTGTCGCTGGGAGTGAAGCTAAACTTCCAATCCATGACGACGGTATCCACCTCTGTTTTGGGATAGGTCTTGACATGTTCCAGACGGGGCGGCTTGGAACCCAGAATAAAGGTCTTCAGGCGCAGACTGTCGAGCATGGCCGGAGTCGAGGTGCTCAGCACCTGATCCACCGAATTGATGATACTGTCACACAGGACTGGGGCATATATGGGCCAGAACTTAACCAGGAAACTGTTGATCCATTCCAGACTTTCGGTGTCTGTCTCCAGCCGCTGTTTGGCCATCTCTCGGTTGATGTCGTCGCGAAAATTCCGCCGGACGCGGCGAATCGATGTACGGTAGTAGGTGCTACAGGCTGCCATGACAATGAAAATCCATCCGATACCACCGCCCAGAACGGCGACGATCCAAGACGACAGACAGGCGAAAATGATAATGCCGGCATTGTGATACCAGTCTAGCTTAGGAGTTAGTAATCTGCACGATGACAACGAGGAAGATTCAACTCACCGCCGAAGAACTTGTCATCGAGCTTCCCCTCAAGGAAAGTCTGGTGGTCAAGGAGCGTTCCCTCATCTTTTTCCTCCTCGGTCATCGGTCGATCGAACTGCGGAGCCCAGCCTGTGCGATCACGCGCCCATCGCATGTCCTCATCCAGTGCGGCGTCTTCCTTTTTCTCGGCGGGAGTTTCGTTTGCGTTCTCGTCTAGAATGTCGGTTGCGGTTCGTGGAGGGGGTAAGTCGTAATCATCAGGGGTGCCATCATCCTGGACATGTACTCGATTTAGCAAGGGCATATAGGAAAGGAACTGAGTTTCTGGAGTTCAGATGAGACTAACCTGGTCTGTTATGACCGCCATGCCTTTCGGCTTGTTGCGGTGGAAGCCTGGTGGTACCCGCTACAAAGGAAGGAGCGTCAGCGAAGTGGAACCCAGGGGAACGATTTTCGAACATCAACCTACAGCTTCCGCCACGGCAGCTTTTTCCTCCGGGGACGCGTCTGGGTCGAATTGATAGACAGGCACCCCGGCCTTTTTGGTCTCTTCCACCAGAACCTTCTCGGCAGCTTGGGCGGCATCCTGGGAAGCCTGTTGAGCAGCCTCTTGGGCAGTCTCAATGGCACCCTCCTGCCTCAATTCACTCTTTTTGGTTTCTACGCCGTTTGACGCCATGGCTCACGAGGTCGGGGAACGAAGAGCCGCGCTCGGGTGAAGAATCACCTACTACAAAATCCCCCACAAGGCGATGCTGAAGATGTCGTCAGACCACAGATAAGAGTAAGTACGGGGGGATGAGGGAAGGGAAAGGCAAATGAAAGTCTCAAGGGGAAAGAGATAAGAAGAAAGAGAAAAGAGAGGAAAGAAAAAGGGCCAAGGAGGAGATGGGGGGGAGGGGGCTACAAAATGAATGCAGAACAAGTGGTGGGTTGGAGATGACGAGTTGGCGCTTATAATAATTAATTAAATTATCCGCACTGGGGAAGCTGGGAAAGGTTGCTGCCTTCGAGCTCCGCAGCGGGGGAAGTAGTGGCTGAATGGATGAATGAACCACTTGAGGGAAAGAAAAAGAGAAAGGGAAAAAAAAAACAACAACAACAACAACAACAGGAATCATGAAGGAAAGAAAATAAGACTTAATAGGAAGTTGGTTTATAAGAACTGACTACTGACCGGAGATGAGAGAATCGATTTGGTCGAAAAAGAAACCGAGGATTTGCGTTTCCGCTGTTAAAGTCACCTGCGTCAGATAGAGAGAGAGGTGCAGAGATTGGAAGAGAAGGGGGGAGGATAGAGAGAGAAGGAGAGAGAGAAAGAATGGTAAGCAATGTGTGTGTAAGTATGATGAGGAGAAGAAAGAGAGAGGTCGAAGGAAAGAAGAAAAGAGAAGCAGAAGAAGATCCGCGCGTCGTGACGTCGATCGAGGATGGAGAAGGAAAAATACCATGTTCCTCCTCTGTACCTGTACCTGGGAAGAAGTGGAGCGGCGGAGGATGTGGTACCACTACCTAGTAAGTACTAGTGAGCCCACCCCGTCCCCTATCGAATTCCTTTTTTTTTTTTTTGATTCTTCTTCTCTCTCAATGATAATAATGAAATTCAATCAAAGGGTTGACAAATATGGTTTCAAAATGATACTAATTATTCCGAATTCTGACAGTGAATTTTACCATATATATACAGAGAGAGACCTTATATATGTAAGGTAGATTTAGGTAGGTATATTAAATAGATAGAATAAAATAATCTAACCATTTCGAATGTCGATCAAATTATATCATCATTCTATTCCAACAACGATAACAACAATAACAATAACAATAATGATAATAATAATAATAATATGTACGTATTAACTAACCTAGGAGAATCTTACCAGATCGTCAACTAATCCTTCGACCCATTGGCTTCGGCACCGCCACATCTATACATCAGCCACCATATATTCTTCTAGTTCCCCTCTGACTTGGAAGCTGAGGTAGTATCCCTGCTGCTCCATGACATCACTATGTCTAACTAACTACCTAGGTTAATCAATTGATTGATCGTCCATCATTCAGATCAATCTTGGAATTTACACTGTCCATTCTCTTATTATGATGATGATTATTGTTTACACGTGGCATGCAGTAATTGAAGTATTAACGTTTCACAAACACGGCAGAGTTTGTGGTGATTTTGTCGGTATACAATGAAGATATATATGTGATGGTACTACATACGTACTAGGCTTCTCTCCATGAATGATTTCCATTATCGAAAATCTGTGGTCAACCACTTGAAATTAAGAAACAAACATATCTCTCTCCCATCACCATAACTAGCTCAAGAGGGGGGAAGAGGAAGAAAGAAGTAATTCCCTCTTCTGCGGCTGAATCCTGCGAGTCTGGTAAATCTGATCATTTTAACTTCCTTCCCAACCTAAAAAAAATTTAAAATAATAATAATAATAATAATAATTCTTCTTTCCCGCCGTCGCATTTGCCACTTCAAGCTCACCCCTTCGTTGAGTCTTGCATCTGTGTCCAATTCCCACTACCAACCCAAATCCCGAAAGATCGCCGAAAGGTTTATTCATTTGTTTATTTTATTTTATTTTGGCTCCCCTGCAAATTGGGGAAAACTCAAAATATCTGCGATCATGTTCATCCCCCACCGTCATATCCAACCAACGATCGCCCATGGTTTCCAGTGGAGTCCAAATACGATCTGATCTCCTCACATCACAACACTACCGCCAGAATATGCTCGTCAATTTTCTTGAGGCTTCCTGTTGTGTGGGTGAGGTGGGTCGTAAACCCTTTGTATCGCCCACCACGAGGAACAGACCCTATTCCTTAGGGGTATTATTGATAACCCATATTATTTATTACCTTATCGATTTTACACCATTGGGTAATACATGCATTTCTCCTGGAAGCTGGGATTCTCAGCCACAGCAAGTGGACTACTTGGGGTATCCAATTACGGTAACAGATGTGTACTTAGATTAAGTTCTTGTTTCCAGATATGATCCATATGCAGACCCTTTGTGGCTGGGAAGGATTCGTCTATAAAAGTGAAATATTATGAAATTGACCCTGTCTACAAAATGATACCATGGGAAGATACGTATAATTCGAAACTCATAATACTAACAACATCGCAATGGCATATCATAACTAAGGTACCTAAGAACTGAATGCATTCGTGCTTTTTCGTGAATTACGTACTGTCGAGGGATTTCCTTCCTTACACCCATACCTTTACCGTCCCAGACGAATGACACCGGCCGCCATCAATTTCTGGATCTTCAATCGCACTTGCGTGTTCTTCATATGCTCCTGCAGCGCTGCCGGGTCACTCTTCGCCTGTTGGAGAATGCTTTGCATAACAGGGTCTTGCAAAATCGACATGATCTGTGGACATTAGCACCGCTCAACTCAAAACATAAGATAAAAGAACCCTCCTGGGGGCTTACCTCCGGGTCGTTCTGGATGCGCTCCATGGTCTGCTGCTCGGTCTCTCCAGCGCGCGCACTGAACTGCGCATCCAGACACTTCTGCTGCTGCTGCTCGATCTCCCGCGCGTTGGTACCATCGTCATGTTCCCCGGCTTCCGTGCACGCATCCAAGGCACGGTTATATTCCTTCATAATCACCAGTGCCTGAGACTTACGAATATAAGCGCGGATGAACTTGGGATCGCGGCTGATGGCCTCGTCGCAATCCTGCACGGCCTGTGGGAAGGCCATCAGCTTGATCAGGGCCGCAGCGCGGTTCGAGAAGCCACGGGGATCCTGGGGGGCGCGCTTCGTCATCTCAGTAAAGGCATCGACCGCACCAGGCCAGTCGGCCTCCTGGAACTTCTTCTGACCGAGCTCGCGAGCCTGCTCAGCCTGGGCGGGGTCAATGTAAGCCTCCTTCTCGGTCTTGGCCTTGGTCTTCTCGGCATTGCGGAGCTTGGTGAGCGTGTCGGGGGTACGGTGTTCAGTGAGCGACTTGTTGTAGAACTCAATGGCTTGGGCAAGGTCACCCAGTCTCTCGTACGAGGTACCAATGCGGGCGAATGCCTTGGCGATGGTCTTGAAGTCGGTGCGAACCTCGCGACCCTCCTCCACAGCCCTCGAGCACACCTCAATAGCTCCCTGGTAGTCACCCTTCTCGAACTTGGCCGCACCACAGTTGTTTAGATATGTGACATCCTTGTTCAGGTCCCAGGCCTTGTTGTAGTGTTCAATAGCTTCGTCGAATTGCTTCTTCTTATAGAAGTCGTTACCGATCTTCTTCTCGGCATCACCCGCCTCCTGGGCCTTCTTCTTCGCGATGGCCTCCTCATCCTCGGGCTCAGGTTCGGGTGCCGGCTCAGGCTCCTTCTTCTGTGGGCGGAGATCGGGCATGGGAACATCTTCCTGGGGCTCCGCGGCAGCAGCGCCGGACGGGCCTCCAGCTTCCGGACCACCGAAGCTCATGTCAATGCCCAACAGCACGCTCATGACCTGTAAGAATCGAGGGTCCTTGATTTCCTCTCCGACACTGTTGGGGTTTTGCTTCACACGCTGAAGTTTGGCCATGAATTCTGCATCGGCAAGAAGAGCTGAGGTCTTAGGGTTGCTGGCCAGCTTTTGAATCATTTGAGGATCGTTGAAGATTCCACCAAGTCCACCTGTGGGGTCACCGGTAACACCATCGGCCTGGGCTTCAGCATTAATGGCTCTTTTCACAGCATTCAAACCGGATTCGGCCTGGGAGTTGCCGGGCTCGATCTTGAGGGCCTCTTCGTAAGCGTCGTGGGCGGCCACTGTTCTTATTAGCTTCACTGTCCACCACAAACTCACATGAAGCTCTAATTTGGAATATTGTGACATACAAAGATCGCCAAGACCACGGTAGGCGGCACCCTTACGGCTCCAGCCTTTGGACCAGTCAGGCTTGATTTCTGTGGCTTTATCGGCATCGTCGAGGGCCTTCTGGTATTCGCCCTGGGCATTATAGACGGCAGAACGGTTGGAGAAAAGGATGTGGTTGGCGGGTTCGATGGCGATGGCCTCGGTGAATTTGTCGCTGTCCAACAAGTCAATTAATTAGCAGACAGATTCGACTTCAACTCATAAAGCGGGGTAGCTAATACATACACCGCAGTAGGGTAATCCTTTGCAGAGAAGGCTTTGTTGCCTTCGGCTTTGAGAGCGTCAGCCATGATGATTTAAGAGTGCGGGTGAAGATAGTATGGGGTGAGGTGGTGGAGGGACGGCGAGGGAGAGAAAGCCAGTTGAGCTTCGGAGTCGCTGACAATAATAAATGACCATGAGATGGGAGCTTCTGGAAATTTCCGAGGCCTTTGTGCAGCCTGAGGCACCAGGGCCACCAGGCCGACCAGCTCAGTCGGCGCTAAACCCAAAGAAGACGATTTCGCAGAAAGCCGAAACGAACATTCAAGAATAATTTATTTCGAGTCACAGCAACTAACGAACCACCGAACCTTCACCCCCACCCTCTCTCTCGATCTACCTTCTTGTTGGAAATCGATTGATCAAGCTCGAGGCATGTTCCCTTGAACATGATCCTCCCCCCGCCCTCATCCTGATAGAGTGACACTCGGTTTCCCTCCGTGAAAAATGGCAGGCGGCTCACCCAACGAGCTGGCCTCCCAGATCTATGATGCCTGCGTCAAAGACTTCCCCACCGACAAACTATTCTACCAGCAAGACCTGTTGGGCCTAGGGCTCGTCCCGAAGGGCGATGTCTCGCTGCTGCTTCGATGCACCCAGCTCCTCGTTGATCAGAAACTGTTCCGACTGTTACAGGGCAAGAACGACCGTTTAGCCTGGAAGATTATCTCTCGGGAAGATGCTGAAAAGTATGCCTGCACATACATACGGACCTGATCTTACTCCTCCCCCTCCTTGGGTCATATCTGTCTCTCTTTATACATCACCAGGATAAATCCTAACAGTCACACCTGTGCAGACTCCAAAACCTCTCCCCCGACGAAAGTCTCGTTTACAATGTCATCCATTCCACCGGCCGCTCAGGAATCTGGGTGCGCGCCATTGGCAACCGCACCAACCTCCACAAGTCCATTCTCGACCGCTGCCTCAAATCCCTCGAGGGCAAGAACTACATCAAAAGTGTACACAATGTCAAGTTCCCCAGCCGTAAAATGTACATGCTGGCCGGGCTGGCGCCGTCTGAGGATGTTACTGGCGGCGCATGGTTCACCGACGGCGTACTGGACGGGAACTTCATCAACACCGTCGCTGGCTACATCGAGTATACGGTCAGTCGGAAGAGTTGGTACGAGGCGTCTGTGGACGCGGGCCGAAGCGCCAAACGCATGAAAACCGCCAACGGCGTCGCGGTCAAGCAGGAAGGCGGGACCATCAAAGAGTTTGTGCCCTTCCCGGCCGGGTATCAGGGGTATCCAACGGTGGCGGTGATCACGGCGGAGGTGAACGGGAGCGGGATTACGCCGGTGCGCTTGGGCGAGGAGAGCATCACACAGTTGCTAGAGATGCTTTGCTACGATAACAAGTTAGTGCCGCTGAACAACGGCGAGTACTACAAGTCTGTGCGGAATCCGGAAGCGGTAAAGATGCGTCAATCGCGCAAGCCGGTTGGCGACGAAACGGAGACTGTAGACCTACTGGTTCAGAATGGTATGACGGAGGCCCCGTGTGGCTCGTGCCCTGTGTTCAAACTGTGCGCGCCTGGCGGTGCGGTCAGCCCTGAGAGCTGTGAATATTTTGATCCCTGGCTGGAAAAGGCGCTTGGGTTTTAAAGTCTTGCTTCGATGTTCTATGTGCGATGTGCGCAGCTGCGCCGGATGATGTTTGCATAGCGATGGCGTTCATGTTTATGTCTATGGACCATGGAAGGTTTCCAATACGGACATTTCAGAGTTACAAAAATTCGACGGATGTGGGTCAATACTACTATTACCAAATGATCAGGTGATGGAAAAGTAGTAATATACAAATGAGGCGATGTAATTATCCTTCTGGAAAACATGATATGGAAAATAAAAAGTCAAACAGCCGCCCCCAACACCGGATCCAACGCCAATCCATCGTTATATATATAGTACATATCGGGTATATTAAGCACTCAATTTGGCCGTACACTGAGGGCAAAACCATTTCCCTACTGGCTCCCGCGTCAACCCAACGCATTTCCAATGGAACCATTCAAACTCGCAGTCGTCATTGTCACATGCCACCATGTCCCCATGGCTGATGCTACGGCAGGTGCAATACACCTTGGTATCCTCATTGCCCTCGTCCTCCTCTTCATCTTCCATGTCGTCGCGACGGGTGTCGCTGGCATTCTCCGAGTCCGATATATCGGCACTACTCAGCATGGAATCATCTTCATCTTCATCGCCGTTTGCGCCAGATGGGGATTTCTTCGTGCCGCCGATTTTAATTCTTGTGCCGCTTGACGACCGTTTTGACGGCTTGTTGAGTCCCGATGAAGCCTTCAATTTCTTCAATTGCTGATGAGGTGCCACTTTTTTCGTCAGCGCCTTCTTTGTGGTAATCGCTGTGCGGGGGCCAACGCTGCCGGCACGACTCGAGGCGGGCGTGCCGCCTTTCGGGGTGCCTGGGCCTAGTGAGGACTGGCGGAGATTAGAGGAGGCGGTCGGGAGAGTCCCGAGGGCCATGTTGAGGCGTCGTCGTTTGTTTTCGACAGCGCCGGCGGACGACTCGCGCTGTCGCTGCTGAAAATGGGCGGTCCCCCCTGCAGGTGTGGCAGGTGCAGAACTCCGTGCTGCATTTTGTGACCCGAGAGCCGTTGCACCGATGTTTCGAGCCAGAGACTGGTTTAATCTCTGGGTAGCACCGATTATCACGTTGGCATTTCCGGAGGTAGAGTTCAAGGGAGTGTTGTAGGAGGTAGTTTCAGAGGCCGAGTCGGGAAAGAAGATCTTGGGGGGATCACGGTATTGATCTTTATTATTGAAGAGCGATGGTAGGGGTGGGTCATTGGAGAGAAGGCCCTCATTTTGTAAGTCACGGATTTTGACGTCTAACTTCTTAATTTGTCGGTCCAGTAATACACAGGCCTTGTCACTTAGTTGAATCTTTTCGTCTTGGAGCTGTTGCGACTTGTCGAGGTTCTGCAAGATAGCTCGTCCGTACTGTTCTTCTTTTGGATTTGGTGTCAGGCTGCCGTTTAGTTTGATAAACTTCTGGATGCTACTGTCGCGGGAGTTGATGGTGGTCCGACATTCTTGGATGGTCTTGTCCTTGGCCTGGATTTCCTCCATAAGATGGTTAATTTCTGCGGGAAGATTCGCCACATCGTGCACGAACTGCTCGAGCACGGCAGCGCAGTCTTCCGCCCCATGCGCCATGGTTGATTGAGCGATTGATGATGATCGTAGGGATGGTGATAATCGGATGATGGATGAGGAATGACCCAGCGATAACGAATGCGAGGGCGGACTATTGTCGGCCCGGCAGGCCTTGTGGATGAGGCATCAAGCGCACACCGCCACCCTGTGCTGAGTCATTATCCACGAGCCACAATTGGATTTTATTGACGGCGGGGTATGTAGCCTGAAACCTCAGGCCTACAACAAATAACAATCACAAATGTTACGATTCTTTGAAGGAGATTACATGGAACAAGCCTTACTGCTTTACTATATCGTAATCAGCCATATTATTGACCCATTTATTAACCAGCGGGGGATGCAGGATATACCTTACAAATGACGACAGCCCGCCACGTGCAAACAGTGCAAACCCGGAATTCCGCATTCATTCCCCGCAGAAAGAGCGACGATGCAGAGTGCATGCCTTCAGTCATAATTCCCTTGCATTGACTAAGAGTCGTGTTGTCTGGCTCCATTCCGGACTGGAAATCATACAGCATACATACGTCTTTGTCGAAATCGACAGTTCACCTACGGCTCTGCCTGAATCCTCCAGAATGAGCCAAGATGGTGCTCCTGTGCCCGAGGGCATCTCTTCCCTCCTCGATACTGACTTATATAAGTTGACAATGCAATGTGCGGCCCTGAAGTACTTCCCTGATGTCCGTATGTATCTTCCTTTCTCATAACTGCGTTACTGAGATACGAGCTAACAAGGTTGCAGATGTCACATACGGCTTCACGAACCGCACACCGCAAATGAAGTTGACACGGGAGGCGTACAAATGGCTGTTGAAACAGATGGACAGTATGTGATGTCATCGATGCTTGGATTATTATCTCGAAACATCCACTGACTCTGTATCAAGGACTAGCAAACGTTCGCGTGACCCCGGACGAGATCGCTTTCCTGAAAAAACGCTGTCCCTACTTCCCCGCCGCTTACCTGGACTTCTTGGAAACGTTCAAGCTTAAACCATCGGACCATATCAAAATTCACTTTACTCCAATCAACGATACGGGCCGTGATACCGACTTTGGTGACATCAAGTACGAGGTGCAGGGCCTCTGGGTGGACACGATCCTGTACGAGATTCCACTGCTAGCTCTGACCAGTGAAGCATACTTCCGATTCAGTGATCGCGACTGGGACTACCACAATCAAGAAGAAAAGGCATATCACAAGGGCTGTATCTTGCTGGAAAATGGTTGCGTGTTCTCTGAGTTTGGATCTAGGAGACGCCGCGACTACCATACCCAGGACCTGGTGATGACGGGTTTGTGTCGTGCGGCCGCAGAGATTAAGCCGCAAGGATGGAAAGGGGTTTTCTCCGGTACCAGTAACGTACACTTTGCTATGAAGTATGATGTTGAGCCTGTCGGTACCGTTGCGCATGAATGGTACATGACCATTGCGGCTATCACGGACAACTACGAGAACGCTAATGAACTGGCATTGCGGTACTGGCTAGGATGTTTCGGTGAGGGGGTACGTCTCCTCTCCGCTATTACTCCCACTACAGCATGCTTACATGACAAAACAGGTTCTTGGAATCGCTTTGACCGACACTTTCGGCACCCCCGCCTTCCTCGACGCCTTCAGCAAACCCATTCCTAGATACACTAGCGCCGGGGTCGGCGCAGTAAGTACGACAGCATCCGGACCTAGCACGACGAGCGACTCAACAATCCAAAGCAAGGGTGAAACCAAGGCCCCGATCACAGCGCCAATCCAGAACGGCGATGGAGTTCAGACTACTACCAAGACTTACGCGCAGGTGTACACAGGCGTGCGCCAAGACTCGGGTGACCCAACATACTTCGTCAAAATGGTACGAGATTTCTACGATCGCACGGGCATCAAAGAAACGAAGGCAGTCGTCTTCTCGGACTCACTGGACATTGAGCATTGTCTTGAGTATAAAGTGATTGCGGAAGAGGCGGGATTTAAACCTGTTTTCGGAGTGGGCACGTTCTTCACCAGTAAGTGCAATGATCCTGCCTTTTTTTTGTTTTGTTTTTGTTCTTGTATGATTCTGACAATATCAGATGACTACACGAACATCTCCAATGGAGAAAAGTCTAAGCCACTCAACATCGTTATCAAGATTGCTACGGCGAATGGCCGCCAAGCCGTCAAACTCAGCGATAACATGGGAAAGAACACGGGGGACAAGGAGACAGTCCAGAGCGTGAAGCAGAGACTGGGCTATGTCGAACAACGATGGGAGGAGGGTGACGAGAGCAACCGTTGGGGGGGACGATAGTCCCTCCTGTCAGGGTTAGCGAGTACACGGTGGTAATGCTTCTTTGCCTAGATGAAATTGGATAGAGAAAGGGTGTGTCTAGACTGTGATTCCTGGCGTTTAATAAAAACGGGGCTGGGCTAGAGAATGTATGATTGAAGTTCTACCTAACTTGATTCTCCCTCCAATCGCCCCTGCGGAACCGCAATGAGGAGAAGTCTGCGTATAGTGAGGGGATAAGTAATAGTTCTGGTCAACTATCAATCCAGGATAACACGGTCTCTGCTCCTCTCAACCCCCTTGTGAGATGTGGGATATTCCTTCGTATTGGTGGTAAATCATCCTAGCCCTAAGCAACCCCACTCCATGGCAACTCGTCTTAATGGATAACCAAGAGACTCCCGGGATTTGAGCTGCTGCAGATCTGCGGGGGAGCTGTTTCCAACAATAGCCATGGTTCAATAGAAGCTGTCGATGATCTGGACTCGTTGGGAACCGTTGTTCTGGCCGTTTTCAAGGATTGTGAACGACATGGCGTTTTTGTCAGGTTGGTTGATTTTTTTTGTTTGTCTTTCCTAGGATGAGGATCTTGTCTGAGAGAGTCAACTCCCCTTCTTCATCTATAATACCTTCTTTTTCTTTTGTTTTAGTTGGTAACGTGGTTTGGTTGCAATCCACCCCATGGAATCACTATCTCATATTTCACCAGGACAAATCGATCTTCATGGGAATCACCCAATATCTAGACGCCTAAATCTCCACCATCATGACAAGGCCACTTGCATCCTCTGATGCGGGGGTTCTTGGATGAATCGACGACTACCAACTGCCCCATATGATGCATATGGTCCATATCCCGGCTGATAATATGTGTTGGTCATCTCCACTTCACTCATTGATTGCATCACTCTCGCCTTAGCCTCAATGGAACTTGTCAGACTTGTCAAAAGATGCGGGGAGGGTTCAAGAATCAAACCCCGAATCTGATCATCCCAGACATGATATACGAATCCTACATCGTGGTCTAGGCATTATCTCGCTTCCTCTCTGTCTCTCTGCCTGCGGGGTACCTCATAACTCATAGGTATAAAGCGACGGATATAATCTGGAACCAGTGCTGAGTTTTCTGGAATTCCCAAGCTGACGCTCTACTGGCATCATGACTATCCCAGACGAAGTTGATATCATCATCTGCGGTGGTGGAAGCTCCGGGTGTGTCCCGGCAGGCCGCCTCGCCAATCTCGACCCAAATCTATCTGTTTTGTTGATCGAAGCAGGCGAGGATAACCTCAACAATCCATGGTAAGATGTATTGCTACGTCTTGTTTTTTCCCGACGGAATACTCATACATTCGATAGGGTCTACCGCCCCGGGATTTATCCCCGTAACATGAAGCTGGATTCGAAGACTGCCTCGTTCTACCATTCGCGTCCTTCGGAACATCTGGATGGACGTCGTGCGATTGTACCATGTGCCAATATTCTAGGAGGGGGAAGTTCCATTAATTTCATGGTATGTGCAATCCCACGCCTGACACTCCCCAGAAAGGCTCACTGTTTTGCAGATGTACACTCGGGCATCTGCCTCGGATTATGATGACTTCCAAGCAAAGGGCTGGAAGACAAAAGAGCTGATTCCCTTGATGAAAAAACATGAGACTTATCAGCGGGCGTCCAACAATCGAGACCTCCATGGTTTCGATGGGCCCATCAAAGTCTCCTTTGGCAACTATACGTACCCTATTATGCAGGATTTCCTGCGTGCTGTCGAGTCTCAGGATATTCCGATTACGGATGATTTGCAAGATTTGAAGACTGGGTATGTCTTGGAGTCCTTTTCAGTCTTTTTTAATATGTGATTGAGTGCTTACCTTGCGGTGTCTAGTCATGGGGCTGAACACTGGCTGAAGTGGATAAACCGTGACACCGGTATGCTGCTGCCACACGCCTCTCCTTCCAGTTGCATTATCACCTAGACTACTGCTAACCCAATTTCCCAGGTCGTCGAAGTGACGCAGCGCATGCATATGTCCATAGCACACGAGCCAAACAGAGTAACTTGCATCTCAAGTGCAATACTAAAGTGGACAAAGTCATTATCGAGAACGGTAGAGCAGTTGGTGTCGCGACGATCCCGTCCAAGCCTCTAGACGGCCGCGATCCACCGCGAAGGATCTTCAGGGCTCGTAAACAGATCATCGTCAGCGGCGGCACGCTCAGCTCGCCTCTGATTCTGCAACGATCTGGAATCGGTGACCCCGATAGGTTGCGTCAAGCGGGCATCAAACCGCTGGTGAATCTACCCGGCGTGGGCCGGAACTTCCAAGACCACTACCTCACCTTCTCCGTCTTCAGGGCTAAGCCTGATGTAGAGTCGTTTGATGACTTTGTGCGCGGAGACCCTGAGGTACAGAAGAAGGTCTTTGATGAGTGGAACCTGAAGGGCACCGGACCTTTGGCTACGAATGGCATCGAGGCCGGCGTGAAGATCAGGCCGACTTCCCAGGAATTGGGCGAGATGAAGAAATGGCCTACGCCGGAGTTTGTGAATGGCTGGGAATCTTACTTTAAGAATAAGCCCGATAAACCCGTCATGCACTACTCCGTCATTGCTGGGTAGGTCCATCTGAACACACATCCACCCATCCCTCTCAACCATAAATGCTAACAACACTCCAGCTGGTTCGGAGACCATATGCTGATGCCCCCCGGGAAATTCTTCACGATGTTCCATTTCCTGGTGAGCAAGAAAACCTATATCTAGGCCGATTGGCAGATTATTGACAAACCCCCAGGAATACCCCTTCTCCCGTGGCTTCACCCATGTCAAGTCCGCAAACCCCTATGATAGCCCCGACTTTGACGCAGGCTTCATGAACGACAAGCGAGACATGGCCCCCATGGTTTGGGGATACATCAAGTCTCGTGAGACGGCACGACGCATGAGCTCTTACGCAGGGGAAGTCACCTCGATGCATCCTCACTTCGGCTACGATTCCCCTGCCCGATCATTCGACATGGATTTGGAGACGACAAAAGCGTACGCGGGTCCAAACCACATTACTGCGGGGATCCAGCACGGTACGATCCATCAACTCCTCCAGATATCTTGGATATCTAGACTAGGTCAAGCCATACTAACACATATCGATACAGGATCCTGGTCCCACCCTCTTGAACAAGGCAACCCCCCACAAGAGGGCATTCTGAACTCTCACAAGCAAGAGATCAGAGATCCTCTTCAGTACAGCAAGGAAGACATTAAGCATATCGAAAAAAGGGGGTTCAGCCCCCCCCCCCCCCCCCCCCCTACCTCTCCTGATGCATATCCAAAGATTCCAAATAACTAACCACGACAACGCTCCAACAAAAGTTCAACGCCACGTTGAAACAACTTGGCACTCGCTGGGAACTTGCAGTATGGCACCGCGCGAAGGTAGCTCCATCGCCCCCCATGGGGGTGTTCTAGATGAGCGTCTGAATGTGCACGGCGTGGAGGGGCTGAAAGTGTGCGATCTGTCGATCTGCCCGGACAATGTGGGCTGTAATACATTTAGCGTAAGATTGAAGCTCCTTCCTTCTGGCAGTGGATGCGTAACTGTTTGCTAACTGGATGGTTTTTCTTGTATAGACTGCTCTTCTGATCGGTGAGAAATGCGCGGTTCTGGTTGCGGAAGATCTCGGATATTCCGGTGCTACGCTGGATATGAAAGTGCCGCCCTACCAGGCCCCTGGGGAGTTTGTTGGTTTGGCTCGGTTGTGAAGGATTAGGTAGGGGAAGTAGGTTATAGTCTTTGGGAGCAGTGAGCACGATGCGTTCTGAGTTAGTGGGTGTTGTTTTACTTTGGTAGTCTAGCAGAATGAATTGAAATTGTGGAATTATTTTGAATACATGCCGGGTTGACTGATTGTACCTATACCATGGGAATAAGTAGGCATTGGACATGGAGATGCCGATGTAATCTTCGGTAACGGATGAGAAAGTGTCGAAAGGGATAAGCCTGTAGAAGTATATATGAAGGTAGACTCTATAATACAGGATTCTCTTCATGGAGGTATATTTGCACAACTATGGACATGTCATGATTTCAAAACTTGTCATCACCGGAATGCAATCCTAAATCATGGTCCAAATCGCCAGTGATGTCCCCGTTACGATGAGTTACCGTACTGTGCTCGGGCTTATCTGTAAACCCAAACATGTCTTTGCCGTGGCCCTCCACCGAGGGTCCTGAATAGTCGAGGTTCAATTCCGCTCCACGTAGGAGCTCTTCGGCCCAATCGATATCCAAGTTGGGATAGCCTGCTGGGTCAGGGAGGGGAAAATCAGAGATATAGGAGTCGATGTCGAGAAGAAGATCGGAAGGCGGGAAGCTGTTTGTTTCGGCGGGTGGTGAGGGAGGTGGGTTGATGGCGTGGTTAAAGTGCTCATTAAAGTCACTAGGGGTGGAAGGAGTGGGATGTTCGAGTTTTGCTTTCTTGGCGACTGCTCCCTGTGTGGTTGTTGCAGTGCTGTCTTTTCTGGTTTTTTCCGGCGATTTGGAGGGCTCATTTTCCCGCCGCTGGGGCCAGTTTGCTGTGTGCTTGTTTCGGGGGGAGGCCCATGCTGCAGGAGTGCGCTCATCTGACGCGATTGTTTGGACGGGAGAGGCGCCGCTGGGTCGTCTATCCCCATTAGATTGCAGCTGGCTCATGTTCAACGTGTTGTATTGCATAATTCGTAAGAATGTGCTGGCATTATCTGACTGCAGTCGTACGGCAGCTTCAATGTTGGCGAACTCCATATCTGCTGCGGGATATATGTCCTGCAGTCCTTGGAGCACTTGGATGCACCGTTGGAAATTATTGATGCTGGCGTCGCGAACCGAAGGGTTCTCGGACAGGGAGTTTGCCAAATGTGCCACAGCAGCCGGGATGATCACCGTTACTCCAGATTGGGGCAGGAATCGGGTAAGATTCAGTTGATTGAGGCCTTGGATAATGTGCGTAATTCCAATGGCAGCGTCGTGCATTTTGGCGCGCGCGTTACTTGTCACATCGGAACGGGACTTTGTCTGGTCTTTGTTGGGTCCGATAGCCCATGGGCGATGCAACGCACTCATAGTGGCATGATACAACATTCGCACCATGGCACCATGGAGCAGAAGTACATCCTCTCCGTCATTAATTGTTGTCCTCGAAGCAGGGATGAACTGTGCATCTTTGGGCAAAGACCCAAGCCAGGAGTCGAGCCGCTGACTGCATCGAGCCAGTTCCGACTCCGAAGCCTGCCTCGGAACCAGAGTAATTGTGGTGCGGGTGGTTGTTCCAAACAAACGTTGCGAGGGCATGTACTGGGCAAAGAGAACACGACCAATACACTGGCAGAGCTTCGTTTTTTCAGTGAACATGGTGGCAAGACGCTTCTGATGGGAGACGTCTTGTAATTGGCGACAACTGAACATTTCAATAACTGCCGGGTGGAAGGGCTCGAAATCGAAATCCTCCATCTTCAACATGGGCACGTTACATGTGCCCTCATTCACTTGTGTCGGACGCCTCAGCCCCATGGCGATGAGACGGTCCCGTGAAAACAGGCTCCACCATATTCGGACTCTCAACCGCTTGGTCTTCTCATCTATGTTGGTAGCTGTACTTGGGTCTCGATTGAGACCTACCGAATGAGCCAGGGTGTTGCACACCCCAATCCAATCCCAGATGTCCCGCTGAGGATGGTTCATATGGTCCGTCCAATATGTCATCAGGAGGAGAGTCTGCAAGATGATCACTCGATCATCCTCGCAATCTAATGAATAGAGAAGCTGCGTATGTGTTAGTTAAATGAGGGCCACGTGCGGGTCTTATCACTCACCCGTAACCGCGTGTAGAATGCACTCCGGGCGCTTTTCCGCGTCGAATACCCTGCGTCCTGTAGATGTTTTAAATCTACAAAGGCTGTCGCCACAAACATGACTGCTTGGAACAGCAACAGACTGATATTGCCATTCGGATCATTTTCAGCCACACAACGTAGGAAGTCCTGCAAATTCAAAACCGGCATAAAACTATGCACCCATTTGATGTAACAACGTAGCAATTCATTGCGCAGTCCACTTTCCGGGATGGTTAGAGCCCCACGAAACCGCAAAAATTCTAGATCTTCTGGCGACACGCGGGGTGGGAGGGGTTTCAGGAAGCGCGGTTCATCGTCCAAAATGGCAATGAGCGGATCGAAGTCAGGGTCGATCAGGTCCTGGACAGTAGATACCATATTGGCTAGTGGGAGAGACGCATGCACCGCACGATCGCCGAGAGTGCGCCATGACTTGGATGGGCGGGATTCTTGCAACCACGGGGCATGGGCATTGTAGCCCAGGATGCTGTCCCCTTTAGCCAACGGTACGTCATCACGGCCGTCTGAATTTAAGGCCTTACGTTTGGCGGTCATCATCTCGGGGAGTAGAAATGAATCTGGGACAGCCGCGGTTGCAGCTGAGACGCTCTCACAAACACAGCATCGGGGGGGATTCAAAGTCGAGTGGGGGGGGAAGAAAAAAAAGCGCCAGTCAGGCCCGAATTGGCAGGCTAGCTTACAATCGTAGTGTTCTCCCCGGCACTACTCCGTAGAGAAGGCGGTGTTCGGGATTGTTCAACTTGTGGGGTTTTTGCGGGGAGACAATAATAGGCTCTTGGCGGGTTCTAGTGCGTATATCAAGTGGTCCAAGTAGTCCCGCGAGGGAGTGCCTTCGGGCTTCGTAGCCAGATCTATTGAATATGCTTGGGAATGTATAGATCTGGGCTGTGGAGAGCGAAAAAAAGATCTAAAAAGTTAATTCCTCAGGGATTGCGAAGGATCACGGGATCTGCAGGGGCTTGTCGGCCTGAGGCTTCAACTTCGCTTGACCGGAGAGTCCCAAACGGGTAATTCAGGAGAAGACCATGGAGCCAGTCTCCATTCGGGGGATATAATGATGGACCTCGATTTCCTCTAGACTCTATTGAGATAGAGGTGGTTATTTGTTGTATCTTTCTCTACTCTATTCGGTCTGACCAATAATAATGTGTTGTCATAGGTAAGAAACAGTACCTATCTGCTACGTAGGTGCCGCCAATATATATCCATACACCTTATCCACAGTCTTTTTTCTAGCCAACCATCTCCACCACTATTCATGTTCCGGGGAACCGGAAATTCATATGTAGACTATAGGCTATAATGTAGACAGCTCTATAATCACATCAAACCTAGCAAAAGCATATTATTGGTATAAAATTCCCATGTTCTTTACGTCTATCGAAGACAGTGGCCATTTATCGAATAACCACCTGAGAACTAAACATGCCCTTGGAAAACCCACATATGCAGTATAATACACGTTCCAATTAACAAAAAAAAAAAAAGCCTCGACAGAAATAAGTTGGTAGTATAACAATAATGGGCTGGGTCCTTCTGGTTGGATGGACCACCTCAACAATTCCCCCTAACTCATGACACGGCGATGGCGGAAACACACGGATTCATCGGGATTCGTTTACATGCTTTTTCTGGGTAAGTACTATGCTGCGGGCCTTCTCGGAATTATTCCAGCGAAAGGTGAATTGAAGCAAGTCTCGACTTACGGAGGGAGGAGGAGCTCGCCGAGAGAGCTGTGGAGGAAAGCGACGCCGGCCTAAAATAAATGTTAGTTTGTTGCAGGCCGAGACAAGGTATTGGGTTATCATGA
The DNA here is from genome assembly GCA_015844325.1 of Aspergillus nanangensis. Classification (NCBI taxonomy): domain Eukaryota; kingdom Fungi; phylum Ascomycota; class Eurotiomycetes; order Eurotiales; family Aspergillaceae; genus Aspergillus; species Aspergillus nanangensis. The sequence continues at coordinate 97,304 of VCAU01000077.1, read as the reverse complement.
AAGAAAAGTCACTTACGCCGAAGACAAGGATGCTTCTCACAATGGTCGAGTTCTCAGGCCGAGTTACTTCCTCGTAGGCGGTGGCGAAGATACCCTTCTGAGGGCGGCCGGCGACGACGATACGTTGGTTGGGAGCCATGGCTGGAAGATATGTGTGGTGAGAGAATGGGGAGGAGTGTGAGAAGTGGCTATGTGGCGTCAAGTTGAGTGAGGTTGATGAAAGTTGGTGATGCGCTCCGAGAAATCTTTCGCGTGCTTGGCGGTCGACTGCGCTTTAAGCTCCTCCCGCCCGCCGTATTATCTCGGAGCAACTGCGCAACCAAACCACCGAGACAACTTGTGTACGCCATTGTCACAGGATTTATCTTTTTAAGACGGCTGCGATTCCCTTCTAAGGACTCGCTTTTTTCTCAAGCGCTCTACCTATCATTCGATACTGGAAGGTGGTTGCGCGATTCTCGTCTTCCGGAATACGCAGGCTGCAAGCATCATGACAAGCGTCGATGAGCTTTTCAAGGTACGATGCGCAGACCCAATGGGAATGACCCAAGCTAACATCATATTAAGAAACCGTCGTCGGCAGCAAGCGCGAAGCGGAAACTAGATGCGACAAAAGACCCGAGTACGCCCCACGGACTGCCCCCCATGACTGTCGAAATACTGATTCGCAAGGAAAGATGAGCTATACAAAGCAGCCAAGCTAGAGGCGGATGGAGATGTGAAGTCGAAGGGCAAGGCGCCCATGGTGGAGGACGAAATGGAAGATGACGGAGAAGCTGGTCCTGAACTACCTCCCGATTTTGACACTGAAGATGGTCCCGACGAGGATGAAGAGGGTCGCTTCTTCGGCGGAGGAATGGACCGCCAAACTGCCCAAGCCATGCATTATATCGACCAACAAGAAGAAGGGCAGACAGCGGTATGTTCTGATGACTTGGAACGCCCTGGGAATATACTGATGGGTTGTCTTAGCCGGAAAAATTCGACACGGCCTGGCTACGCCGTTTCGCTCTCAACTTCGAGAAGAAGATCTCCAAAAACGCGGAACTGCGGGGAAAATTCGAGAACGACCCCCAGAAGTAAGTACATAAACCGTTTTCTATGCAGATGCCGAGGTTCGGTGCTGATATGACTTAGATTCATGGCCTCCGAAGCCGACTTAGATACCGAGATAAAAGAATTGTCTATTCTATCAGAGCACTCTGAACTATATACCGAGTTCGCCAAGATGGGATGCGTTGGATCGTTAGTCTCTTTGTTGTCGCATGAAAACGCGGATATTGCAATCGATGCGATTCAGATCATCAATGAATTGACGGATGAAGATGTTGAGGCGGAGCAAGAGCAGTGGGATACTTTGGTCAATGCCCTGGTAGGTTGTGGATACCGGTTTTATCACGGTGGATGCTGACAAGGACAGTTGGATGTGGACCTCATTGAACTGCTAGCCCAAAATTTGTCACGGCTGGATGAAGCCTCAGAAACTGATCGGACTGGAGTGTACTACGTCCTGGGTAAGCGGTTTTGTCTTCTTCTTCCCCCTGGACAGCCCACTAATCCAAGAACTAGGTGTCTTGGAGAACCTCGCCTCCCAAACATCACACGCAGAAAAGATCGGCCAAGATAAAAATTTACTCCCATGGCTTCTTACTCGGATACAACAAAAAGAGCGACCTGTCAGCCAGAACCAACAGTATGCAGCCGAAATCTTGGCCATTCTACTGCAGTCCTCTCCCAAAAACCGGAACACATTCATTGGTCTTGAAGGCGTGGATGTCCTGCTCCAGTTACTGAGCCAATATCGCAAGCGTGACCCCGAGAAGGATTCCGACGAGGAGGAGTACGTAGAGAACTTGTTCGACTGCTTGGTTTGCGTTGTTGATGAAGTTTCTGGAAAGGAGAAGTTCGTGGAAGCTGAAGGCATTGAGCTTGCACAGATTATGTTGAAAGAAGGGAAATTCAGCAAGCCACGCGCCTTACGTACTTTGGATCATGCCTTGGGCGGACTTGAAGGTGGGCTTGCTTGCGAAAGACTGATTGAATTAGCGGGCCTTCGAACAGTGTTTGGAATGTTCATGAAGAAGGTAAGCTTGAGTTCAGCGGTGGACATCCTGGGAGTGACCGAAGGCTAACCCCGATCAGCAAGAGAACCAAACCACGGAGCATTTACTGGGTATTTTCGCTTCGCTTCTACGTCTGCTACCAGGAGGCTCGGCGCCGCGTATACGTACTCTTGCCAAGTTTATGGAGAAGGATTACGAAAAGATTGAGAAGCTGGTCAAGTTACGGCGAGACTATGCTTCTAGGGTATTCCCAATTGAACAGGCTATTGGAAAGGAACGAAAAGAGTACACTCCAGAGGAACAGGAAATTATGGCGCCCGAGTGGCTTTCCCGAAGATTTGATGCGGGACTTTTCTCCTTGCAGGTATGCTCTAACGGTTATATTTCCTATTTCTAGTCGGGAGTCTAATCTGTCTCAAGCTTATCGATGTGATATTGGCATGGCTGGTTGCCGAAGATGACGGTGCTAAGAAAAAGATTATCGCCCTTCTCGCAGACCGGGATGAAGATCTCTCCCTGGTTCAAGGCACTCTGAAAGGTAAATTCCGTTGTTTTATTTGATACTATCTGATGCCTTTACTGATTCCACCTTTAGAGCAAATCGAGGGATTAACTGAAGAAGAGGATGGACAGAAGGATCACAAGGAGATGCTAGAAACTCTGCTTCAGTTCTTATGAGTGCCTATCTAATATGATTGTATACTTCCAACATTCCTGACCTACTTGTTAGTATTGATTGTAATATAATGATTTGGTTGTGCTGTGGTGAGTTGATTGTGTAGGGTGATTAGTGTGGCAATGTTTGTCAGTGGAGTGTCAGGGACTATCTCCTTAATGTTTGTGCAATCCGCCAATGTACCTGCACAAGTAAGATTGGCGAAAGTGAGTCGATTTGGAGATTTCCTGTTTGGGACTACATATATATGTCACGTGCTGTCCACATATAGCCTAGCGTATCAGGCCAGCCGGGAAGGCGGTCAAGGCCGGTGGCGCTCTTGAAACTGAAGCCCCAGCATCGATCGCTTTGTTCCCTCACCATCGTCTCTGGGCCTCTCACTCCATCTTACTGAGATTCCCTGCCCCTTGGTCTACCTTTCAGAGCTACTCTGAGGGACGTCTCACAGGTGTCTGTTTGCCTTCACAGCCAGACAACCTGCGAGTGGGATCTGTTTTTTTTTGTTGAGCGCGTCGCGCCCTTTTGCGCTCACCCAATTCTCTGCATCGCCTGGTCCCATCTCCCTTCTGTTAAACCCCAATCACCGTCAATATGGCCGACTACGAAGATACCTACGAGGATGAGTACTACGATGAGATGGACGAGGGTATCACCTCGGAGGATTGCTGGACCGTCATCTCTTCGTTCTTCGACACCAAGGGTCTAGTCTCGCAGCAGCTGGACTCTTTCGATGAATTCATTTCATCAACAATGCAGGAGCTAGTGGAGGAACAAGGCCAAGTTACCCTCGACCAGACACTGCCACCGAACGAAGACGAAGTCGATCCGATTGTGCTCCGCCGATATGAGCTTAAATTCGGAACCGTCATGCTTTCTCGCCCCTCCGTTACCGAAGGTGATGGCGCGACCACGATCATGTTGCCGCAGGAAGCTCGCCTGCGAAACCTGACTTATGCAAGCCCGCTCTACCTTGGAATCACGAAGCGAATCATGGAAGGCCGCGAGCGCCTGGTTGCCGACCGGAACGAGGAAGATCTGGGCGAGTCCGCCGAGGAACGCAAGAGTCATGGCACATATCTCCAGTGGGAGCAAAAGGAGCTGCCGGCCGACCAGGCGAAGGAAGAAACAGTCTTCATTGGCAAGGTTCCGATCATGCTGAAGTCTAAATACTGTATCTTGAAGGACCTGGGTGAACAGGCGCTCTACAACTGGAACGAGTGCCCCTACGATTCAGGTGGCTATTTTATCATTAATGGAAGTGAAAAAGTCTTGATTGCCCAAGAACGCAGCGCTGGAAACACGGTGCAGGTTTTCAAGAAAGCACCTCCGAGTCCGACGCCATATGTCGCCGAAATTCGAAGTGCGGTTGAAAAGGGCTCACGACTGCTCTCGCAATTGTCTCTCAAACTGTTCGGCAAGGGTGATAGTGCCAAGGGTGGCTTTGGACCTACGATCAGATCTACCCTTCCATACGTGAAGGTGGATATTCCGATTGTTGTAGTATTCAGAGCTCTTGGAGTGGTCTCTGACGAGGATATTCTTAATCACATCTGCTACGATCGAAATGACACTCCCATGCTGGAGATGCTGAAGCCTTGTATTGAGGAAGGTTTCGTTATTCAGGACCGTGAGGTTGCCCTGGACTTCATTGCCAAGCGTGGCTCTTCCCAGTCCAGCATGAACCACGAGCGCCGTGTCCGGTATGCGCGTGAAATCATGCAGAAGGAGTTGCTTCCTCACATCTCACAGAGTGAGGGCAGTGAAACTCGCAAGGCATTTTTCCTCGGTTATATGGTGCACAGACTTCTCCAGTGTGCTCTTGGCCGCCGTGATGTCGATGATCGTGATCACTTTGGCAAGAAGCGTTTGGATCTTGCTGGCCCCCTTCTCGCCAATCTTTTCCGGGTCCTGTTCACGAGAGTCACCCGTGACCTTCAGCGCTATGTCCAGAGATGCGTTGAGACGAATAGGGAGATCTACTTGAATATCGGTATTAAGGCTAGCACGTTGACGGGTGGCCTCAAGTACGCTCTTGCTACAGGAAATTGGGGAGAGCAGAAGAAAGCTGCAAGTGCCAAGGCTGGTGTATCCCAGGTGCTCAGTCGTTATACCTATGCTTCTACATTGTCGCATCTTCGGCGGACGAACACCCCTATTGGTCGTGACGGAAAAATTGCCAAACCTCGCCAGCTGCACAACACCCATTGGGGTTTGGTGTGTCCTGCAGAGACTCCGGAAGGTCAGGCGTGTGGTCTGGTTAAAAACCTGGCCCTCATGTGCTATATCACCGTGGGTACGCCCAGCGAGCCTATCATTGACTTCATGATCCAGCGCAACATGGAAGTTCTAGAAGAGTTCGAGCCTCAGGTTACACCAAATGCCACTAAGGTCTTCGTGAACGGTGTGTGGGTTGGTATTCACAGAGACCCTGCTCATCTGGTCAATACTATGTCGTCCCTCCGACGCCGGAACATGATCTCGCATGAAGTCAGTTTGATCCGGGACATCCGTGAGCGGGAGTTCAAAATCTTCACTGACGCCGGTCGTGTCTGCCGGCCACTCTTCGTTGTTGATAACGATTCAAAGAGCGACAATGTTGGTTCACTGAACCTCAACAAGGAGCATATTAGAAAACTAGAGCAAGACAAGGATTTGCCACCAGACCTGGACCCCGAGGAGCGTAGAGACCGCTATTTCGGCTGGGACGGGTTGGTGAGGTCTGGTGTGGTGGAATACGTCGATGCCGAGGAAGAAGAAACGATTATGATTGTGATGACCCCTGAGGATCTGGAAATCTCCAAGCAACTTCAGGCTGGTTATGCGCTACCCGAGGAGGAGAGCAATGATCCCAACAAGCGTGTTCGCTCTATCCTCAGCCAAAGGGCACACACCTGGACCCATTGCGAGATTCACCCGAGTATGATTCTTGGTGTCTGCGCCAGCATTATTCCCTTCCCCGACCACAATCAGTCTCCTCGTAACACCTACCAGTCCGCTATGGGCAAACAAGCTATGGGTGTCTTTTTGACGAACTTCGATCAGCGTATGGAAACGATGGCGAACCTTCTTTACTACCCACAGAAACCCCTGGCGACAACCCGTTCGATGGAGTTCCTTCGCTTCCGTGAGTTGCCGGCCGGCCAAAACGCCATTGTCGCGATTGCCTGTTATTCTGGATACAATCAGGAAGATTCTGTTATTATGAACCAGAGTAGTATCGATCGTGGTCTTTTCCGAAGTCTGTTCTACCGTACATACACAGACACGGAGAAGATGGTCGGGCTGACTGTTGTGGAGCGGTTCGAAAAGCCCATGCGGTTGGACACGCTTGGTATGAGGAAGGGCACATATGATAAGCTGGACGATGATGGTATCATTGCTCCCGGTGTCCGTGTCTCGGGTGAGGATATCATCATCGGAAAGACCGCCCCCTTGGCCCCCGATGCGGAAGAGCTCGGCCAGAGAACTAAGGCACATACCAAGCTCGACGTGTCGACGCCGCTCCGTAGCACGGAAAGTGGTATTGTGGACCAAGTGTTGGTTTCTACCAGCAACGATGACCTGAAATTTGTCAAAGTCCGCATGAGGACGACCAAGGTCCCCCAGATTGGTGATAAGTTCGCTTCTCGTCACGGACAGAAGGGTACTATTGGTATCACCTATCGCCAAGAAGACATGCCGTTTACTCGGGATGGAGTGTGCCCCGACCTAATCATCAACCCCCACGCCATTCCCTCCCGTATGACTATTGCCCATTTGATTGAATGTCAGCTGAGTAAGGTCTCGGCTCTTCGTGGATTTGAAGGTGATGCGACACCATTCACGGATGTCACCGTCGACTCTGTTTCACGGCTCCTGCGCGAGCACGGCTTCCAGTCTCGCGGATTCGAGGTGATGTATAACGGCCACACCGGACGCAAGCTAGTTGCGCAAGTGTTCTTGGGACCGACATATTACCAAAGACTGCGACACATGGTGGACGATAAGATTCATGCGCGTGCCCGTGGGCCAACGCAGATTCTGACCCGGCAGCCAGTGGAGGGACGAGCTCGTGATGGTGGATTGCGATTCGGAGAGATGGAACGCGATTGTATGATCGCGCACGGAGCCAGTGCCTTCCTGAAGGAGCGGCTCTTCGATGTCTCCGACCCGTTCCGCGTGCACATCTGCGATGACTGTGGGTTGATGACCCCAATTGCGTAAGTCTTCCGATTGATGATTCGTTCATCTTAGCCCTTTTTTTTTCTCTCCTGCCGAATGTGCATACGCTAAGAGTTGATGGCTGACTTTATCCCTGCTGCAGAAAACTGAAGAAGGGCCTCTTTGAGTGTCGCCTGTGCAACAACAAGCACCGAATCTCTCAGGTGCATATCCCATATGCAGCCAAGCTTTTGTTCCAAGAGCTGGCCTCGATGAACATTGCCGCTCGCATGTTTACCAACCGTTCTGGAGTGTCCGTGCGGTGAGGGGGGAGGGGGAAATCTACCCGCTTCTTCGTCTTCTTCTTCTTTTTTCTTTTTTTTTCTTTGTGTACAATGGCATGGTTATATCTTGTGTTTCCTTCACTCTTCTAATTTTGTTTCCAAATTTTTTTCCCCCAGTACCTTTTGTTTCAGCGAAAAATATTTAGTGTTGTGATATGGACAGAAAGAAAACCGATAAATCGGCATATTTCCGGCGTACTGTGGGTTGAGGGAACGTTCCGGTGGTCTCGCTTTTATCATCTCCTGCTAAGCTACTCTACTACTGTTGTATTTTGGAAGGATCCGAAGAGGGTTGGGGGTTGTGGTTGATAGTTTTCTCAAGATTTCTCCATAGTACTACCTACAGTAGGTCAGACACGGAATTCAGGAAAGTAGTTGGTGACGTTCTTCTCCTCAACATTAATTAACATCCCCTCTTCATAGAAACCTTGTTTAGGGGGGGATGAGGGTATTATTGGATGGTGAGGCCAAACTAATGTCTGTGATGCGTGATAGAGGGCGCTTAAGGGTCTGGAGTGATTGGTGGGCCGCTAATGCATGTGGTTGGATGGGAGAGAATCCACTCAAGATGTCTCCACCAATAGCGGTGGCGGAATACCCGCCGGGAACTGTGGGGCTTGGCATATATGCTATCTGATTGGCGGTCCCAGAATAGCACCGCATCCCAATTGGCTTACTCATCCAGCTGAGGCCTCGAGTTCCCGACGACTCGAAGACTCCGGCTGCTCCAACCACCACAACCACCACGAGGCTCTCTCAGAATGACTTAAAGATGCCGCAGCCGCCAGGATGATTCTGCCTTCTTCTCTTTTTTCTTTCTCCAGCAAGCCCGGTCTTGTCTTCAGCTGCCCTTAATTTGGAAGTATCCTCTGCACTGGTTGCATTGGTTTTTGTTATTGATTCTTTATACATCTTTAATTCCTGTCGTCTACTATATCAACAAAAAACCCCAATACATCCCCCTTTCCCCCATTATTCATTCCTGTTCAGACGAGCTGTGCTCTCTGGATCCCCTTTTACCATTTGTTCAGGGTACTTCTAAATTATACAATATTTTCCTCGGTCATTTAGTCGCCGGTCGACTTTGGTGCGCCTCATCCAGCTCAGACTCTTGCTCAGCCTTGTGTATTTATATCATCAAGGCTTTTTTGTTTTCGTCTTTTAACAACCATTTATTCTTCTTATAATATTTTGTTACGTGTCGTGGACTGGATCCCGCCAACCTCATTGAGCCCCGTTGATTGATTGTTGAGAGCCAACACCAACCAACATCCAACAAACAACAATTCCCCCGGTCTTGATCGATTCGACTCTGGTAGTCTTTCTGTCAAGTTCGTACAACAATATATTCTTGTCCACAACGTTCGAGTGGAAGATATCTAGCTCATTCTTCGCCGCGACACCGTCTACTATATTCTTTTGCATATAATTTAATCTCTAGTACATCAATAAACATGTCCGCTGTTCAACTCAAATTCAATCTCCGGACATCGTCCAATGTCAAGACTGTCCATCTTCTGGGCTCCTGGGACAACTACTCGCGCCAGATCCCCCTGTCTTGCGATGATAGCAAGCCCGGCGCCTGGGTGGGCAAGTTCCGCTTCCAGACCTCCATGCTGAAGCTCGGTGGTCGATACTGGTACTACGTATGATTCTCAATCCCCTGCTTCTTCTTCCTCCTTTTTTCATAATCTCCATCACTGACACCAATCCTGTAGTATATCATGGATGGCTACCATGTCTCCCATGACCCCGCCGTCGAGTACACGGTCGAGCCGACTACTGGCCGCAAACTCAACATCCTCGACGTCCCCGGAGGCAAGAAGTCCGCAGGCACATCGTCCTCCCACAAGAGCCGCCACGTCTCCAGTGATGTCGCCAAGGGCCGTGCTCTCTCGCCATCCAAGATCGTCCACCCCAAGCCATCCAAGCCGTACGAGTCGCGCCAGATCCGCGAGTCCGACTTCGCCCCAACCATGGACGACTTGACCCGTCGCTTTGCCGGCTCCCGCATGTCCGACGAGTACTCCTACTCGAACAGCCCGCCCAGCTCTGTCGGCTCGTCGCTGTCCTCGCGCTCGTCAGGAAGCACCTCGCCCTCATCGCTGTCGTCCATGAGTGATCCAGCCACCGTCTGCCGCTGTGAACGCTACGGTATCACCCGCAAGGGAGATCGCGTCAAGCTTGACTGCGGTGGGAGTCGGTGTGGCTACGTCACCGAGTCATCGGAGGCTAGCTGTTCCGAGTCGGAAAGTGATGAGGAGTATCGTCGTGCCCGCAGTGCCGTCCGCCGGCAGGGTATTGTTGTACGCAGATAAATGAACCCGTTTGTGCCAGGTTCTTTCTAGGGGATACAACATCCTAGCCCATCGCGTACGACTTTTACGAAATTATCCACCTTGGAAGATCGTGAACCACGGTCGATCTTACCAGATGTTGGCTATCGGCATATTACAGTTTCTTGCCGTTGGATATCACTCACTTTGCAGTTATTCTGTGCAGCATGTTGAAGCATGAATTATAACCGAGAAAGAGAAAAAGAAAAAAACCGAAAAAAAGGGGAAGAGCGTAGCCGGACTACGAACGAGCCGGACTCGCTTCGTGGTGGGCACCAGGGGTTGAGGGGAACGAAACGAAGTGGTTTATTTGATAATACCGCTCTGTGTCTTTGTCTTTTGATCGAGAAGCAGCCAGGCGGCATATGATTATGACGATGATGATGACGATGATGAAATGAAGTGTATGGGGACTGAACAGTGTCTGGGCCTACGGTGTGAGCGGTCTCTGTAAATACACTCGTTCGGAATACAATGTGGATGAATATACTTGAATATGGGTGTGAAAAAAGCATTAGTTTCTGTCACCACGTATTGATCACAAAAAAAAAAAAGATCTCAAGTATATTACAAGCTGACAGGCAAAGCATCTGTTTCATTAATCTTCGGCTAATAACTTGAATATAAAATGTCCCGGCCGAAGCCCATGAATACAGCGGCTGTATACATCTGCCATGGAAGATCCCAACTCTGGGATAAAATAGCCGAAATATTGTCAGACACTAGAAGCAAGAATTGACCGAAGAAAAGAGTAGATGACAGTGGTGAAATACTTTCCTTTCCTTCTTCTTCTTCTAAGATATCTTTACTCAAGAAGACCCGCCTACAATCATTCAAGTAAGTTTCGAATATTCTGATCACCATCTTCACAATACAAAGAACCATACTCCCAGGATCTACCGCCATACCAAACATGCGTCCTACTCTCCACCTCATCATAGTATTGTTCGCCAGTCAAATCACGTCCCAAGAAATCGGTTGCGATGATTGGTTTGGGATAGGCCGACAGTTAAATGGCAACGCTGGGTCGTTCGATGCGTGTACATTGAGAGGAACCCGTCATAGCGACAACTTATGTGGTCACTATTTTGTAGACGATGAGACAGAAATCACCGTTATCTGTGATTCGAATGGTGACCCGGCGTCACTTGAATGGGCGGGAATTGACCTTGGATCATGTCAAAGGCGCTATGAAGAATTTAGATGCGAAGATTCAGGTAGTGTTATTTCCTGGTGCTGTGGATACTTCGGCCTAGGATGTTGAACATCACACAAAATTATTACTAGTAGTACTACAGTACTTACACTACTTGGATTGCAAATTCTTGCCATGTCCAGTTCTTACCCTGCATAACATTTCTGATGTAGAAACCACTAGTAGTATAGTAATCTGCGAGATATAGGGTAGTAGTACTGCTATACTAATAATTCGTCCCATGCCATCTGGACAACAGCCACTCAGCACAAGGTGGCTGAGTTGCTTTGAAATGGAGGCTGGAGTTCTCCGATATCAGTACCAGACGGTTGACCGCTCTTTCCCATATATTTATTGAAACCATAGTACGTAGTATCTAGTATCATCTTGGTGGTTGGACGGTGGGCGCCAAGGCAGTGCAAGGGTGCCCGGTGCCCGGTGTGGCTAAGTTTAATAATAATAATGATAATATTGATAATGGAGAAACCCGAGTCGGCTTTAATTCCGGGCGCAGAGACGATCTTGAACAAGAGGAGTAGGTACGTGCTAGATTGATATGGATTTTGTCTTGGCGGGGTGGAGACTGAGGGATGAATTCTCCTGATAGTTAGTATTAGTATTAGTAGTAAGTAGGAGGTAGTTATTCGGAGTTCAATCTCGAAACAGAGAGGATAAATAGATAATTATTATTATTGAATATTATTATTATTGAATATTATCCATTATTAATATTAATCATATTTAACAATTAAAATTTTTAAAAAAAGAGAGAAAAAAGAAAAAAGAAAATGGCTGCCTGGTGAAGAGGGGCTGATGACTCAGGCAGCTGGTCCAGTGACCCGCCAAACCCTCAAATCTTTCGACTCCACCGAAGAAGACAAATAATAACAACAAGAACAGATAATTAATTAATCCTACTCCTAACTAGTGTTCAGCCTTGTATTGCTTGGACTTGGTATTCTCCGGATTGAACCGTGCATGAGCTCGAAATGCATGGCTACCACACTACTACTTCCAAGGTAGTATTGTCCTTTGGCCCTCCAGTACTAGTTAGTACTCCTTCCTGCCAGATCCTCCTCCGGTATATGAAAGCCCCATACGTCGAACTAAATGAGACTAGACTAAAGCAAATCCCGAGCGAACAGCTTCAGGAAGGATCGTAGGAATAATAATGATTCTATTATTGTAGGAGTATGAAACATAACAGTACCATAGTAGCAATAGGACCAGTAGTAGTCATAAACTTTCTATGAGTGAGCCAGCTGAATCCCTATGCCACAAATGGAGGCTGAGGTTCTACAGCCCAATGAGCATCGTATGTTTAATTGAGCCTCTTTATTCAACGGTTGATCCACGCTTTCTGACCTCGGCTCAGCTGTCATTCCGTGGATGATGACTCGACCCAGCAGTTAGGGAATGGGCAGCCCTACATCTGGGTCATGCAGTTTTTATTTTTTTATTGTTATTTTTTGGAATCAGGGAAACTAAATCCCTCTTCTCTCTAGCTGTCTCTATCTTCAAAACATGGTCATGGCAGGGACGCCTCAGCCCGAAATTCCCCACTGATCGACTAGGGTTCGGTGTTGTCCGCGTTGTTCGCCCTACGAGAAGGAAATGATTTCAACTAATCATAATATCTGTAGCTTGCCCGATAGATTGGGTCTGGTTTCTTTCCTTTTTTTTTATTTTTTTATTTTTTATTTTCTTCCTCTTCTTCTTCCTCTCTCTCTCTCTTTCTTCAAAAAAACAAAACAATTGGATGGATGCCTTGCATGTCGGAGTCTCCCTCAGGCCGATTGATTTGAATGAATTGAGCATGTCCGGCAGTTCCATCCTCTCTCTTTCTTTGTTTTGTCTTCAATTGTGTCATGTCCATGATGTTCTGGTCGCCTGATAGTCTATCTTTGATTTTATAAATGATCGCAACGAACTGACACTCTTGTCAATCCATCCATCTTTTCCTTCCTTACCTTCTTCTTCTCTTATGTGGTCAATTCCTTGACGGCCTTTCTCTTCTTTCTATCCCACCAATTTCCTCCCTTAAAAAAAATTAATATTCAATTCATCCCGCTGGACGTGTCCATAATTTTAAAACCAAAACCCCTCAATTTGAACCCCAAACCCACAACCAACCATGTGCTACAAACTCGTGGAACGATTTTCAGCCTGTCGCTGTCTCTATTTCGAACATGCGGTAGATCCGTGTGAAGCCTACGGCCAACGCGGCCATAGTGTGCAAGAGAAAACCGTTCTTGTCGGATATACTTGCCCTCGACATTCTATGCGCCGGAGCGAGAATGTCCTTCCTGGCTGGCCGGATTCGGGGTACTCGAGTGCCAAGGGGGTTTGATGCCGAATCTTGAACGTGCGGGACATGTTGGAGATTCTTTTTCCGGGAGACTTTGATAGTCTTTCCACGCTTCCCTACTTTGGCCAACAGATGTTTCTTTTTCACTCCTCCACACATTCATTTGTCTCTTTCGGGTTTTAATTCGACCTCGATGGTTAAAGAAGAAGAGGGAGAAAAAAATTCCAAAAAAAAAAAAAAAAAGATTCCCACACGGATTATGTCTAAGTTGCTGGATGCCAGCTTGCATGCAGATATGAGACACGAACCATGCGCAAGTGACACACACCTGCGCCATTTGATAATCTAATCTATATATGGGGAGGTTTTCAAGGACAAGGAGATGGTGTCATATAAGGGGAAGATTTGATTCGATTCAAAATTCATCAAGGCTGGTTCCTTTCTCCATTCTTTAATATATACTATGAAGCCAAGCATACCACTTTCTATATGTACCTACCACCTGCTACAGTCGCTCAAAATACTACAAGATCCCATACAGAATCTACCCCAAGAAAAAAGGCAACAATCCATCAAGACCTAGAAATCACCTCTTCCAAGAAATCAAACCCCTGCCGCTGCAACTCCCACGTCCTCGACCCAACCCTCATCCCCATTGCAAACGTATGGTCCTCCCCGGGCACCTCCACCATCCCACATTCCACCTCGTTTTCCCGCAACACCTCCAACAGCTTCCAACTCACCTCAATCGACACCATACGATCCGCCCCCCCATGCACAATAAACGTCGGCGGAAACCCCTCCCCAATCCGCTCCACGGGGTCGATCTCCCGCACATCCCTTTCCCCCGGGAAACACGCCTCCAGCACCGTCCCATTCGCCAATTGCGTAAACGCAAAAGCGTCGCGTGGCCGCGCGAAGTTCGGGGCCGCTGAGTTCGCCCCCGCAGTTGCTTCCTCGTTTTGGTCCTGTCCCTCCAGGGAGATCGAACTGTTGGTGGGGATGGGATACTCCTTGTAGACGGCTTGGATGAACCCTGGTGCCAGGGGTGGGAGCTTGGATTGGATGTGGGGCAGGGGTGTTGTCCAGGATGGATGGGTGAAGTGGACGGCGCCGTAGAAGTTGAGAATCGCCCGCGGGGGGCGGGGGACGTCGTAGCCCTGGATATGTGTTGTATTAGTTTTTTTTTTTTATAGATATGTACATGTCAACATCAACAGGCGGGAAGAAGAAATGAGGAGGGTTTACTAAAGATAATGCGAGCATTCCGCCGCTTGAAGTCCCGAACGCCATGACGCGGTCCATGTCGACTCGATGGGGCCGTTTCTGGGTTTGCAGGTATGTGTCTAAGCTGCCGTTGTAGATCCAGTCGAGTAGGTCTCGGCAGTCTGTCATTGGTCCGTCGAGGATGTTGACTCCCGGACAGAGCCGGTGGTTGGGCACGACGACGATCCAGTTGCGGGAGAGACAGTCGTCGATTTGGGGTTTGGAGACCATGCCCGAATGGCCCAGCATGAAGGCTCCGCCATGGATGTTGATTACTTGGGTTGATGGGGGGTTAATATTGTGGCTTAGTGGAGGTATTGGGAGGTTATGACGTACAGACAGGGGAATTGGCTGAGGAGGCATTGGGAGGGAGGTAAATGTCGGTTGTGATTTTGCTCTGGTTGGCTTCTTTGTACTGGACTGTGAGGGGAGACATATTGTATATCTGTTTATCTTGGTAGTAGTAGTTGACAGGAAATGAGGGGATGGATGATGTTATTAGGACTATTATTTAACATGCGCAACTCGGATATCCCGACGTGGACCTTCCGACCCGGATATTCATCAGATTATAGAGATAGATTGCGTACAGCACCATGGGATGTAAAACCCTGGACAAAAATCCCAATGTTCTCGCTTCTGTTCCAAACAAGTATACGGCCTCAGCCCCACATAGAGAGTCAGTGGGAAATCATATTGATTACACCCCATCTCCACTGGAAGGCCATGATAATACTCATGATAATAGCCGCAGTACCCAGGCCATCTGTCGGTCACCAGTTCGCATCCGCTGGTAACCATACTCATCAAAGGATCTCCGGGCCTCAGATAAATGCCGACCCCCAGATCAGGACTTTGACACTGGGCGAAAACATGGTGGGGGAACCAGAAAATCAACGAGAGCATGATCTGGAGCAGTCAGAGGCTGTTTCCTTATATAAAAAAACGAAATTCAGGTCTATCTGGGCTCACTATCAGTTGATCCTGGCTTGGGGGGGACCAGTGGATGAGGGGAGATTAATCTGGGTGTCTCTCTCTGAGTCATTTTTTTTTTGAGAGAGAGAAAGAGCTACAAATAACCGACAGGAATATCCCGGTGGTACAGAGGCTAATCCTCTCAGAGTAGAATTCAAACAACGGTCCCGTATTAATTCAAAACTGAACTAACTGATCATGAATGCAGAGATGATACTCAAGGGAAGCCAGCCCGTTCACAGCTGAATTCATAACGATAACATCCTTCTTCTTCTGGAGTTGGCATGCTTTCACAATCAAACAATCCACATCCGGTAACGACTCGCCATGGGTCACCACGGCCGTTACAAGCCACTCTGTAATGGGGACTGTCATACGGAGCGCAGTAATCTGTCGTACCATCCCTAGATGCCGCCAGAATTTCGTCTCCGCGGGAAATTACTGCTCCCTCTGAGCCGATGCCCAACCTAAGATTCAGAGCACTCGCGCATTGAGCCGAGACATGGCCAGCAGTCAGCCCAAGTACGAGAGGAGTTGTCATACGCATTCTCGGTGGTTTTCTTTTCTACTGAAGCGACAGTCAGCTTGTGTTTCTTTTTGGAATATCAAAGGTATTACCCACCGTTATGGGGGACGGTGAGTAGGTAGAAGTGGAGATTTAGTAGATTCAGTCTACTGGAGGGAGAGCGCTGTCTTTTTATGATCATTAGATTTCTCGGTCACTTTTTTTTTTTTTTGATCCGTGTATAAGAACCATACTTCGTGGTCTATCCTACATATGTGGTGTTACATTGGACAGTTTACAATATTTTAAGCTGCATAGGAACAGAAAAAGTAAACGGATGAGTTAAAAACCATACGTTCTGACTATCACCGTAAAACATGGCATGACCTACTCTGGGTCTTGTAATGTTGAGTTACAACAGCTCACAAGAACATACCCAGCCCAATCATCACCACAAAGCGAACGCAGCGGCATGTGGGCTGTGTCGCAGCGGGGGCCATAATTACCATTTATCTCTATCGCGGTTGGACGCCCAATGAAACACCAAAGCTCCACCGACTGATTATTATAAATACCATAAGAGCCACAAACACCGCCCTCTTTTTCTAGTATAATTTGGCAGTCCCTAAAGATCTCACTTTCGTCTTATCAGGATTGGTCACGATGCCGAGATATCCGTTATCACATTGAGCAGAGGTATGGCTAATAAGCCAGAGAAGAAGAGGGAGTGCAACATGCATTGAATGTAGATATTCTAGGGATACATGTGGTCAATATCACTCAGCTATAGTTACCTAAGGAAAGAAGAAAAAAAGAAAGAAATACCTGAGTTTGATTGAATGGGAGGTCCTGATGAAAGCGAAATCGATTGAGGAGAGAGGGAAGGTGAGTGCCAACTCTTTGCGTTTATATGCACCCTAGGTCGAACTGATGGCCAGATCCAGATGACGTGCTAGTTCATCTCAGTTGGTCATACGTGATACCGGAGGTCATTCATCAAGACGTGCAACATTCCCGGCCAAAGAGAGAGCACCCATCAACACACTTCGGTATTTGAACCCGCAAGGTATGACGCCGCTAACTCAGCCAAATCACAGATGTTACCAGAATATGCATAATCAGCCAGGAATAACTGCAAGTTTTGGATGGTAATAACTCAAAAAAAAAAAAAAAAAAAAAAGAAAAGAAATTGACCCAATCTCTTGTCTTATCCATCCCATTCGTTAGGCCTGTCTCACTCTTCCTCCTCCGAGTCCAATGACAACAGATGGACACTGACAATAACGATCTCAGCTCATGGATGTTAATGCTGTCGGTTTATCTTACTTCACGCCCTCTATATCTCGACCAGAAAGAAGCAAACCGGTGAGGTAAAAACCATACATTCTGACTATCACCATGACTAGTCTGTAGAACATGACGTGACCCAATCTTCGGTTCTTCTTGGTAAGAAACAACATTTCATGATCTCGTACTTAGCCCTCATCAATAAAAAGGCAGGATCTGCCGGACTTGAGTGCCAGGGGGACCATTGTCATCATCTATCTGCATTGTGTCGCCGAACCCCTGGGTACATACAGCTCAGTTAGGGAGAAAGAAAGAAAGAAAGACCGAAAGATTGAAGAAATACCTGAGTTTGATTGAGGTTAGAATGTCCGTCCTTAAGGAAGTGAAATTGATCCAGGAGAGAGAGGGAAGGTGAGCCAACTCTTGTCGTTTAAACTGGTGGGTATATCCATAGGCCCTCCGTAATTTCATCCACCGTAACCACGAACCACATCGGGATTTGGACTCGCGAGTTATGACGTCGCCAACTCAGCCTAAGTCGCCGGAATATGCAGGATTGGACAGGGATAACTGCGAATTTTCGGACAATAATAACCCCCCCCAAAAAAAGTGGAAAGAAAATGACCCGATATTTGTAGCTCGTTCTGATTAATTTTATGCATCCATCATACATTGATCAAATCTAGTCGGATCGCCCAGGTTGGTTTTGGCTTAATCCAGGGAAATCAACTAACTCCTCCCTATACATAAACATACATGCCCAGACTAACTTTTTATTCCCCTCAAATCGTTCCCAAAGCCCCAAAGCTCATTCCCCGCGCCAGTCCCAACCGTAACATCCGGAGGATATCCTCTCCCTTGGTATCCACGGGTAGCTCTGCTCGCCAGTCCCAGCCGCGCTCCTGAGGGCCTCGACCTTCGTTGGAACGTGGAACCAACACCCCGGAGCTGCTCGTAGACCCCGTTCGAGCCGATTCGAGCATGTCACTGCCAATAAAGGAGAAGGTACTTGACCCCGTCATCGAAGACACCGACTTCCGGAGCAGCGCACGGGGCGAGGGCGGGAGAACGTAGGAGTCGCTGGAGGGCGCACCGCCTGATGTTGCCTTGTGTGATGATTGGTATTCAATTAGAGTAGAGCGGAAACATTCCTCACACTGCGCGTATACACGAAGGGTGACGGTTTCGAGATCTTCGATCGCAGACAAGATGGCGGCCTGTTGAGACACAGAAAGGATCGGGGTAGGTTCTAGTCCTTGTTAGCTGTGAATCGCGGTCCTGGGATTGATATATCATCACTACACTCACGATTAATAAACGGTAGCACCTCTCCCAGAAGCGCTAGCAACCCATCCACTTGCACAGCAGAGTCTCGATCAGGGTCGTAAAGTCCGCCGAAAATACTGTCGCCAGCGCTACCAATGACCGCGACCAGAGCTTGGGCCGCCGCCCGCCGTCTAGCAAGAGGTTTGAACCGTGGCATCTGACCTTCCCCAAGGTTGATAGCTTCGTCCCGGGTCTCATAGAATCGCCGAAGAGTAGCATATCCACTGAAGTAGAACTGAAGAATGGTAGCAGCTTCTTCATCTGCGGCAGCAACTCCCTCCAGAGCCGTCTTGGGTTCCTTAATCAACGCGTAGAGCTGTTCATCAAGATCCGCTGATGCGGGATATGCGCGTGACTGGACCAAACTGTAGGAAATGAGTAGATCGACCAGAGATTTGACCTTGCGGCGGCAATGGGCCCGAGAGTAGCAGAGCAAAGCAAGACCGTATTCTTCGCCTTTGGAAATGGTGAGATCACCATATCGCTGCACAGCAGTTAGCGATGTGTCATGTGCCGCTTTATGAAACCGGCAGAAATTCATCCAGACTTACCTCGGACACCCTGCGACCTTCCTTGTCCAAGCCAAGTTCTGAACACAGCAATACTACTCGGTCCATTTGTTCTGCGGTGTTAAGAGGTAGCTTGTCCATCAACTCGGCAATACTCTTTTGCATCTTATCATGTTCGCTTAAACGGCTCAGGACTTCCAGTGCATATTCCCAGCCCCCTCGAACGCCGGCGCCAATCTGGATAGACTGGCGCTCGAACAACCCATTGGCATAGGCGCTGAGGATATCATCTTTATTAACGCCACGAGCCTGTGCGCTGCCATCCTGGCCGTAGGAGAGAACCATGAGGTCGTTCTCGCTGAGACCGGGCACCGTCGTTTCTCCCGTCGCCGTTGTCAGCCAACCGCCAGCCGATGCAACTTCCGCCACAGCAGATGCAATACAAAGCGACCAAGTCTGCAGCAGCTCTATGACACCATCCACATTACCTTCAAAGACAGACGCAAGACCGACCTCCAGCTTGCTAAATGAATTGATTCGGAAACCAGCGTCATTTGATTCCGTGTTTGTTGCATTGCTAAAGGCTAGGCCGAGCCGACGAATATAGGCCTCCTCTGGATGGTCAAGCTCTGTCACATTCGGCCTAGTGCCTCGAGGACGCAGAAAATTGCTCATGGCAAAACCATTGCCGTTCGATGCTCCCTCGTCATCCTCTCCATCCCACCAGACCGTCAAACCAATAGTGGCTTCGATCCAGTCCTCGGCGTTGTTCATGATGGCATTTGTGTCACCTAGGAGAATGCGATACATTGATCGGAGGTTTTGATAAATAGTCCAAGGAACGCGACTTTCAGCCATACGTGCAGACTGCGAGAACGAGAGGTCTTGCGCTGAAGTGCTTGGCCCTAATCCGAAGTTGACCGCTTGGAACCGGTTCCCTGTTGCCTGTGGCTCTGGATTCTGCGGCTCCTCCCCCTCGGCAAACTCTTCCAAGTCCGTAACTGCTGTCATTACACGTTTTCTAAACAGTGCCCATTCAGTGCCCCGGACATCCCATTCGTCACGTTGGGTGGCAGGGCATGCTTCGAGTACTTGAAGGGCTTTGTTCACACATCGCTGAATGTTCTGGAGCTGTGCACCTCGATATCCATCCTGTGGCAGGCCATCCTCGAGCGCAGATCGAGCATAATTGAAGTCGGCACGCCGTAAAACTTCAGCTACATCTGAGAAATGTCCACGTAGAACAGCAGTGCTGATGAGTTCCCAAAAGTTAGGGGAGGCTGTGGGGCTTGGTTCTGTTTCCTTCAAAAGCTGTAAATCGGTCGACTGTGGGTGATTTGCATCTAACCAGTCCAAAAGAACTCTGGGTATCGATATAGGTGAGGCCTCCGTAGGACTAGCAAGGACTAGGCTTCGTAGGGCCGCAAATCCGAGGTTACGATGACTTCCGGGTTTGGAGCTTGAGACCGGCGGATGATGCAGCTGAATCAATAATGATCCCAAGAAACTTGCCTTTGCGACATCTGAGGCCTGATCACCCGGTCCGATGCCCGCAGACCCTGGGCCCCTACGCCCGGTCTCCATTTTCCACGCTTCTGCAAGCCTGCTGCAGGTTCGTGACAGATTTGCGCGGAATTCCGCCTCTTGAATATTGGGCTGTCTGGCGTCATCGTACATGCGGCAGATTTCGTCCTCCGTGTTAACAATGGTCTCACTTGGTTCGTCAACGGCTGCGATGTTGGCCCGAGAAGCGAAGTTGCGCAATATAGACGGCATTGCAGACTGTTTCTTTGGCGACAACTTTCCCTTGCGCAGCGGCGACTGGTTTGCCCACTTCTCGTCAAGCTTTGGCCGTTTCGCATTGATAGGGTTTGAGTATATCGGTTTGCGTTGACCGGCAAAAGCTGGGGGAGGACCGGTGGGGTTTCCATCTAGAAAATTAAAACGACTCGCATCCCTGGATTTATTCTCCAATCCCATATCGCCATTGGCATTCTCATCTTCTTGTTCATCCATCTCTTCGCCTTCCGCGTCTTGGTCAGCATCTTCATCCATTTGCGACTCGTCAAACCCCCTGGATACAGCGGAGTTCGTTGAATCACCGAAGTTGCTGTCACTTGTTATACTGAAAATGGAATGCGACGCGAAGGATTTGACAGGGGCCGCTTTTTTGCCCTTGGGGGCGGCGAAATCGGAGCCGATCGAAGAACCAAATATACTGTCATTGGGATTGACTTTGCCGGATTTTGTAAAAAGAGACTGTGGAGAGTCGAGCTGCGATCTGGTACTCATCTGGGAACCTCCGTAGATGGTAGATGGAGGAGGACCGCTCGGGGTGAAGGAGTTCGAAGCGGACGGAGGGGCACCTGACGGAGTGGTGGACACATTGCTGAACAAGCTGCGCGACTTGCCAGGGGTCGCAGGCGGGCTTGAATCGTATGGAACCTGGAAGGACATGATGTATGTCTAAAGAGGAAAGTTCGAGGAACAACGGGAAGAACTGAATAAACAATGGAATTATTCTTGATCGACTGGGATCCCGGTAGATGTAACGACGCTCGACCCCGAGCTGTGACGGACAATTCGGGGAGATTAAGAAGCACCCAGGCGTCAGTATGACAAGGTAGAAGGTAGAGAAATGAGAGAAGGAAGTCCAGATGGTGAATTGTTCACCGGCGCCGTTGAGCGTCGCTGTTGGAGTTGGTTTGCTGCTTCTTCGCCGATCGACGCGCGCCGGTCTTGGCGGCCAGCTGCGATGTCAGGTGATGTCAGGTGATGTGATTCGGCCCAACTCGTGAAGTCAGTCACGTGACTATGTGACGTCACGTGTAGCTTTGTCCAGATTAGGAAAGTCGTATTCGCATGCGGTGCTGATTGGCCCCCGACAGTGCCCGAGGCTATGCCACGGAACACAGCCTTGGAACTGCTCTCATCAGCGTATCCTGTATGGTTCACGCCCATTCTTCAGATCGGGCCTAAGCCTTAACCATAGGAGGAGCGAAGGTAATCAGGTGTTGATCAAATTCTGAGCTGAGGATATAAGGGCGCTCCCATCCCCCAATCTAAAATGATCCATCCCACTTTTCTTTCCATCCTCCTCATGTCAAGATTAACACCATGGATACATCTAAGACTTCATATGGCATGCACAACGCCAGTTCGCTGTATCCAGCCAACTCTATGATTGATTCAGACTCCTTCGATGGGGCTCTATCAAAACCTACCCCAGACTCTCGCCTCTACAACATCTACAACACAGTCCTGCGCCATGACTATAACGTGACTGGCGCTGATAAGACCCCGATCTTCCATATTCACAACTCGACGATTAAACCAAAGAAGCCTGACCTCACCATCCATTCCGGAGGCGATGAGAATGGCACCGTTCTAGCTGTCTGCAAATTTCTTCATTTCTCAAGACATTTCAAAGTCTGTCTTGGCGACCCGCATGATCTTAACCTAGCTCAATGGGAAGATCTGGTGTGTCAGAATATGCGACGCAACAAGTACCGCTGGCAAATGACAATCCCCAATGTCGCTGGTCCCCAGAGACGCTCGTTCGTCTGGAAGTCAACGCATCACGTTGGAATCGGGGACGACACGCCCTCGATATTCAACGCCCGCTGTTGGAAGTTGGTCGAGGAGCAGACCGGACAGGTTGTGGCTGTATTTCTCGCCAAGAACCTGAAGAGCTTCACCAAGAGTGGGAAACTTCAGATTGATGTAAACTATGGACAGGATTTCGACTTGATGGTTCTCATCACAGTGCTTGCATTGTATGAAAAACAGCGACGACGCAGTCAAAACAGTGCTGGCGGAGGTGGTGGCGGCGGTGGAGGTGGTTAAGATAGCATGCTGGTGGACGATTTTTTTTTTTCTTGTATGATATCCCGTTGATTCATAGACTGTATCTTGAAATACCCAATGCATTATTCTCTGTTTTTATGATGGACTACTATGAAAGTCTTGGCGTCGTACTACAGCCGATGACATAATCCCCAATGGGCATTTCCATCTCCATCATCATCATCCTCGTGCCAGAAACATCAACCACACCAGATGGCTACTATGCTATATCAATTATTGTGTTATACTCCATGGCTCTCCGAAGACCACATCGAAAATCCCGCCACGGTTGTGCGGAATGCAAGAAAAGACGAGTAAAGGTATTTTCATTCCTCCGCCAGCTGTTCAGTGCTGATCATTTCAGTGCGATGAACTCCGACCAGTATGCTCCAACTGCTCAAAACGATATTCAGAATGTCACTACGAGGCTGCCAGCTCCCTCCTGTGGACGAATGAGGATGCTCCATCTCGATCATCTGCAAAATCCGGCTCTGAGGGACCCCAATCAGCTCACTCGTCGTTTTCAACATCAAATTCATTCGGCGTTTTGAACCAGTTGAGCGGTCCAGATGCCGCCTCGCAGCCTATCCCCAGTCTGAATCTCGGAGATCTGGAGCTGATGATGCAATGGTGCAACTCAACACACCAGACGTTCTCCCGCAACGAAAGGGTCGATCCGATTTGGCGCGTCCATGTCCCAGAAGAAGCCCTATCACATCCCTTTCTCATGCATGGGATCCTTGCCCTTTCTGCACTGCAAATTGCACGAACTCGCGATGGTGATCGCCGCCCAGCTTATATCAGCACCGCAGTCGCTCATCAGAACCAAGCCCTGGCAATTTTCCGAGAGTCGTTAAGTGACATCAATGAGTCAAATGCTAAGGCCATGTTTGGGTTCGCAAGTATCGTGGTAGTCTATGCCCTTGGGTTTCCACACTCGCCCGATTCAAAAGACCCACGAGCTTGCCTGGATGATCTGCTCCAAGTGTTCACTTTGTCTCGGGGAGTACAACAGGTGCTTGCGCAGGCAACCCCTTGGATCCAAGGGACAAACTGGGAGGTTATTACTCACTTAGATGACTACGACAAAGCTTTACAGGAGGAAGAATCCTTAGCCCTACACCGATTACGCGAGGTGAATCAAGCAAACAGCACCCGGGACCCAGCTCATGATCTGTCTGTGTTCGAAGCTATTCTGGACCACCTGGAAGACATGACAGCAGCCATTCACGGTGGGCTCAACTCTACCACTGCTGCGTGTAGGTGGGCAATCAAGATGACACCCAGATATGGAGAGTTGATTAGAGAGCACAATCCCCTGGCTCTGGTCATTCTGGCCCATTATTTTGCGATTCTATATCGTCTCCATCCCGACTGGTGTGTCTATGACTGGTGTGTCCGGGTGCCCAAGGCACTTTGGCTGATCTTAGATGATGACTGGAGACCACTAGTACATTGGCCGATGGCTGCTGTCTATGGAGATAACGACACGCATGAACGGGATGCCAGCGGGCTAAAGTAATTTAGCTTGTTTCCAAAGCTGAAGCCAAAACAAAATTTTATGTCTATCTATATGCGAAACAAATTAAACGGATACGGAGATCTCGGAGACTTTAAGTCCTCCTTTTGTTGTCATCATACTCCCCCGACCCAGGAGACAGTTCACCTGGCTTGGATGGATCACCACGAAGATTACCGCGACAAACCACATCAAAAGCCCATCGAAGATATAGATGTATACCTCAGTCGACAAAAGATACCCATCCCAGCCCTGGATATACTCGACGACACGGAAAATCGAACGAATCAGAATAAGGATGCTGGAACCATGCAGGGCAAAAAGATGTTTGCGCCAGGGAATGTACGTATCAGCCGACTCAGGCGTCGGGTGACGACCGATACGCTTCTGAAACAGAACGGCGCTGAACAAGAAGAAGCCGAAGAAGATTATTTGGACAAACAAACCACCCAGGATGACATTTTCACCGGTCTTGCGGGCCTCGGTAACCATCAGACCAGCTCCTATTTGGGGTCAGTCATCTTTTTGGGATTGGAAGGCTTCTGCCTATCACCACTTACCCGATGCCTGCATGAGGAAACTCAGCACATCGCCAGCCACGAAGGTCTTGGTCATCCAGCTCACGCGGATGATTGACAACTTCTCTCCTTTCACCAGGTATATGATCCGTCCCAACTCCATATAGATGCTGGCGGCAAAAAGGGCG
Organism: Aspergillus nanangensis; assembly: GCA_015844325.1. Taxonomy (NCBI): domain Eukaryota; kingdom Fungi; phylum Ascomycota; class Eurotiomycetes; order Eurotiales; family Aspergillaceae; genus Aspergillus; species Aspergillus nanangensis. The sequence goes on along the minus strand of VCAU01000077.1, from coordinate 72,303 downwards.
GGTGCCACGAGCAGGAGGGTACTTTGCATAATATATGGCCCAAGGGTCCAGTTCGGTGATTCGGACGATGACATAGCACGTCCTATGTATCCGACAAATTCAACTAGTTCTGTCAGTAAAAAAAACGAGTCATCTGCAGAGAGAACAGTGGGGTTCCTTACACCACACTCCGATTACGAGAGGAATGAAGAACCAGGTTCTCGTTCGAATCAGGTGATAGGTGTGGGCAGCGGAAGCCACACCAAAGAGTATAATGAAGATGACAGCGGCTGGCATAGATGGGTCATATTTGTATGCCTGCCAGTCGCCAAAGTCTGAGTCTGCCATTGCGATGTGCGCGTAGGTACGAGTAATGGGCAGAAAGCGAGACAGTAAAAAAGATCTGGACAACAGAACAGTGCTAAGATTGAGATTGAGATAAAAGTATAGAACAGAGAACAGAAACCCACTGATCCCACAGCTTTAAATAGCAAATCGTCCAAAGTCGCCTCCACGAATTTTTCTTACATTTTTCCAATTACAGCGATGCTGATCCCATGAATGGTGATGGGGTTCGTATCTCTCGTACCCGCTGCCTGATCGGGTTAGGATGCAGGGCTTTTCGGATGCCAAGCCTCGATCCCGTCGGAGTCGCCCCGAGATAAGCATAAGTCGGCTCCACGTCTCGCGTTTCGTATCCCATGCCATCTGGGGTTAGTTTTATGCTTCTTCTATCTTTAGATGTTTCAGCGGAAAATTTAAGTGTGGATATGAACCGAGTATTTTAAATTAACATTCTTATTGACGACAAGCAAGGTATACACTAGATCGTTTACTATCCAGAAAAATGTACATTTCCACAATTGATGATATATACTACGTACCACTATGTACACCACAGCCACCACATACGACACTTGCGTCCTCACAGCTTCGACGACCCCAAATCATTATACAACACATATCGATAACGGGCTTTCCCCTCATGCATGTCCACCAGGGCCGCATTGACATCAGCCATGGGCCGTTTCTGAATCCACGGTAACACACGTTTCTCAGCAGCCAACTTCAACATCTGCCGAATATCCTCCGGCGATCCAATATTCGACCCAGTCACCTTCACACCCTTCTGGATGAGCGAGAACGCCCGCAACGGCGGCAGTGGCTGCTCCGGCGCACCAACCTGCACGAACGTCCCATCCGTCTTCAGCAGCCGCAAATATCCCGACAAGGGCATATTCTGTGACGAGACGGTGCAGATAATCAAATCCAGCTTGCGCGAGTACGTCTTCGCCCAGTTCTTATCCTCATCAGTCGCGATGAACGCATCAGCGCCCAATCCCTCAACGGCATCCTTCCGCTTGCTGGACGACCGCGAGATCGCCACGACCCGATCACATCCCAACGCCTTCGCAAATAGAATTCCCATGTGGCCCAATCCACCAATCCCCACGATGCCCACGGACTTACCCTTGCCCGCGCCGTACTTTCTTAGTGGCGCAAACACCGTGACACCACCGCAGAGCAGCGGCGCCGCTTCGGCAGATGGTATCGCGTCCGGGATCTTGCAGACAAAGTGCGCCGGCCCGCGCCACAGGGTCGCGAAGCCTCCGTACGATTTGCTTTTATCAGCGTATCGTCCGTTGTAGGTACCGGTCATGCGTGTGCAGTAGCTCTCTTGGCCGTCGGCGCAGGCCTCGCAGTCCGGGCGCAGACAGGACATGCTCTGTGCGCCCACGCCGACGCGGTCGCCGACGCGGATCTCGCGCGAGGCGGGTGATGATGCGAGCGTGGGGACTCCGTCGCCGATGCGGACGACTGTCCCGACGATTTCATGGCCCACGACGCAGGGGTAATCTGATGGGCCCCAGCCGGAGCGGAGTGTGTGGATGTCGGTGCCGCAGATGCCACAGTGGGAGACTTTGACTTCCACATCGGTCTCTGTGAATGGTTTTGGTTGGAAGGTTGTGAAAGTCAGAGGGCTGGTCGCATCGTGGGCGACCCAGCCGTGGTATGTGTCTGGCATTGGCTCGGTATTAGGGTAGATATTGCCGCGTGGGGGCGTATAAAGCAGGCTCGCTGGTCGATTGGGAGCTAGATGCTAGGATTGGATTGGATTGGAAGGTGGAAAATTTCTGTAGGGTTCTAGAATTGAGCACCTTGTGGATTTTGGGGGGGGGGGAGGTGAATGAATATATGAAGCGCTTGAGAACGAGGTTGGAATGCGGAGATGTCATTGCGGTCCGAACAAAAATTGCCGAGGTTGATCCATCGCCCATGCGACAACCTTTGCTTGCCGAACAGATCATCCAGATTTTAATTCCATCATAAGTTTTTATGATCAGGGGTCATATATGCCGCGCAGATATTGAGATTAGCATTAGATAGGCTTATGATTGCAAAAAAAAAGGTATCACGCTATGTCATCGTCATCGCATCTTCCAATATCCCCGGACAAGTAGCGACAGTATATATACACATGCATTGATCAAGATAGAGGGTATCAAACAAAGACATAACTAGAACAGGTTGGTCATTTGGGAAGCGGTCTTCACTTCGTTGCCGCCGTCATCCCCATCAATTCTCCCAGCTCATCGCTCGTGAGAGTACTTCGTCGTCGGTTCTGGTTTCGCTTCGGAGCTTTCGCCGCTCGAGTCCTTTTCCGGCTCTCTTTCTCTCTTAAAGTTTGCTCTGCAGCTCGGGCATCGTCCTCAGCGGCTGCAAGCTTTTGTGTTACACTCAAGTGAGCTGCATCTTCGCCTTTCTGTTCTGGTTTACTTGCTGCTTCCTTGAGCCCGCGTACAGCTTTACTCGGGCTTTTGACCGGGCGAGATAATTTGGTTTCCGGCTTCCTCTTCGATGATCTGCGTGTTACGGCATCGGATCGATGGGCCTTGATATGAAGGGTTTCGTCTTCTTCATTGACAGGGTCGTTGGCGTCGTGTTGTGGTTCGGAGGTGAAGGAGACCTTCCGTGGCGATCGCTTAGTTCGAATGTTTTCGCTCCTCTCTCTCAAGGCACGATTAGAAGTTGGTTGAGACTTGGCCTTTTGTTGCGGTCGGCGTTGCTCTGCAATTCTGTCCTGTTCTGAGGCCTCTTCCTCTTCCTCTGCGTCCTGGTCCTCAAAAATTGGCGACTGCATGGTAGTACCGGGTTCGTCGTCCATTACAACATCACGCGTAGAATCAACACTCAGATCCAAAGTCAAACCCACTCGAAGCTCCTCTGCTTGAATCGAGCCACCACCATCGGCCAACCGTCTATGCCACCCATCCATCAAATTAACGGCTTGTCTCCATCGAGTCTCCATTTTTTCCCAGCCCTCCCGCAGAGTTTTAATTTCGTCATCCCGGATTTCAACTTCCTCGAGGGGGACAAAAGACGGGTTTGTGAGCAAGGTTTGTAGATGATCAAGTACTGAGTCCATCTCTGTAGACAACTCTTCGCAAGACGCGGGCAGCGTGGTGACGGGACCGTGCGAAGACCGATGAGTACCTATGCTTGAAGTGGCATTTGAATTCCGATCCTCGTCCTCGATCTCGGGAAGCCCCTGAAGGTCTTTCAAAGTATGCACTGTGTTGCGGGCGAGCATGATCAGATTGTCATTTTCATCGCTCAAGGTTTGGCACAGCTCCGTGAGAAAATCAGTTGTCTCTTGTTTTAGACTGTAACCCGGGTCCTGAACGCCCTCGCCGCCCATCAAAAACTTCGTCTTGGACGTCCGGTCGGCTACAGGATTGATATTGATCGTAGTCACTCCTAAACCCTCCCGTTTCCCCCTTTGTCTCTCTGCAAGGTGGGACTTGAGTCTTTGCATTTCCAAATCACGCTTGCGAATATCATTGGCGCACTGCGCCCGCACTTGTTGGGTCGTGGTCTTCATACGCTGTACTTGTTCTTTCAAGCTTCGGATGGTAGTGTCGGTGCTTACGACATTGGATTTGAGCGCTCGTTCTTGTGCTTCAGCCAGGGCGAGGGAACGGGTCAACTCAGACGCCTTCGTCTTGAGTTTCTCCTATATATGTATTAGCCAGTCGGGTTTTTACCAATCATCTTAACAGGAATAAACCATACGATTTCGAGCGTTTTTTGCGAGTCTTCAGCGCGCAAAGTTCGGATGGTTGTTGCAAGGTTTTCACGATGTTCTGCCTCTCGCTGTTGACTCGTTAGAAGGTCCTTCTAGCGAGAGTTTTTAAAACCAACGTACATCTCTTCTTAAAACCAAATCGTTCACCAGGTTGATAACCCTGCCCATGGTCGTAGCCACGCCACCCTCTTCATTTTCAGGCTGGGCGAAATCGATGGGCTGGCCAGTTTTCAATAGACCCCGCGCAAGAAGCACGTTATTAATGTAAGTAGAAGCTGCCTGCAGATTATGTTGCTCCATGGCTTGCCAGCAAGCTGCCTCGCAATACCGAACAGGCGAGATGGATGACACGGGGCGAGATGATGAAAAAGAAGATCGTGAGACGTTAGCCAGCTTGGAGTTACAGGGATTCATTCCGAAAAGGGAAGAAAGTAAACAGTAGCGGGTGTCGGGCGGACCATAACAACCCAGTACGCAACCCGGGAGAATGGAACCTCCGTTGCCCCGGGCAATAACTAAATCAATTAAAGACGATCGCGCGTCACGCGTGGTCAGCTTCACGTCCATCCCCTGCAGAGCAAGGCGATGCTATTATCCACCAGGGTCATGGGAAAATGGGGTCCTTAGGTACGTGTCAACGAGCCTAAAATTTTGGATTCTTCCATTTCTCTTCCCACACTCACACTGATATTATTCCCGCTTTAGCTCGTGGTGACTCCACCGCGCTCCAACAGCATGGCCAAAAACTATACCAGCAGGGTCGTTTTGATGCCGCCATCGAGGCATTCACGGAGGTACTGTATCCGCTTCTGATGAGCTGTAGATTTGAAACACCTCTGATTCTCATGTAATTTCAGACCCTAAAATTTAAAGATGTCGACCTTCTCGGAGTTCTCGATAATCGTGCTGCCACTTATTCAAAGCTGGCTCAGTATGATCGCGCATTGCGAGATGCGCGACAGATGATCAAGAGAGACAAACAAGACGAGCGGGTGAGAAGCCCCCCATCGTCAAGTCTCCTTGAGACCCGCAAGGAGACTCAATCCATCCATGCTAATAATCTTGTAGGGCTATCTGCGCTGTGCAAAGACGCTACTTCTAGACGGGAAGCCCGAAAAGGCTTTGGAAGTATATGCCTATGGGTTGAAAACTCTCCCCAACAATCATCCCCGTCGCAAAGTTAGTTTCTTTTCTTATCAGTAGCTTAGTCGGCAGAGCTACATCCCCCATATATTGTGTCTAGCTCGACTATGCTAACTGGCGTAGCTAGTAGAGCAGCTCCACAACAAGCTTCAAGATAAGATGGTTGCAAAATGCCATGATCCATTTACTGTCCTGCCTTATGAAATCGCTAGGATGGTCCTGGAGCACCTTGACTTTAAACAGATAGTGTAAGTTCTCAAAACTGCGACATGATGGTTCTTCTAACATTGGTCATAAGGGCAATCCTTCGCGTATCAAAGCAATGGGACCGTTTTCTCTCATCGATGCGCGATTTATGGATGCGTATTGACCTGTCTGATGCTCGCGGGAAAATACACTGGTCTTCCGTCCGTGCGCTCATTCGACGATCCAAAGCCATGCTCACTCACGCCGTTGTGAAAAACGTGTCTACTTCATCTACGCAAAGGGTACTCGAGTTCTTCAGCCGATGTCCACGGCTGGAGAGTCTGGATATATGGGCGCAATTTGGGTGTCAGTCCTTTTATGAGCTTTTCAAAGGCTCTAAAAGATTGAAAAGTTTGATGATATCTGGTGAGATGACTGTGCCACAGGAGTACATCTCAAAATTCCTAGCCAGTCTACCGGCCCTGGAACGCGTTGAGATCCACCGAACCAAATCATCCCCGCAAAGTAAAGCGCAATGGCCCTCAAAATTACCACACCTGAGAAGCATAACGTTGGGCACGATCGAATCATCTCGGCCTTCTGAACATGTCCCTGCACTTTATATCCCTCGCCGAGAAGATGTGCGTATACCTAGGCCTACCCTTCAGGCTTTCATCGGTTTTCTAACCTAAAATAGTCTCTCCCCTCTACTGTCTGCAATCTTGAAGAGCTCCGTCTTGAGTCAAACCCGGCAGTCTTCATCCCCTATCCTCCCACCTTCAACCCACTTGACCTTCTACGACTCCGTCGACTCGATCTCAGCGGCGTGTTCATTGGCGATGACTTCGCCCTACCATCTAGTCTCGAGTATCTCCGTGTTCGCGGCGGCGCGGGCGCTGACGAGTTTCCCTTTTCAAACGAAGCCCCCTTTCAACTTCCGCACCTTCACACCCTGATCCTCAGCGATGTTCCTTGGGCCACGAACTCTACCATCCTTGTTTTCATCGTCGATGCAAAATCCCCACTCAAGACTCTGCATGTTGATAGCTGCCTCCGGTTGCCGGGGCTTCAATTTTCCAATTTCATCTGTGAACACGCGCCTCAACTCACTGATCTTAATATCTCACATGTTTCCGGTATATCAGACTCTGTCATCGAATCGTTTGTTACGAAACTACCTGAGTTGAAAGTCTTAACTTTATCATTCACAGAGGTTACAGGCTGCTCGGTCAAGACGTTTGCTGATGCCAAGTCCGCGGGCACTGGTGGGACGAACCTTGAGCGTGTTTATGCCCGAGGTTGCGAGTACATGTCCTCAGATGCTGTTGCTTATGGGCGAGCGAATGGGATTGAGATATTCACGTAATGCAACCGGTCTGGAGGTTGTTTTTATGAAAGAATGTTCTGGTTAACATGCTACTTCTCATCGTGACTTCTGCTCTACCCCCTAATTTAGTCATGTCATATTGTTGATAACTTCCCCTACTTATCGAACGTCTGCCCGTCGGGGACTGAAAGATAAGGACATCCTTTCCAGTCGCAAGTTTGCTACATGTCCATGTCAGCCTCCAGCACTTCATCCATATATCATACCATCACTCTCACTCACCTTGTAGATTTCTGTCCCCCACCAAGAAAACCCCGAAGACGCACCGCTGTAAAAGACAGCAAAGAAAATAACCACTCCAGCCACCGACACCGACGAATCCAGTGCAGCACTCAACACGAAATTGAATTTGTACCACCACACATGTACATACTTCTTCACCACATAGCCGAAGGTCAAGCCTACCAGCGCCCAACTCCCATAATTCATCCCCGTCGCAGGCGGGAGATAATTCAATCCCCCCAAGAACAAAGGCACATGCACCCTACTCCACAGGGAAGACGGATACTTTCTTTTCAACACATGGACAGGGATGGGCAAAACGGCACCTAGAATGAAGAAGTAGAGTAAGGCACGGTATCCGATATGATTGTTGAAGAAGCGCTGCGGCCCAACGGCACCCCAGATGAGACTGGTGTTGAAGTGCGTGCGAGAATAGGGACAGCTGAACCCGTTAGGAGCCTCCGAGGTACAGACACCGCTGATGCCTCCAAGGGCCCAGTTGAGTACACTGACGGAGCTGAGGGTTCCTGCAACCATCCCGACGCATTGGACGAGAAAGACTTTTTGGGGCGGGATCTAAGAGGGGATGATGGAAAGCGAAGTTAACAGTTGAGCAGGGTGGCATTCTCGGGCTGAAGGGGGGAGCGTTTACGTTGCAGTAATGTGCTAGTTTCATGTCTTGCGCGGAATAGAGGCCCTTGATGGTTGTGATGTATCCGAGGTCGAAGAACCAGATGTTGGCGAGAACCTTGCCTTCGAAGACGAACCCGGCGATGATTCGGCAGAAGATGTCAATGTTGATTTTCAGATTGGAAGTTGCATATACCAGTGCGAGCTGTGCGTAGGGTATTAATGATCCACATGAGATTGTTAGATATTCAAGGCTTTTTAGCGAGGCTCGACTTACAGGCCCGAAGAAGGCAAATGCCACTGCCCAGGCAAGTAACACGCCATACCAGCGCAGCTCGACCTCCCAGAACTCAACGGAAAAGATTGAGAGAAACAGGGCCAGGACACAAGCGATGGCATACCACCGGAATGGGACATCAGAAGCTGTTGTTTTCCCTGGGGCTGAACGGCGTTTTATCATCCTAGGGTAATTCTTGATGCAATGAAGAATTCGATGTACAGCCGTGGACATAACATGTCGTTTCTCAAGGCATATCCATACTATAAGCGAGCTCAGGGTTGCAAAGGATAGGCCAAACATATTCAGCCCGTACGTGATGGGGAGGTAGATCTAGCTTGGGTCAGCAACTGTGGTCTACCTAACTGTCATGAAGCAATTCGTTGCTTACCGCTGAATAGGCCTCGTAGGCAGGCGTGTCCAGCTCAAATCCGGTGGTCTGACCAACCACTCGAGACACGTTATAGACGGCTCCAGTATTATCGTAAACTACATCGATGTGGATTAGCAAAAAAAAGCACCAGCCAGTCGGCTCCAAACCATAGTCAGTCAATTATGTACCAGATGAGCTCTGAAACGGCAGATATCCCGAGTACCAAATATTGGAATAATAGCAGGCGACAGCCACTATCCAAATTCAAAAGACAAGGGACCCGAATACATTCAGTACCGCCCAGGATGGAATCAATAATGGAGAGCCGACATACGAGATCTGACTCCCTAGTGATGAGGTTAGTGGCGTTGGAGATAGTGGTATATGCAAAGCTGGCCTCACAGTCAAACGTCAGCGGAAGCAGCCCCATGCCAGATTTCATGCCAAAAAGCTGGTTCACAATTTTGTTTCTCGGGCTGATCCAGCATGGGAAAGAGAAATAGCTCAATGCAGGGAAAATGAAATCTGGAAACCAGTACCAGCAGAAGGCGATCAGAAAGACGGTGTTGAAGAAGACGTAACGAGAAATCCTCCAGGCACCGTGGCTAGTTAACTCCTGTCAGTTTTCTCCCTAACAAGAATAGTATATGAAACAAAGCAACTCACATCCGAGAGACATCTCGCTGTCCAAGACCATGAAGTGTAGTTGCGAGAGCTGTCGAGCTCAACACTCCAGGCCAGATGAGTTCACGAGGAGTCACCACCAACGGTCGTAGGAAACCAGCCAGGCAGAACCCGGTGACAAAAGTTGCCATTGTGATGAGAATCTGAAATCCCCAACCTGCACTATACCCGTAGAACATCTGTTGTTCCGTCAAGACATCGGCCCCAAGACGGACGTAGACGCTAAGGTTGGACATTATATACACCAAAGTGTGCTCATATGGGTAAAATCAACTGTAAATGATGGCTTACTCCCACCGAATGGGCTGGGTAATGCTTACTTTCTGGTTAAATGGGCCCGGATTCAGATTGAACGACCCAAGACTTCCCAAGGAGACATGCCAACTCGGTACGACTTTCTCCCAAAGCTTGCCGACAGGGTACGCCACTAAAAGAACCACCGACGACGAGATGGTAATCGATGGATTACGTAGAGTATATAAAGTGTTTAAGCCACTGGCGACAATACAAAATCCGATTCCCAGAATCCACATACGCAGTGTTAAGACCGCTTCCGTTGGGTCATCTTCATGGATTCCGATGCCGGCTGCGCGGAGGATGTCGCTGTGAGAATCTGCAGAGATAATCAGTCAGCGATATTATTTCACCTTATTGTTCAGCCCCATCTAGATACCGTTTTTATCGGGGTAGGAATCGTTTTCGGAGGGCTGGATGTTCTTGACATCGACCTCATCCGCAGAATCGAACATCGTCATCGTAGTTTGCTGCTGGACGGGGAAACAATTCTGAGATCCAGACAGGCCATCAGATAAGATTTGGCTTGGGGGGTGACAAGCAATTGTGAAATGAGCTTGTCCTTTTTATTTTTATTTTTTTATTTATTTAATTTCTTCTTTTAATGCGTTCAATCGGATGGATCTTCGGAACTTTGCCGAGCGGATCTCAGCCCTATAGGGAGACACGGACATCACATCCACTTCGTCCACGGAATCAAGAAGAATGAATGGCTTCTGCCTAGGCTGGTTGGATCAGATAACCCCGGTGGCTATGGAACAACACATAATATACCTCCCTCTGATGAATCGAGCAGACAGAAAAGTTGGCTAATATAATTTTTGAATTTTTTCTTAGCGAAGGCACTCAGCTACTCGATTTGATGAGCTGGCTACTACACAGAGTATTGAACGAAATTAGGAATAAGTACATGCCAGGCGACCGATAATCTATGCATATCCGCCAAATCCCGCTCGATCATACGCCTCTTTCCTTGCACCACCGCTCCACCTCGCGAGCCAGTTTTTCCTTTTGGTCGCGTACCATCTCCATCATAGGTTCAACCTGTTTCTGATAGGAGGCATCATACCCACTTAACCCACCAGCAGAGCCGGCTTCCTTCTGGGGAGCAAGATATGTGTCGTATATGGAGACCATCATGTCCATAACCGCAGAGAGCTGGTTAGGAAGCCACTGGTTGAGGTAATCAAAGTCAGTTACCTTATTCAAGAGTAATAATGTCAGGTCGGAATATGGTGGGCACATACAGTCACAATGGGGCTACCACCGGTAGCTGTGGGATGGGGAGTGCGGCGAATAATGTACTCGCGGGCAAAAAGCCAGTGGCGCCATCGGAAGCTGCGCACATGGTTGAGGGTTTTGAGAAACAGGATAGTAGTTTCGGTGTCCTTGAGGGCAAATTCCTTCACACCGACCTCGGGAGATTTGGCATTGATATGGGCAAGGAATTCGCGGTGGGGCAGAGGCCTATAGGAACGGAACTCATGCAGAATCTTGGTAAGAGGGGTCGAGGGCATGGGGATTTGGAGAAGGTGGTCCAGAAGAGGGATCTAGATCATAGTCAGTTGATGGGGGGGATTATGTGCTTGGGGTTATACAAGATCATACCATGCTGTCATTGGCGCCGCTTTCCCCCCGGAAATAGAGTGGCTTGTTATCCAGAACACCGTCGTAAATAACACCGTTCGGGAACATGGACTGTGAAGTGATTCCAAAGATGAAAACGCGGAATGAGAGGTATTCAGTGGGCTTAGAGTTGGCCCACATATCTAGAGCAGGTGATGAGTGCCTATTCCATCAAGCTGCCGTATAAATCTAAATGACTGGTGCCTTACCTTCCATGCTTGCTTCGATCTTCTCCATAGCTTCCAAGATCTCCCTGAAGCCATTATTGACGTCGGGTCGGGAACCACCCAGTTCGAGGGTATCGACGACCTTGACGGCTCCACTGATCAGCCGGTTAGATTCCTTAACCATGTCGACATGGGTCAGGATGAATCCTGCCTCAGAGCTTTTGGGGTCAAGACCACGCTCAAAAGCTCGAACGAGACGGAGGTTGTCATAGGCCAGACCTTTGGCAGGATCCGCGACAGTATAGTTGAAGAGAGAATACGCCGCAGCGTACGACATGAAAGGAGGAATATCCAACCTTGTTAGACAGATCAGCCATCAACAATCAAACAGCAAGATAGACCGCATAGGTTAAAGTATAGTTAGAGTTAACGTACAGCTGGGCACATCGATACATGGGGCAAGCAACAGCTCGCGGCAGGAAGTCTCTTCCTAGCCCGTATCCATTGTCAGGGTTCTTGACCCAATTTTCCCAACATGGCTCGAGGAGGTAGGAAGAGGCCAGGAAAGAGTAGTCTCTGAAGACGGCGGTGATAGCGTACAGATCAGGGGAACCATCCGCCGTGACCAGCTTATCTACCTCAGCCGAGAGGTCGGGGAACTCATTATCCACGACAGGCCCCAGCTCATAGTTGGCCAAGAGACCAGGGGCCCCATCTAACTTGAGAACAGGCAGGCGCTCAAGGAGAGACACCAGAGGCTTGAAGGCATCAGGAAGCTGGGTAGGAGACATGATGAAGGGCATGAACCCCGTGGAGGTGGTGATGGTGAAGGGGTCCAAGGACCGAGGGAGATGAGCGGGGTCATCATGGATATGAGGGAACCTCTTCAGGGTGGTGGAAGAAGCTGAAGTATGTTTGGTCTGGGTCATGGTGTAATGGGAGATGTAACAGCGGGAAACTCTATGTAAGAATGCCTGGGGTGATGGGAAGGGGGAAGGGGATGTGAGATCGAAGTGAGGATCGACAGGTACAAGAGAGGGGGAAGGGGTAAAAGAAGGAAAAATTTAGTAAGCGAGTTGATCCGTGGCTTTTAGATATCTTGCAAAGGAGGAAAGAGAAGAGTGAATTTGGCGGGAAAGAACCAGCTTCTTATAACTTTGAGAGGCCGGTATCAATTCCGGCCTCAAAGACGCCATTACGAAAGAGATGGAGAAAGCACGTGGAGACTTGCTTCTTGGTTGCAACATCGGGGGATTGGCATGTACACCCATATTCCACGTAATATTGAGGTATTCCAGGAACATTTGGGCCCCCCCAACGTCCGAACTCCCTCGATCCATATACCAGAAGCTATCTAGATACGATCTATATCAAGGCTTGGCGGGTGAGGGCTTCCCTGTATCACGGGGACACGCTAAGCCTAATGCGGAGACCTTGATGTCACTCTCCTCCGACTTGTTTCCCTATTTATAGGGAATTATGGCATGGAAAAGGCATTTGAGGTTATTTATCAGACATAAAATATACATTCAGATGCTGGTTTAGTTGTTTTTGACCTAGTTTAGCTCGAGAATCCTCACAAACAATGCTCAAAATGTCCCAGATGGTCTCTAAATCTCACTCTCTGCCAAGACTGCCGATGATGCGGTTCCTCCCCTGATTGGTGTAGAGCGTTGGATCGGACTGCAAATAGCCTTTCCTAGTGTAATGAGGCCGGAATTCTACCGGCCTCCGTCAATAGCCGGCCTGCTTTTATGTGTCCAGCACCATCTATAGGAGTACTAATAAATATGTCTGGACCTACCCTTGGGAGATTTCGCTACCTAATACTCGGTCTATATGGCAAGTTCAATGGTATAGTATAACAAATTCCAACCCTTTCTATCTGTATTACTCTCAATTCGTTGGACATCATGCCTATGCGGCGTGCTCTCTATAGCAGACATAGTGCCGTGCTCGCTCTCTATCTGAGGCATGATGTACTGGTACACGCTGGAACATTTCACTTTGCTCATAATCAGGGCCTCGGTCGCCATTCAAATGCGGATTCGGACATCTATGATTGAAACACATAAGGAAAGACGCAATCGCTTCAGCGGGGGAGCAGAGATGCTTCAGTCGTATATTGTACATGCTGGGTATATATAGTACAAGTGTATATTCTACGCCAATCAACAAAGACGTATTCTCATTGAACGGTCAGCAGATCGTCACGCTTATTGCAGAATCACAGTACTCACCAGACGCGGGTCTATCATAAAATGTTGCGCCAAATACAGCCTGTAGGGTTCTACATCATATAGCTTCGTTATGACCCTTGTGATTGATTGCTTCCACCACTGTTTGACGCCTCCGCACTCGGAGAAACATGCTGCATTTTCCTGTATTCTTCTTCGAGACGTCGCTGCATCTCGAACTCGGCCTGTCGCTCTTGTCGAATGCGTTGTTTCTCCACGTCTCGCTCAACTCCCTTGTGCATTGCCTAAAATGTACAACCCGATGTTAGCAGATGTCAACCGCCCATAAAAGGCCACAACTTTGACATACCGATCTCTCTTGTTCTTGTGACCAGTGTACAAAGAAGACAATCCCCGCTGTGCCGAGACCAGTGGCCGCCAATGTCAACTTGGAAGCACGTGACATATTTTCAAACCAAACAAAATAAAAAATCCGAATGCTTTGTAGTGAAAGAGTGTTGGTCAACGGGAAGCATATACACAACAAAACAAAAAGAGCGTCTGTAGCAAAGACGGAATCCCGCATCGGAGTATCGGTGATATTCGCAACGGCGGTGGCAGGTGGCAGAATGTTGACCGCCTAAGGGGGGTCATGGCTCATTCGTGGCGTCGGGGAGGTTGACGAACGGCGCATCACAAGCTCCAACGACGCTTATCTGCCTTCTATTTCTCAGTTTCCTTGCGCCCTCACCTGAACACTGCCGTTGGTTGTTATTGTTTTTTTTTTCCCAACAGATTTATTAGCCAATATGGTAAGGCCTGCTCTGCTGCCATCAGAGGTACTTCCTCATGCTAACACCCTGTCCTATAGTCCGCCCAAAACTCCGCAGGCATTCAGACCCTCCTCGATGTAGGTCATTATGGACAACAATGGATTTTCATGGATTGACGGTTGGGTGTTTTTTTTTTTTCTTCATAGGCCGAGAGAGAGGCTCAAAAGATTGTTCAGCAAGGTACGTCAAGTTCCTAGGTATCCACCCATGCCGTTTTGACCACTTCGTACTGACATGATCGTGATGCACCGTTCAGCCAGAGAATGTATGACCATCGTTTCCTCATTCAACTGCCAATCCCTAACGGTGGACTAGACCGTACGAAGCGGGTAAGAGACGCGAAGTCGGAAGCGCAGAAGGAAATCGAGGACTACAAAAAGCAAAAGGAGGAGGAATTCAGAAAGTTCGAGGCTGAGGTGAGCTTCAACCCCGTTCACGACTACCACCATGTCGCGCTTGCTCTATTATACATCGGCTAACGACCAACTCCTTTCGGCATAGCACTCGAGCGGATACAAGAAGGCCGAGGAAGGTGCGAACAAGGAGGCCGAAGTGAAGCTCCAAGATATCAAGAAGGCCGGTCAAAACAAGGGGCCTAAGGTCGTGGAAGACCTTATCCATGCGCTGGCTGACGTGAACCCCGAACCATCGGAGAAGATTGTGACCAAGGCATAGACGAGATACCTTTTAGATGCGTGCAGCGGTGGATAGCATTTTGTTTGGAACTCTGTTTTGAGCTGTGAATATACTTTTGTTATGCTTTGAGCAGTCTGTAAATTCATTCTAATTTCTATGTTTTATCCGATAAATTCGGCAGGTCTTTAGTGGACCAAATGATGGCCAGCGTGCAGATGAAGCCACGCGATATTAGAAAGGACCATTATCTGTCTGGCCCCTGGTCTGACAGGGTTGCGGTAATGATACGATACGCCTTTCTAACACCTTTAATATCCGGAAAACTATACGATTTGCGTTATGCCCATGTCTATTATCGTCATAGTCCGGTGAATCTAATAGAAGTGGATAAATAAATCAGTATGCCTCAGGCACTAACGGCTGCCGAGGTCTTGCGTCATTACACGCGCGTTACTAAAGTTCATAACTTCAAGGAACTCAACACTTACATCTTGCGTATTCCCCGATAGTGGCGAAGGGAATGTAGGTGAAAATGAGAACTTCGGTGGCCATATCACATGCGACGAAATATGTTCGGTTCACCCTTTCTACAAGTGATTTCTGGGTGAACCGCCGTGGGTTTCATGTTTCAAGCCATAGGAGCAATCGGCCAGATCACAACCACCTCGACGCACTCGACCCACGTCTAGAAGATTTAGGGAAGGTCATCAGGGACGATTATGAAGTTATTAAGGATAATTATGGTTAGCCTCAGGATGCCTCGGCTTCAGTCCCGCTATAATTCCAACTCCAAAACAAAGGTCTGTCTTAACAGTCCACTAATTTTGCACCAGACACCCCAAAACACCCGATTGTCCTGGCGCATGGGCTCTTTGGCTTTGATGAGCTTCGCCTCGCCGGGCCCTATCTCCCTGCAGTTCAGTACTGGCGTGGCATCAAGGAAGCCTTGTCTACGAAAGGAGTTCAAGTCATCACAACCACAGTCCCGCCTTCGGCATGCATCGAAATACGCGCGGAGCAGCTGAAAAAGGATATTTCCATAGGTGCTCGCGGGAAGCATGTCAATATAATAGCGTAAGCTTCTTACTTCAAGCCCCTTTTCCTTCATACACTCGAGGCTAACTCAGAATAGTCATAGCATGGTAAGTTCACCGGTGACAAGTCGCAGACAGTTTCGCGCTCACAATACGCTCTAGGGGTGAGATACTTCAAAGGTTCTCAATTTGATTTCCTGACGTTAATCCTATTTAAGCGGCCTTGACTCTCGATATATGATCAGTCATCTAAAGCCGTTGGACTTCAAAGTATTGTCTTTGACAACGATTGCGACCCCTCATAGAGGTTTGCGCCTTAAAAACTCGATAGCTAGTGCTAACTAACGGGTAATCAGGCTCTGCATTCGCAGATTATGTCTTTAAGGAACTTGGTCGTATGTTAAATAACTCTTGCCCTGAGGAACGAGTCCTAAATCCGTCCACAGATGATCGTGTCTCTCAGGTCTACAACGCTCTCAAGGAACTCAAAATCGAAACCGGTGCCTTTGAGCAATTAACTCGTGAGTATATGGAAAATACTTTCAACCCCACGACTCCGGATGTCGAGGGTGTGCGGTCTGTGATATCCCAAATACCTTCAAATGACGGGCATAAAGCTAATGTTTATGTAGATATTTCTCGTATGGGGCAATGATGCAGCCAAGTCTATGGTCAGCCTTCCGCTTGTCCCATCGCATCGTCCAACAGCTTGAAGGGTATAATGATGGACTCGTCAGTGTTGCCAGTAGTCGGTGGGGAGGAAAAGAGGGTTACAAGGGAACTCTCGTCGGCGTGAGCCACCTCGACTTGATTAATTGGACTAATCGCCTCAGATGGCTAGTTGGAGAGATGACTGGAAATAGAAGCAGGTTGGTTCTTGAAAATACTCCATGACTGTGCCCCTAGCTAACCTTGCTGCCTCTTTAGATTCAACGCAATTGCCTTCTATCTTGCGATTGCAGGTCAGTCAAGACTTTCAATCATTCCCTCGTTCAATCATTCTAACTATGGATAGATATGCTAGCTAAGGAAGGACTTTGAACGATACACCTAGATTGGCGGAAATCCCTGAGGCTGAAGGATAAACTTACGATACCCATTAATTTTTTTACCACAACTACAGGACAAGGGAGTATGATTGAAGCGTTCAATTTAAGGTCAAGCCTTTACCAGACTTGTAACCCAGATTACCTTTGTCTATAAATTCCTTCTTCAGCCATTCATTTGCTTGACAACCCAGTCCCCGCTCTTCTATATAATGTTTCTCGATGTTATACACCGTATCCAAACCCACGCGGTCCATCATCTCGGAGGGTCCTATATCCGCATGAAACCATCCCTTAAACATCAAGTCGATATCATCCGCAGTTCCAACTCCATCGGTCATCACCTGCAGACACTCCCGTTTGATAGCCGCCCACACCCGATTGAAGATCAACCCCGTCGACTCAACTTTGGCATGGATGGCAAGGAACCCTGCCGACGTGGCTTGATCCATCAGGAATGCCATGAGCTCTTCGCTAGTCTCCCCACAGGTCATGATCTCGACATAATTCTTCTCTGGTGGCATATAATAGTGCGTGTTGCATACACGGTCCTTTCTCTCGACTCGTACCGCGATCTCCCTGGATCGATATGACGAAGAATTGGTGGCGAGGATGCAGTCGGGAGGGGCTAGACGGTCGAGCTCAGCGAACAGATTGACCTTTAGTTCGAGGATCTCGGGAATGGCTTCGATGACCATCCAGGCGTTGTGCACGGCACTTTCCAGGGTCTCGGCCGCTTCGACGGTCCCCGGGACTTCTCGTCCAACTTGTGCGGCCTGCTGGGGAGTTGTTGGTCGGATATAATCCAATGCTGCTTGAAGCACATTTTGTTGTTTCTCGTATAAAACCACATTATGACCTGCAGCCGCCCACATCATACACAGGCGGCGGCCAAGCACACCACCGCCGATGACGGCGACCGGCCTATTTGCAGTATCCGGACACGACCATTGAGAGATGGACCCCATTGTAGGATAATTGAGGTTTATGGATAGAGCGCAAAACTGATTTCACGATTGGACCATGTGAGTCCACATCCTGTAGTTGGTTATTTATATTTATAGTTAGTTGTTGATTCCATTAGTCATGCACTTCTGCGCCGATCCCCCACGATGAAGAAATCAAAGCCGAGGGAAAGTTGGCCACAACGACCGACTAGTCAACCCCACCCAAGTTGGGGTCATTTTGGGGTCGGCCCCATAAAGCCTCAGTCTGTGCCTCACGTTGGCTGATCATTATGGGGTTCTCTAGATTCCTCCAAGCTGTACTGGGATGGACATGCACACCCCATCGGCGCCCTATCAGAATAGTGCATCGTCCCCCCTAGTCGGCCGTCTGTCACAATATTATCCTAATGGCGAACGGACGACACTCCGAATGGTGGTCCGTCTGCCCAATGGTGAGAACCTGATCCAATACCATTATGACGAACTTTCGTGGACGTGGGAAAATAACATACTAGGCTTTTAGGGGTAAGAGTGGACCATCAATTCTCCTTTCCCATTATGAACATCGCCAACTGTATCATCCATGGGGAAGGGGAGATGTACTCCGTTGAGGTGACCCACCGATGTGCCAGTCGCCGTCTGCTTTACGAGGAGCTTGTACGCATGTTGCCAGGATTCCTCCGAGAAAACGATGTGTACTGGTTTCGCACGCGAAATCCCGGGACGAATATCCACCACACATGCCTCTTTGAGGGAGCGGAGCTCGAGATGCAGCTTGTCACATCGCATATCCCTGAGTGTGGATTTTGCTTCGCACGGCAAGCGTTCATTCCCGAGCGCGACGCCTTTGATCAGAAGCAAAGCTGTCGGATGGCTTCTTCCGAGTCCATCAGTTCCCCGAGTCCGGCCATGCAGGCCGAATGGGCAGTCCGGGAACCCTCGGACACTGAACGACTGCAGGTGAACCGTCACGGGTGGGAGATTATGTTCGTGCTCCGGCCACAGGACGGGGCTGTCACAGTGTCCCGACTTCGTGCAGAACTCGGTCGACTGTTGTCGATCTCGGATCTACGACGCATCCTTTTAACTAGTGGACCATTCACTTGGGGCCCGGATTACCAGGAAGATGGCAAGGATTACTTTAGTACATACTTTGTCCACGATCATGTTTCCATGGAGGAGGGATCGCGCAGTATGCGCAGTATGAAGACGGCGCGCGGTAGTGCGCTTATGTATGTTGTCGAGGTGGAGGTGGAATCATAGCATATTTCATTGATGAATATTTATTCTCCAATATATACCTAATAATAACAATAATAAATCTTATAATGATAGGTTCCTCGTGGGAAAATAAATCATTCATGTTAGGTAATACCTTCAAGTTAGTTACTAAACTAGCCCCCGCAACCTCATTAAGTACGTATTATTGATTAATTAATTGATTGCTAAAAAAAAAAAAAAAATAGATAAATAAATATTAATAACGGAGATCCCCCAAAAACCCCAACTTCTGTCCATCAACCCATAACACTAAACTAACCATGTCAACCGACCCTCGTCCCCACCGATGCTCCTATTGCAGTTCCAGCTTCAAACGATCGGAACATTTGAAGCGCCACGTGCGGAGACGTATGTTTAGCATCAATCAGAGGGCTTATGTAACTTGCGTTCTCAAACTAAATCTGATGTAGATACCAAAGAAAAGCCGTTCCGATGTAGGGTGTGTGGAGAGAACTTCTCGCGAAAAGAACTACACGATCGCCATCAAAGAACAAAACACGGTGCAACGTCTGACCTGCCTCTGCCGCAAGTTGTAGATCCTGCAGGCCCTTCCATCCATGAGCCATCATCTATGGTTGGAGAAGCCCCTAGACAGCCCCTCTATTTCCCAGCTGGGCCTTCGAGTCCCTTCCCATACATTCCTCATAATGACGAGGCTGGCGTCCGTCAAGAGTCTCCGATCACCAGCCCTCTGGGGAATGAAACTCCGCCATGGCTGAAGCTCCCGACAGGGTTGGAGTTGATGTCGCTCTTTTCCGCGCTGAATCGTTCGCCGCTTTCCACGTCAGGCTTGCCGAGTCCGCTTCGGCTATGCACACCACAGGCTGAAGCTTTATTCGAACAAGATCGCAATGAATCTGCGAGGCTAGGAATTGAGAAAGCCCTTGAGGGGTTGATGGTGAGTGCCTCGGTGATCAACATACGATGTTTTCTTCCTGATGTTGGATGATTTAGACCATCGAGACCACCGGGCCAGAAGATGCGGCCCATCGATTCCCCATCCCTGGGATGGAATCCCTCTATAGATATTGGCATATGTTCTTCGACATCCCCCATCATAACCTCCCTTTCGCCCATCCCAAGTCATATATCTATCAAATCCCAGGTCTGAATTTTCGTGTCCACACGGTGTAAATTGATATGTTGACTAATAGTTCCATAATAGCTATTGCAATTGGCGTGCTTGCAGATGGCGCCATGTACTGCGACGAGACAGCGGTTGGACAGATGCTCTTTGAGGCGTCTCGTCGCCTTGTCGCCAATTATGTTAGTACATACATACCCCTCTGAGTCACTCATCTTCCATATTTGTTGAGAAGCCCTAATCCTCCTATAAGATGAATACCCATCAGGGCGGTACCATACCCATCTGGGTTTTTACGACACTCTTACTCAACTGTGTCTTCGGTTTACCGGGTGGGGAATCTCAAGGAAGTGATATTACTCTTGGAAGTCTCGATAGTCTAATTAACCTAGCGCGGGTGATTGAGTCGGGGCCGCCGATGGACTCGGTAGACCAGGCATCTACAGTAGAGGAAAAGTGGCGTAGCTACATTGAGGCTGAATCGCATCGCAGGTAAGTCTTTCCCACCATCCTTTCACATTTGCTCTGACAATGGAAAGGTCTATTCTCTGCTTCATTGTCGTCAGTGGCCTGTGGTCAGTGGCTTATGAGCCGATTGTCAACGTCCTTGATTTCCCCTTCAGCTTGATTGAATTTCCTTGGTCCGAAACCCTCTGGAATGCACGGTCTGTATCCCAGTGGCAGTGCCTTTGGCGATATCCCGAACATCGATCCTCAGGGAGCTGGTCAGAGAACGTCGAGGCCTTGCTATTCGGCAAACCACGGCCTTTCAACGGCCTGGCATCTCTTTGCCTTGTTGTCGGGCTTCTTCTCTACATCGATGGGATCCACCGTGAGGCAACGCTGGACCCCCACGACATGAATTTGTATCTACAACGTGCGCTTGACAAATGGTGGGCCATGCACGATCGGACCAGCCCCGAAAATCTGGCCATCAACCACCTCTGTTACCCAGCGGCATACTACCTCCGCATCTCCCTCTGTCTAGATGTGCGAAAAACAATGAATCTCATGCGAGAAAATGAGTTTTCTGCAATGCGCAAGGTGCTTCGAGAGGGAGATCTCTCGCGCGCGGCCTCCTTTGCTCGGGCAGCAATGATTCCATGGGTTATTAGTCGCCGGAATCAGTCGTCCATGGCCGCCATTCCTTGCGGTCTGTTGATAGTTCCCCCTCTCCCCTCCCATCCTTCTTCGAGCTTGGCTGATTCTCCACAGGTATTGTGATTACCGAATGGGCCACCAATGTTTTTGAAAATCACTATGGGGATTCTTTCCAGATGGAGTCACTGAAGGCGTTCGAGGAGTCTATCCGTGCATATTGGCCCGTGGCCCCACTTGACTCACCCCTTGCGGTGTGGACAGCCATACGGAAGATTGTAGCAAATGGACCGGGTAAGTCTTTCTCGTCTCTCTCAATGATATCTCAAGACAGTGGGATGGAGGGCCAGGGGAAGTACTAAGCTAACGGGCGAGCAGTAACGACGGCGTTAGGAACGAGCATGGACTCATACGAAGTATTCCTCACGATGCAACAGACTTCAAGGGTTTAGGAATAGGAATCCAACCTTAATTGAATTAATAATGAATACGAGTCTCGTAAATTAAAAATATTAAGGTCGGTGCACTCCTTGCCACTACCTCGGCAAGTCGCTTGAACAGAGAAGCCGTTCCTACCTACTGTTGTTGGACATTCTCACGACGATCTCCACTGAATCTCTTGGCGTGGAGCAGAGTGCATCATTAGATTGGCTAGAAAGAAGCAATCCTGAAGCTCATGCCACGCTTTTCCACCTCCGTCAGGGTCTGTCTCTGGCCATGTGCGGGGTTCCAGCCATTGCAAACTGTGGGGTACCCCACAAATCCACCCTGATGGCGTTGGGGTTGAGAGCAAAAACAGAATCATCACAGGGATAATCATCACTATAATAGTAATAATAATAATCTACCTGGGTTATAAAAGTCCATTCCCGGTTCTCCTGCCTGGGCAGACTCTCTCCCCAACTCAATCAATGCCCCTGCAACAATGACGGTCGAAAACGAGAAACAGTCCGCGGCCAATGTCGAGCATACTCTGAGCTCCGCCGACAAAGAAGCTCACGATGGCACTTCAGCACCTCAAATCACGCCTGAAATGGAGAACAAGATCCTTCGGAAGATGGATATTCATTTGATCCCCATGCTGGCTCTCCTGTATCTTCTGGCCTTCCTGGACCGGGGCAACATCGGCAATGCGAAGATTGAAGGTTTACTCGATGATTTGCACATGACTGGACAGCAATACAGTTGGGCGTGTATGCCTTCAGTCCCCTCGTCCCCTTTTTCTTCTTTTTGACGTCTTTACTAATCGCCATCTTTATTTTTTCCTCTTCTTCAGTGACTGTCTTTTTCTTCCCTTACGCGGCTTTCGAGCTCCCGAGTAATCTCCTGTTGAAAAAATTGCGACCCTCCCGATGGCTCCCAATAATCATGCTCGCGTGGGGAATCGTCATGGTAATCAATTGTCTGTCTCACTGGATACAAGATCGGTTGTCTGACATTTATAGACATTGATGGGAGTTGTCAAAAATTATCAAGGTCTTCTGGCAACTCGCTTCTTCTTGGGTGTCGCCGGTTCGTCAGCCTCATCCTCACAATTGTTGGTTTATCATTCCTAACCTGCGAAAATATGTAAAACCCCCATACAGAAGCAGGACTATATCCCGGAACTGCCTATTATATTACTCTTTGGTACCCTCGTCATCGGGCCCAGTTTCGACAGGCCCTATTTTTCAGCGCCGCTAGTATTGCTGGAGCCTTCTCGGGGCTTTTGGCATATGGCATTGCCGTACGTTTTGCTGGTTTTCCAATGCGCACAGTTCCCTAGACCAGCATATTGACACTGTCTTGACTAGAAAATGGATGGTGTAGGCGGCTACGCTGGCTGGCGATGGATTTTCATCCTCGAGGGACTGCTCACAGTTCTCATCGCCTTTGTCGCCCCGTTCGGGATCCACGATTCGCCCGAGACTGCTACTTTCCTGACTGAGAAGGAACGTCAATGGGTTATTCACACGATGCGCAGTCAGTCCAAAGTTGGAGGCAATGCTCTGGAAGATGACGATGCACAGGTGAAGGAGACCACCAAATTCCGGACCAAGTATGTCAAGGACGCTTTGACGGATTGGCAGATCTATGTTGGTCTCTTTAGTAAGTTTTAATATATATCCCCCCCCTCGAAGAAACAAGCTGCAAAAGATCGAACTCACTAATCGATATCTTGTGTAGTGTACTGGGGCATAACTTGTCCATTGTACGGAGTCTCGTTCTTCCTGCCGTCTATTATCAAGGCTTTGGGATATACTTCGTCGACCGCACAGCTTCTCACCGTTCCCATCTATATCACCGCAGCGGTGGTGGCTGTCGCCAGTGCTTGGGTGTCCGATCGACGTCGACAGAGATCTCCCTTTATCCTATTCTTCATGTCCATGATCGCCATCGGGTTTATCATCTGCATTGCGTCAAGCGGACGGGGGGTGCCTGGTGTGGTATATTTTGGCGTTTTTGTGGCTGTCGTTGGTATGTCAAAAAGAAAACCAAACCAAAAAAAAAGGGAGTCCGCATATTGATAACCCAACAGGAATTTATCCCGCATTCCCCGGAAATGTCACTTGGCTTAGTGTCAACCTCGCTGGCGACTACAAACGCGCTGCCGGCATGGCCATCCATATCGGGGTGGGAAATTTGTCTGGCGGTAAGAATACTTCCTGGATTTTTTTTCCCCTGCGATACTGGAATTCTTGCTAATGAATGGATGAATAACAGCTATGGCTTCCAATTTCTATCGGGAGCAAGATGCCCCCAAGTACATTCTCGGACATGCTTTGGAATTAGGGTTCTGCGTGGCTGGAATCATCGCGGCGGTCATTCTGCGCCTGGGATACCAACGGATCAATAAGAAACGTGACCAGATGGATATTTCTAGGATCGACCGAGTGGAGGCAGCGAAGATGGGAGATCGATCACCAATGTTCCGGTATATGCTGTGAAGGGATATACACCATGTAGGTCATGTCATAATTATTCTCAGGGTCATCAAAACGTTGTTGCCTACTAGGTATGGGGATGATGATAGTCTACATCTCGTATCTTCTGTCGACATATGATGGGTGGCGGTGCAGCATTCGGCTCCACTGCGGAGTGGCTGAGCAACCATCCAGACTCCTCGAAAATCGTAATAAAATAATAATGAGGCAGCCTTATGAGGATTTTAATATTTCATTTTCAAGAGCAGAAAAACCGAAAACGAAATTATTGGTTTTTTTTTAATTATCTAATTATTCTTCTTTTTCTCCTTTCTTCCTCTTTCAACATTATATATTCACCAACCCTAATTCTTCCCCTTCCGAAGACGCCGAGAGATCCCTTTTTCTTATTGTTGCCCCACGACTCTGACTTCCTTCGTCTGGCCGTTCCTGCCCTTTTCAACGTCATCAATCTTATGCCGAGTTTCCGCCCGATCATTTTTCTTTTCTTGTTTATTATTAGTAGGCGTGACCACTTCTAATCTTCTGCTCTAACTACCGAAATAATCTATCTCCATCTTCCTCTTCACTTTCTCCCCTCCTTCATTAATTCCTTAATTACCGCCCGGTCATCATGTCCGTGAACATTCACCTGGACCGACCACAACCCCACTTCACCAACCTGGACTTTCTGACCGGCAAGATCGTCATCAATCTGCCTTCAGAGACCTCGATCGGAGGCATCCAGGTAAAATTAGAGGGCGAAAGTCGCACGCGCCTGTCGGGCCCGCGCCATCCGCACCATGAACAGTCTGACAAGAAGCGCACGGAATTAGAAGTCCACAAGGTACGAACGAATCCTCTTTTGTATCATCCGAGTGGATGAGCGAATGATGGGTTGATTGGTTTTGATTAAAATCTGGAGTAGCTTCTGTATCAAGTGGTCACACTTTTCCCAACTCCCGCCGTTTTCAATCAAAAATCGCCCGCCACAGCATATACTTTTGCTGCAGGGACATACGAATATCCCTTTCAATTCAAGGTGACTGATGGATAATATGCAATGATTGAGGCACCCTAGCCCTCTGACTAACTTCCCCCGTAGTTCCCCTTCAACAACGCATGCAATGCCCACAATAGTATGCTCACCAACTTAAACATCAATGGGCTCAAGGTGGAAATGGCCAAGGACACGACTCGACATGTAAAGAAGACATTGCCTCCTTCGCTAAGCGGCTTTCCCGGGGAAGCAGATATCAAGTACTACGTCAAAGCCACCGTGATTCGCCCCCAATTCTACAAGGAAAACCTCCGCGCCGTATGTGTCGCCCGCTCCCTCATTCCCCAGCCCTAATGGCTTACAGATGTCTAGATAATGAATTTGAATTTCCTCCCCATTGAACCACCTAAGACAGGGAACCCCAAGGAGGAGACATACGCAAGACGCCAACATCAGTTTATCAATGCACCCAATCCTTCCAGAACAAAATCGTTATTCAAGAAGGTCTCCAGCCCCTCGCTTCGTGATTCTCCCGGCGACTCGCCACGGGTCTCCGCCGATGCCCGACTCCCAAACCCATCTATTCTCACCTGCAACGAACCTATTCCTCTGCGGGTCTTGGTTAGTAAAACTTCCGAGTCTTATGAGACAATCTTCTTGCAGATGTTGCAAATCGAATTGATTTCGTACACCCACATCCTAGCTCACGATCTCAGACGGACTGAGAGCGGTAGCTGGGTGATCTTCAGTGGCAGTAACATGGCCGTTCCCCTTGGGAGAGGAGGTGATCCGGCTGGGACTGAATGGGCCCTCGACGCGAACATGTGGAACCGCGTCCCGCTACCTAGTTCAGTAGCTCCGACGTTTGAAACATGTAACATTTCAAGAACATACGAGCTTGAAGTGCGAGTGGGATTGAGTCATGGCAGTGTTGGAAATATGAAAGTATGTGAAGCGATCTCCTCTTTTATTAAACAATTACACTTATTGACACATGAATGCCAGCCCCAACTCATTGTCCTTCCTTTGAGGATGCCCATCAAGGTATATTCTGGAATTGCTCCTCCCCAGGCCCTGCTGGATGCCATGGCCGCGACAGGACGGGTAAAGCCAACGGTGACTCCACCGATGCCCACGCGGCCGATTGAAAATGCCCATGAACGACCACCAATGCCACCACGGCCTACAACAGAGTCTGCTGAGCCCCCAGCGTTCGATGTCCCCGCAGCACCAGTGCCGGTCAGCGCTGAGGAAACCTACGATGATGCGCCCCCAAGCTACGAGGATGCGATGGCTGAAACTTTGAGTCCGGTGGATGGTCCCCGTCGCGAGTATAACCCACCAGATGCCTCCTCGTCCGGAAGTTCCCGTGGATCTGGAGCTGATACGAATTATTCAGTTTACCCTGGAAAGGGTCCTGAAGCTCGGTCACCGTATGGCAATCGCGAGGCGAATTCATCCTCGGATTCGTTTGACATGCTTCCCTCAACTCCCCCGGAATCGCACTCCGGGTCGCCCCCCACTTCTCCAGTGGCCCGTCAGCAAAGCATACTCAAAATCCACAAAGTTCCGCCACCTATGGAGGATAATCCGCCGGAATACCAGTCAATAGCGGAAGGACAGCTTCAGCCACCCCAGGATCAGCATGGACGACGGCCTTCCAGCCCTGGTTTTCGTCCAATGAACCTTGGAGTCCCTAGCAGGAAACCACTGCCCCGCAGTTCAAGCTCCGGAAACTCGTAATCTGACAAACTTGGGCTATGCATGCGAATTAATATCCGCAGCTCATTGGTATATTTATTTCTGGCCCAAGGGTCAGCCCACAAACAAAAACAAACAACATGCTAGAGGAGGACGCGCCCATCAAATAAGCCGGCTGTCCACAGTCACCTATGTTATAATATCGCTGGTCAACGGTCAGCAAGCCTTACCCATGGGGACAAAGTAACAGCATCTTCCCACTATCCTGCATTATATATTCATTGGGATTAGAATGATTTTCAGAACCATCCACTACAGGGCTGCATATTTGGGAGTTGATGGGGGTTGTTAGTATTACTTGACTTTTCCTACCATATTGCTTTTAAGACCACATTCGTATTTATTGGTCGAGTGCCATCAGCATTCTCAGGGGCATGTGTTTGCTTTTTTTTTTTTTTTTACCACCGGACGAGAGATGTAGAGAAAAAGTCGTACTCATAATAGCACGGCAGTATAACAATCCATTTAGCAACTACATACATTTCGGTGGGTATATAGGTACTTATCCATGGACGTTTATCATAATAAATTAAGAGAATCTAGATTTGTGACGGGGCTGCATGGGTGCCTCAGGCGAAGATCCCAAACGGGCCTAGCGGCCAGAGCTGTTCAAGTTCAAATTTGGGAGATCAACGGGTTGCCTCTTCTTCACCGCTACACCTGCTCGAGTCTTCTGCATTAGCGTCTTGTTTACGTCTGAATTGAGTCTTAGTCGTGTTTACCTTTGTTGTTCTGCAATTTCTAGTTACCTGTCACACTCACATACATCGCAAATCACCCTCCTCCCTGATTCTCTCAATTCCATCTCGGGAAAGAAAAAAAAAAAAAGAAAGGAAGCCGGTCCCATATCGAATACCCTCTCACATGCACTGTCCCGAATGATCTACTGCCCGTCTTTTTGTTGAGAAGTAGGGAGCGGTTTTCGTCCGAACTTTCCATTCCATTATGCGCCTCCACTTGAGTATCCAACGTCACGGCCTGCCTGTGACACGCATTCTATGGACCACAGCACCGCCGTCGCTGGCCGAGCAACATGCGCGCAACCACTCGTCGATAGTCCCGGTGCCTGCGTCGGGGATCGCTTCGTCGCGTGCCCCCAATGCACTATATGCGACGGGTGGTTATACCATAGCGCAGCTGTTAGAGGATGTCAATGAGGTGGTACCGCTGGAGACGGAGCCGGCTATGTTCGATAGTGAATACAGCGGACAGTGGGGTTTGGAAGATTACGTGGTGGAGGTTTGCGGGTCTGAATGCCTGCATTTTATGGAAGTCGAGGGTTTACTCCGCGACGGAGATGAAGTCTTGTAAGTCCCACCTGCGGCCAACCCATAGTCTTGTTCTAACATAGCATCCCGTTTTCCAGAGTTCGTGCTCTCCAAATCTCCGACCTCCGAGCAAGACGCCTCACCGGTCGACATCAAATTTCGGCCGATGGGAGACATCTTATTGATGGAGTTCCATTCGGCAAGCCTTTCTTGAAGAGGCCGACTTCCTCCAGGCCGGCGATCACCATTCCTCCACGAAAGAAGAGACGTACGAGCTTCGCAACTTGGGACAATATGACCAACTACGGAGATGAAGATACTGAATGGGCCCCTCCGCCTCCTCCGCCAGTTCCTTCCGTGAAGGACATTTCGACTCTTCCATTGAAGGAAACGAATTTAGACGAGTACGAAGCTGTCGGTCAAGATGATGATTTCGAAGACTATCATGAAACCCATGAAGATACCGGGGATGGGACGGTGATTCGACACACCATTGATGAACTTGAGGATCAGGCCTCTGAGAGCGATTCAGACGCATCCGACATTGGGGATGTGGACTTGACGGAGGAGCTCAAGGGTCTTAAGGCCGATATGGTGAATGTCTCTCCCATGCCCGGGTCTGATATTGTGGCCGATGATCCACTGAGTCTCATGGGTTATCCGCTACGCGCAAGGCAGAGTACTACAACGGCTAAGCCTAGAAAGAGCTCGTTAGCGCAGCATGTCGATAAATCGGCTTTGGACGAGGGTTCTCGGAGGGATTCGAAAGTCGTCAGATTTGGGAAACAAGGCCTGCCCGCGTCGCTAGTTACCGAGGCAGCTGTGGAACCTATGCAGTCTTCGGGGGATAGCTCTGACAACGAAAGCACTGGCAGTTCGTCTACAAGCGATTCTAATGATTCTGGTTCAGACGAATCAAACTCTGACTCGGCCTCTGATTCGGACAGTGATAGCTCTTCTGACTCAGATAGTAACAGCTCCAGCTCTGATTCAGGTTCAGATTCCTCGTCGGCATCGGAGTCTGAGGATGAAGAAATCTCTACCCTTTCTGCAAAGCTCAATCCACCTGGTCAAGGCTCCGCCAGAACCAAGAAGAGTAACCAGCGCACTAAGATGCGGCGCAGATTGTCGAAACTGAAAGAACTCGGCAGATTACCGCCACAGGCAGACTTCTCTGCGCTTCGGGACTGGGAGGCGGGGAACGGAGAATGGTATGATTCGTCCCAGCCCCCGACCAGCTTGAAAGACCAAGAGAAAGCAGAATTCGAGGCAAAAAGACAACAGCTTCTTCGTGACCTTGAGTCTGGCGGAGTTGATGTTTCGACGGTTTCGGAGAAGGAAAACGTTCCTCCTGCACCACCCAAGAAGACCGAAGAATATGCGGATAAATCTGAGGCACCGGCGGATGACGACCCTGAAGAACCAGCGCCCAAACGACGCACCTTAGATATTGCCAGCTCTCGGCGTTTGCTTTTTGGCTCTCTCG
The DNA here is from genome assembly GCA_015844325.1 of Aspergillus nanangensis. Taxonomy (NCBI): domain Eukaryota; kingdom Fungi; phylum Ascomycota; class Eurotiomycetes; order Eurotiales; family Aspergillaceae; genus Aspergillus; species Aspergillus nanangensis. The sequence continues at coordinate 42,694 of VCAU01000077.1, read as the reverse complement.
GCGTGCGGACTCCTCGGTCCAAGGAAGACGAGGAAGTTACTCGGAAGAAACTGGCCGGAAAAGTCACGACGTTTGTCCCTCGTACTGTCGCAAGAAAAGAGCCTACCACCCCCGCCGAGCAGGATGCCCCAGAGACGGACTTGGATGAGAATTGGGAAGAGAAATTAGACCTCAGGGCTACAGAGTGTATGCACGACGACATTGAATTAAGCACCCCGCCTTTCCCATTTTACCAACACTGGGATACCGAGGCCAGCAATATAATCAGAGCACGCAAGGGTCGGGGCAAGAAGCGCAAGAGAAAGGATCGAATCCAGGTCTACGATGGTGACTATGATCAATATGCTGAGGAAGATAGCCATATCGACTACGACAACTCGATGCTGCTCGACAATGTGGCAGAGGATTTGGAAAACACTGAACAGTTTCCAGAAGAACTTGATGAAGACCTTCCCCTGCTACCAAGTGACCTCACCTCTGTCGCCGAACTTGCAGAAGCCGACCTAAAAAAGGAGTCTATCATCGCCTTCAAAATCCTGGATATGTCGAAGGACACAAACTGGCAACCAATGGTGTCTGATTATCGGGTGGCTAAGGTGCATGATATTCTCGATGGCAATGTCTTAACGCTACGACTTGCCAAGCGTGATCGCAAATGTCCCAGAGACATCGAAGACGAAGAAGAAGAACAAGATGGTCGCCTTTACAGTGGCTTTGAAATGCCTGGGTACGAAGATGAAGGGGAAGATGATGGTTTCCGCGAGCTTCCCTTTGTCGACCTCATTGAGCCCAAGCTTCTCCGGACTTCTGATGTTGCAGAGGTAGGAGAAGCTAGTGAGGCTAGCATGTCAGTAATCTGATTTTCTTTTTCGTTGTCTTCACTCGTTCACGCGCTCACCCATCCAAGCCCTCCGGTAGGATCAGCTCAGCAGAACGCTGTGCCGGCTGAAGCTGAGGTGGCATGCGATGAATTCCATGATCAACAGACGACTCCAGGCCCCAGTGCTTCCCGTGATAGTCAAGATCAGCATGGATCGGCAGTCCCGCAGACGGATGGGACGGCTGAATTGAACGGTTTTCGTGATAAACATATGAAGGAGCCCAGTCCTGCGATCAAGACGCCTGAGTTTACTGGTTTCCATTCGTCGTCTGACGACGACTCGTCAGAGTCCGAACCCGAATCCAGTTCGGACGCAAGCCAGGATGACAGCGACGCAGAAGGAGCCGAAGAGAAGGAAGCAGCTGCGTCCACGTCACCCATCCCCCATCCGGGCCAGGTCTTGGAGAAGGGCTCGCCAGAGCTGAAGTTAGATGATAACATGCAGCCGCTCAGCAGTCCTGGTAGTGCCATCTCGATTCATCAAATGATCAGGCACCATTTCCGTGGGACGAGCAATTCTTCGGCCAGGGACAGCTCGGAGAGTGCACAATCGGTAGTGCCCAATCCGTTTTATGAAATCGAGAAATCTTATGAAGAGCGGCGACTACGACGACGCGAATCCACCCGAGCAAAGAGCTTTGGTCAGAAGGATGGTGACACTACCATGGATTTCTTGTCGGCGGCTGAATTCTTATCTTCGCCAACTTCTTCGCCACAGTGGGTAGACTTACCGAAGGAGGAGGCGGAAGAAGCTGGAGAAGAGGAAGAAGAAGTGGTGAGGGACTCTGTTCCCCAGCTGCCTCCTCCTTCACAGCTATATTCGGACTTCATAGACTTGACTCAAGACAGTCCCGTTGGTTCGCCCGGCGGTTGCGACAAGAACTCGCCCTCCCTTCCCCGAGGATCGGGATGGGTGCAGAAAAAGCCTCCGCCTACGCGCAGGCAAACACGACAGTCAACGGGGGCACGAGTGCAGACACTCCAAGAGGTTAGCATCAGCTCACCGAAGCAGAAGAAGAAGGGAAAGGCACGTCGAGGAAGTTCTGGGTAGTGAGGACGGATGTGATGCAGTCATGGCAGTGAACCGTGTATATTCTTTTACTGGCATTGTATGAGTTTATTCGATCATATTATACCCTTATCAATGTTTTTTTGTTTATTTCCCTTGCTTGAGGTATTTCTGTCTGACAATTCGTGAGCGCTGATTGGCGGTCGGCGGTTGAGCAGCGTCTGGCTTCATGACGTCATGGCGGCCGGCGTGTTTGACGAGCAACAAAACATCCAGACGAAAGAAGGGAATTGGGAGACATGTCGGGGGTGAGCATCACTTCTCGCCTGTCTGACTTTTCCTTCTTCCGGTTGTTTTCTTTTGTTTCTACCTTGTTCTCTGTCTCTCTCCCTCTCTCTCTTTTACTCTAATCCTCCACAAATGATTAATTCTTACTGATGCACGTACCCCTCTCCTGCAGCTCACGCCAGAGCTTCGTCCGATTCTCCAATTGTTATTACTATTATTATTCGTCTTCGTCTTCCTCTTCTTCTTATCCTTCTTGCTATTCGACGGTGCTGACCGCCCACCGTCTGTCCCCCCGCCGCCGTAATCCCAGCGTCTTTTCTTCTTCTTCTTCTTCTTCTTCTTCTTCTTCTTCTTCTTCTTCTTCTTCTTCTTCTCTGCGCTCCGTCCTTACTCCATCCCTCTCCTCATCTACTCCTTGGAACCCTTCGAGTCAATTTCACTCCTCATCTATCAAAATGGCCCAGGAATATAAACTGAAGGGCATCTCGTCCCTCGCGGACTTCAAAAACATGGACAAAGTGGAATCCGAAGTTGAAGGTGTTTCGGATGGGAAAGTCCTCCTTGTAAAACTCGACGACCAGGTCCACGCCCTGAGCCCTAGATGCACTCATTATGGAGCGCCGTTGAAGAACGGCGTCGTTGCCCCCGATGGTAGACTGACTTGTCCATGGCATGGAGGTTGGTGTCCCTTCTCAAACATCGCCCTCGCCCCTCCAATTATTCAATGCTGATGGTGTCCAGCCTGCTTCAATATCCACACCGGAGATGTTGAGGATGCACCCGCTATCAATGCCCTAAATAAATTCGAAATCGTTGAGAAGAACGGCGCCGTATATATTAAGGCAGAGGAATCTGCCATCAAGTCGGGCCAGCAAAACCCCGCAATCAAGTGCAGTGCTGCTTCCTCGGAGAAGGTGGTCGTGATCGGAGGGTATGCCATAATATTATGACCTTGTCACGGTCTCTCTCTCTCCTGCTAGGGTTGCAATCTAACAACACGCAGTGGTAGCGGTACGCTCGGCGTCGTTCAGGCTCTTCGCGAGCATAAATTTAACGGCGCCATCACCGTCATCTCCCACGAGCCAAATCTAATCATCGATCGACCGAAGCTATCCAAAGCGCTCATTCCCAATGCCCAGAAGATCGAGCTCCGTCCACGCGAGTGGTATGAAAACGCCTCGATCGACCTCGTCTCCGATGAGGTCACCGCCGTCGACTTCGACAAGAAGGCCGTCACCACTAAGTCTGGCAAATCCTTCCCCTACACCAAACTAATCATGGCTACCGGTGGCGTACCGCGCACCCTGCCCCTCGAGGGCTTCAAGGATCTCGGTAACATCTTCACCCTACGTTCCATCCCTGACGTCCAGAACATCCTTGCTGCCGTGGGCGACAAGAACAAGAAAATCGTTGTCATCGGCAGCTCCTTCATCGGCATGGAGGTAGGCAATGCCCTAGCCAATGACAACACCGTAACCATCGTCGGCATGGAAAACGCCCCTATGGAGCGCGTCATGGGCGAACAAGTCGGCCGCATCGTCCAACGCAATCTCGAAAAGGCTGGCGTCACCTTCAAGCTCGGCGCCGGCGTCGACAAGGCCACCCCTTCTGCCTCTGACGGGAGCAAAGTCGGCGCCGTGCACCTGAAGGATGGCTCCGTCCTCCCCGCCGACCTGGTCATCCTAGGCGTAGGTGTGCGCCCTGCCACCGACTTCCTGCAGAACAACCCAGCCATCCAGCTCGAAAATGACGGCTCCATCAAAACCGACGAGCACTTCGTCGTCCCCGGCCTCGGTGACTCGGTCTTCGCCATCGGCGACATCGCCACATACCCATATCACGGCCCCGGCACAGATCCAGAAAAGGGCTCATACACTCGCATTGAGCACTGGAACGTCGCACAAAACGCTGGTCGCGCCGTCGCCCGCGCCATCATTCATACGCTTGTCTCGTCCTCCTCGGCACTGCAAACTCTTCGCCCCAAGGCGTTCATCCCCATCTTCTGGTCCGCCGTGGGTGCACAAATGCGTTACTGTGGAAATACCCCGAACGGATGGGACGATTTGATCCTGCAGGGTGACCCGGAGAATGCCAAGTTTGCTGCGTACTATTGTAAAGCTGACACCGTTGTCGCGGTGGCTACGATGGGCATGGATCCCATCATGGTCAAGTGTGCAGAGTTGATGCGGAGGAAGAATATGCCTTCCAAATCGCAGATTCAGGGTGGGGTGGATGTGTTGACGCTGTGAAAAATGTAGTTTGCATTGTAGTTGTCGATCGTGCCCTTGGTCATGACGTGGGTTTGTGGTTTCAATATATTTAATTCGAATGTGAAAATTGACCTGGTCTTGCGTATGGTGGCGGTAATGATATTGGGTGCATGATTAACCTGGAAAGACTACATAGTATCAATTCATCAATTATTACTATCTCACGACCAGAACAAAATATGATATGTCCAAGAAAAGTCGTCAATTAGATTTTACTGCTCTCAAACATGATAGAACAGACGATTTTGATTCTCCTAACGCCAAGCCCGAAAGACAATATATAACATGACACGAAGAGAAAAAGGGTCTATAACATTTGCTATATGAACAGAAAACATGCAAGGGAGAGAGAGATCATTTCTCCTTTTTGGACTTGGACTTGGACTTGGACTTCTTCTTCTCCTTTTCAGGCTTGGACTCCTTGCTCTTTTCCGGAATCTCAATAGTCTCTACCGTGGTCTGCGACTGCTCGTCTGCACCAGGGACCACCAACGCACCCGACATGGCAGTCCCGGGGCTCGAACCTCGCCGAGAGGCGGCAAACGAGGCGATAGCACCGTTGCGCTCATCCTCCACCAGCTTCGCCTCCTCTTCCGGCGTCAGCATCGTCCCCTCAATACTCAGGAAGCCGCGTTCCCGATCCGATCCGGGGATGATGTCGACGTCGACCACCCGGAAGCGAACGGTGCCTCGCACGCGATGGCCGGACACTGACCGGAAGTAGCCTTCAGCACCGGCATCCTCGTCTTCGTCGGCGTCGGCATCCGCAGCAGCTGAAACGGGGGTGAAATACTCCTTGTCTGGGTTGAATGAGGCGGAGGACTTCCCAGAGGAGGCGGAGGACGAGGAATCATCTTCATTTTTGAGTTTTTCAGAATCGTGGTTGGTGGTCGCTTCGCCTTCGCCATCACCGGGAGGAACCCATTTCCAAGTCGTGGGGAGACGCTGTCGTTCAATGCCCACGGAAAATAAGTTGAGGACCACGGCACCCAGGAATCCTTCGGACTGGACGTTGATCCAGCCCTCGAGAATCTGGCCGCGTCGGGGACGGAAGACCAGGAAGGTGGCCGTGAGGTAGACGTAAAGGACGCCGTATTCGCCTGCGCTGTTGGCCAGGGTCAAGGGCTGAGGGTTGGGGTCTTGCGGGTCGGCGGGTTTGGGAGACCGGGGTGGTGTGCTGGATATCGAGGCGTTGGAGTATGCCATCACGACACCCTGGAGGGGAGGATAGTAGGTGAGGAGGAGCGGGGAAAGGTGCTCTGCCAGGAGTGAGGCGAGGGCATGCGTTGGGGAGATGGAGATGGGTGCCAGTGGTAGATACAGCGTCGCGGTGGTGAGGGCATATGGAGAGCTGGGGTCGTCATTTTTGGGCTTGGGTTTCGAACTCGCCTTCGCGGGCGTATCCTTGCTCTTGGACTTTTTGGTCTTCTTTTCGGTTCCCTCAGTAAGGGCTTGCTCGTGCTTGCGCTTCTTTTTCGACGGTGATGATGTATCTTTGGTCTTCTTGCGCTTGCGTTCCTTCTCGGGGGATTGTGCCTTTGCGATGGGCGAGGAGTCGATTTCCATTGCGTCTACAGCCATGGTGGAATTGGCGCAGCCAATGCGCAAGTCAGCCCTGCTGGGGTTGTTGAACTTGGGGAGAGAGTGTGTGTTTGCAGATTTCAAGATGGAGCTTTTTTTTTACTCTTTTTTTTTTTTCTCCTCCATCTTGGGGCTGTGGAGAAACCGGAAGGCGGTGAAGTAGGCGGTCAGTAGAGGGACAGATAATAGAATCAACAACGAAGACAACAAAGCCCACTGACTATACGGAGATTCGGATCCTTAATTCTGCCTAGAGTGTTTTTTGTTTTTGTTTTTGTCTTTTGACACTGGATGGCAATACCGCATGGCGTCACTTTTGTCTTTTTTTGGTTGGGCTGTCCTACCTAATGTAAGTGATGCTTTTATGTGTGGAGCTCCCGCCATGACTTGAATGCTGGGCGCCTTCAGGCATATACGAATCAATAATCAATCAACCAATTACTGACACATGAAGATAGTATGCCACAACATTCGTTCAGAATGTCTACTATGGAATTACAATCCGTGCTGGTGACCCGCGGCCGCAACCCCCATCTCCTCGATATGAGCGTCATCGTCGTCGCATCTTCATCCTGGTCGTGACCAGCTACCTTTTATACACACTATATGAGGTTTTCCACCGAGTACAAGTCGAGGGTGATTTCTACCGTGCCCTGGGCGTCTCCCCGCTGGCAGAAGACAAGGCTATCAAATCGCGATTCCGCCGGCTGGCGGCCCAGCACCACCCGGACAAGATCTCGCAGGGCGACGGTGGCCCGTCTGAAACTTACTTTGTGTATTTGAAGCTGGCGCAAGATACGTTGCTGGACCCGGCAAGACGGTTTGCGTACGACCGGTTCGGACCCGACATGGTCAACTGGGGAGACAAGAAGACCATGCAAGGGTTTCTGATGACGGGCTTGCAGCGGATCATCCCGCAGTACGTGGGCGGGCTCATTACCGTCCTCCTGTTGAACTTTACGTGGTGGTCTAATTGGGGGCGCTATGTGAGTTTGACCGATTTGGTCATTTTCTTTCTATCTATTAATCTCATCTGATTGTGCGGGCTAATTGCTAACGCGCGATGATGGTTGGTGTTAGTGGCGCTTCTTTACCTTTGCTGCTCTTGTCACCCTCGAATTAACTCTGGTCACCCACCCGGGTGCCTTGTTCTTCCCGGCTTCTTATATTCCCCCGCGTCTACAAGATCTCCTAGGAATTTCTATGCATTCTAGCTTCTACCTGCTGCCGTTCCAGATCCTGACCCTGGCGCGGCGGTTCTCCGTCACGCTACATATCTTTATCTCGCAGCTGACTCCGCCGGAGATGAATAAACGTTCGTCGGCGTTGGCGGAGGAGCGTCTCCATCCACAGACGATGCAACGGTTAGGGCAGCTCGTGCAAGCGGCGCGGGCAACGGACAACGAAGCGACGCGGCTGGCGCAGATGGGATTTGCGCCGTTCCGGGGCGATCGCGAGGGTGTTGCAATGCTGCGGAAGGGAATGAAGGAGGGGTTGGTCTTGGGGAGTGTCCGGGCGAGTCCGGCCGTTCAGGAGGCTGTGGGGGAAGTGATGGAGCGGAAGAGGCGGGAGAAGAAAGGAGATTGAGTCAAGGTGTATATTTCTTTCAGGGTTGCGATTAGTATTTGAGAAGGTAAGCTATGTAACTATTTTGGGACTTATGTATATTGAATAATAGATCGACTTGGACGGGTTCATTCATTGTTGATTGTTTGTTTGTTCGGATTTATTTCCTTTGTTCACCACGAATGATACCCGAGGGGGTTGGGGGTTTCGCTGAGCTGGTGAGATTAATTCCGGAAGTGGCGAGCCGATGATCGGTCGTTTTCGTGATGGGCTCGTTTCGGTTCCATCCATCTTCTGGTGCAGAAATGATGCTGGTTACTGGATGTGACGGTGTATTATTTAGGTCAGTATACCTACCTAAGGTAGGTATGTTATTTATTACCTTGATTACCTAATTGCATTCCTGCCTGTGTTATTCCTGCATCTATGGTATCTATCCTCTAGTAACTAAGGTAAATAAATGGGTCTACGTCAGTGTTCTTCACTTGTCGCAAAAGACCCATCATTATTCTAGGTTGCCCTGGGTTAAGGCGGGCCAAAGAGGACACCTTGTCTGTCATCTATGGAATGGTGATCACCTGCAGGGAGTAAGGCGGTTAGGCATTGAGGATTATGTGTCTGTATCCGTCGTCCATGGAAATTGGTGGATTTAGCATGAATCCGTCCAGGTTGGATTCGATGGGGCTATGTTATTTAGAAGGATTGAGAGCTATCTGAGGTGAAAGCGAGCGAGCAAGAGAGAGATCAGCCGGACCAGGTTAGGCCGAGAAATGATGGGGGGGAGGAAAATTCAAACCAAATTAAATTTTCATTAATTTTTGGATGAATGGTAGCGAAATACGTACATCGTCAGAGGCAGTCAAGTTAAGAAGGGAGAAGGAAGATGAGGGAAATTTTTAGGTTACTGCATACGGGAAGATGATACGAGTACTAGTTCGGGTATAGGGAACAGTATGATACCGTCAGCTGAGGGTGTCGGCTGCTCCTGCAGTTGATGCAGTGGTTGTCATCAACGCGTATGGGACGGTATGGGACGCGTGGGGAGCAGCTGACTAAGAGCAGGTAAGCTTGGTTGCTCTCCGTTTTCTCTCTCGACTGACTCTCTCTACAGACCGACGACACCGAAAGTCTGGCTGCGCTCCTTATTATTAGTTATTAGTAGGCGACAACAGGAAAACCACACACAACAATGAAACCATCCCCATCCCTTTTTTCTTCTTCCTCTTCCTCCTCCCTCCCCCATCCTTTTTCTCCCTCTTCCTTTCTCTCCCATCCCTCCTCCTCCCCTACATCCTCTCTTGACTCTCCATCCACATCACCACCGTTCCCACCACTCCGGACTATGTCACCTCGGCCTCACGATCAGCCCGGTCAAACTTTTGCCTCGCCCTGACCAGACCAACTCTCGCCGCCGCTTGGGACCTTCTGGAGCCACCCACCCACCATCCATCATCCACCGTGCCGCTCTGGTTCTCACGTCACGATTGTGCTTTCATCTCTCGATCGCCTCAATTATACCTTCGTCACTTACCATACACCTTCTACCTCCTAACTAAATCACCACCAGAACAAAAGGCACAACTACTACTACTACCACTACCACCAACCAACCAACCAACACTGCCACGGTTGTGTCTGACGCCCTTCCACCCCCTTCTCATTGCTGACCGACCGGGTATATTCGTTATTCAAATAATTCTTCCTCCATCCTCCTTCCTAACACCCATCAACCAACACACCTCTCCCTCTTAAATAAATTGAGAGTTCCACCATGCCGGCTTCCAGCTCTGCTACTTCGACCGCGAACGGTCGCCGATCAAGTCGCGCCGGAACATCCAAGGGCATCCTTATCCTCAAGCTATCCCCTGAGTTGCTCAGTCAGTTCGCCAGTCCACCTCCACCCGAGAGGAAGGACAAGAAGAGAAATGGTAGCAATTCTGTTCCTCCCAAGAACCATAATGAGCCCACCGCAGACTCCCCCGTCAAGGTGAAGGAACCTTCATCCCCCGCGTCTTCTTCCGACCATCAGGTACCCCCATCTTCGGTCGATAATGCGTCCGATGGTGCGTCTACTCCAGCACCAGGTACATCGGCCGCGGACACCCCTCGCCGAAAAGGCGTGCCAGGCCCGAAGCCTGGGGCTAAGAGAGGGTTAAACCAGAGCGACTTAAACTCGAGGGCTAGAGGGAAACCGGGCCCGAAGAAGAAGCCTAAATTGTAAGTCCTTGTTTGTTTTTATCTAATTTTTTCCTTCTTGTCTTTCCTTTTTGGGGGGGTGGGGGGGG
>VCAU01000077.1:0-32805 GCA_015844325.1 Aspergillus nanangensis | reverse complement strand
TTTTTTTTTAATAAATTTTTTACTTATTTATTTTACTTTTACCCCCCCCCCCCCCAAAAAAAAGAAAGAAAACAGAGTACAGTGACTAACATGCTTTTTTTCATTAGGGATGATGGCAGCGTCGACGCCGCCAAGCTAGCTGCAGCCCACCGACTTGGACCCAAGGCGAACACTGGCGCCATCAATGCTGGGTTACGTGCTTTGGACCGAACCGGAACTCCTTGTCGTAAGTGGCAACGCAAGACTCTTCAGCTGAAGAGCTTTACCGGAACCATGTGGCAGCTTCCGAGCTGGCGAGCTCCTAAGCCTCAGCAGGTTGAAGAGAATGGCGAGATGAAAGAGGCCGTTTTCGGCCTTGGCGATAGCGACAGCAAAGCCAACCAGAGTGCCAGTGGAGTCCCCAGCGAGAAGAGTCATGCTGGCGATGGAGATCTCACCCCAGCTCCTCCCAACATCACCGAACCGTCATCACCGGCCATTGCCATGACGGCCTAGATGGCTGGTGACCGACGAATCCGACTCGCATTTTCTTCTTCCTGTATATTATACTATCTTTTTGATCTTATATGTTTATTTTTTATGTGCAAAAGGCCTCGGAGCGTTTATGGAGGGTTCTGATTTCAAAGTTCCTCGGATGGCGTTTGGGGTTTCTAGGTAGTCACATTCATTGTTCGCCCTTTCTTTCTCATTTATCAACCATTCGTTTTCCTTTCTTTTCTGTTTTACCAAATTTTGGGAATTGGGTTATCTTCCAAGGGTTTCCATTGTTGTACTTTCTGATGTATCATTAAAGGTTATAATCAGGGATTGGGGGGCTTTTTACTTTCTTTCTTTCTTTCTTTCTTTCTTTCTTTCTTTCTTTCTCTTTATTCGATAGGGCATGTCTCTGGGGTAGGAATCATGCAGGGACAGGATTGTTGGGTTGATTGATACAAGGGGAAAAAAGCATGTGAGATAGATACGGATGTATTAAACAACGCATTTGATTGGAATTCTATTTCAAACCAGTCCAAAGTCGACTGATATATAATAGTAGTAGTAGTAGTGGTGGTGGTATAGAAGATGTCGAGGGTAATTGATTATTGATCATGGTACCGAATCTCATCATCTTAAGTTGGGGGTGAATGTCATTGTCTTGCCTCGAGAGGGGGTTTCAGGATGCATGTTTATACCTCGAGTTTCTATAGAGAGCAATGGGGATGGTGGTTATTATTAGTATTATTATTCTACGGTTTCCCCTCTCTTCGGTTGATACTCCTTGGGCCTATTTTATATTGATCTTGTCTCTCTATATTCCAGGTCCCCCAAGCGCCGTCCGTGCTAAGTTCCCCCGCAGCCACATTCTTTCCCTGTCAGGCCATTCATTCGACTGACTCTCTCTCTCTCTCTCTCTCTCCTTCTGTGTCTCTGTCTGTCTGTCCAACTCAACTCGTGACTCTTTCTCCTTCCCACCACCCCCCCCTTTCCCCCCTTCGTCATACACAGCTTTTTGCTTTTCTTCTACCTGTCAACTTTTCTTTTCCCCTCGTCACACGGACAACAAGTTGTTCTCCTGTCCTCTGTGTATTTGTCTTTTGTAGTTGTGGTGCTGACGAACACCAGATCTCTTGTGGTGGATTAATCAGGAGAACAAAATCACCACCTTCAAATTGATTTTTAATATTTATTATCTTTTATTATTTTTTTTATGATTATTTTTGGGGGATATCTATGACCTTTGCTGAGAAACTCCACCCTTCTTTCTCTCTCTTTCTCTCCCGTTTACGGAAATCTATCACCATCGTCATTTACCATCACCCCATCAAGGACATGGTTCAAAGATGAGAAGAGGATATTTGAGTTGATCAGAGTGAGATCAACTATTAAAAAACGAGGGAAAGAAAGAAATAATTATTTCTTTCAGGGTGGTTTTTCTTTTTCTTTTTTCTTTTTTTTTAACTTAACGAAAGCTCGTGTGAGAAAGAAGGGCCTTACTACGTACCTACCCTACCTCACAACTACTACTACAAAGCGATGGCCGAAGCACCTTTTGCCCCTTCCGGTGGAGCTCCTCCGCCGCCGCCGCCCGCTCCTCCTCTATCCACTTCATACTCATCCGCTCCCAGCATCTCATCAATCCCTCGACGTTCTTCCTACGCCTCTGTCCTCTCCGGGACTACTCCTGTCTCCCCTCCCACCAATTCTCGACCCTTTTCTCAGCTCTTGGGCGCCAACTCCACTTCATCATATCCCCCACCCTTTCACCCCGAAGGCCGTTTGTCGAGGCCCTCTCTCGCCGTGGATGCAGACATGCAGATGAACTCGTCTTGGAGGTCGTCGCCTGGCGATACGCTACCTCCCTATTCTCGTAAATACGCCAGCTTCCCTCGATCCGATCCCTTTTTTCATAACCCCGGCAGCTTCGCCGACCCCTCGTCCTCGTCCTTCACACCGTCTTATCTCCGCAACTCCCGCTACATTTGTCGCCTGGATGCTGCCCGACGAGCCAAACTGGTCACTCATCGAGATGCCGTTTCCTCATCCGTCGCCTCAAATCCTCTATCGGCGTCCTCCAGCCAGGCAAGCCTGCATCGCATCGCCCCATCTCACCGTGGCATGACTTATGATATCATCGAACGAGAACCTCCCATTGATGATGAACATCTTCTCCCCCTCCCATCCCGATGGAACGACGCCGATAAATATGCCGGCCTCGAACTCACAAACGGCGGCTTAGAGGTCCGGTATACGGGCGCCGTCAATAAACATGATCATGAAGCTGCGGCCGTTCGGGCGGACAATCCCATGCCACCGCAGTGTGGCATCTACTACTTTGAGATTACTATATTATCAAAACCAAAGGAAGGGTAAGCACTATCTATCTTTCCTATCCCCTCTTCTTCCTAATTTCTCCCATGACCCGTTTTCTCCTCTCCTCTCTCTCTCTCTCTCTCTCTCTTCTTTCCCTCGAAATGGATCTGTATTAATAGTAGATAGGATGATCGGAATCGGATTTTCGAGCAATAAAGCATCTGTCGAACGTCTCCCCGGGTGGGAGCAGGAATCGTGGGCATATCATGGTGATGATGGCAAATCTTTCTTTGGCGAGAGTCAAGGACAAGGACGACAGTATGGGCCAACGTTCGGTGCTAATGATACCGTTGGATGTGGTGTGAATTTCTCGACTGGCTGTGCTTTTTTCACCAAAAACGGTGTTTTTCTAGGTAATGAAGCAGCGAGAACACCCCTATTTAACCTGAACTAACCGTCCTCTTTATAGGTAATGCATTTCGGGATTTGCGAAATGTCAAATTATATCCGTCGGTGGGCATGAAGAAGCAACCGCCTGTACACTTGGCTGCGAACTTTGGCCAACAGCCATTCATGTTCGATATTGATGGCCTAGTAAAAGTGAGTTATGAACAGCGTTGACTGATAATCATCCATGCTGATCGGGCCCCAGAAAGAGAAATCCTCCATTCACTCGGAGATTCGTGCGACTAGTACCGAAAGCCTCCAACCCCCACTGGACGAGTCGTCCTTGCTTCAAGAGCTGGTCGCCCAGTTCTTGGCTCATGACGGCTATGTCGAAACGGCTCGGGCCTTCGCCGAGGAAGTTGCCGCAGAATCGGCCGCCCTGAAGAGCGGACATCAAGAGCCGCTTAAAAAGTACGAAGTGGAGGAGGACATTGAGGCAGTCAACCGACAAAGTATGTTATTCTCCTCTCTCCAAGTCCCCAACATATGAGTTAATGGTCCATAGAAATTCGAGCGGCTATCCTGGATGGGGATATCGATAGAGCGCTCAAGTACACTAATGCTTATTATGCCAATGTATTGCAAACCTCCCCGCACATACACTTCAAACTACGATGCAGAAAATTCCTCGAGATGATGCGACGCTGCAACGAGCTTTCGTCGGCCACCTCTAAGAAAACGAAATCGTCCAATGGACTGTCGGATGGAAGCGCAGTGTTTGACCAGGAGATGGAACTGGATGAACACCTACATAATGGGGGTGGCTGGGATGGTGATGGCATGGACACAGAAGAGCCGGAAAATTCCACAAAGTTTCATGAGCTTCTGACCGAAGCAGTTCAGTATGGACAACAGCTGCGCCTGGACTACCCCACGGATGAACAGGGTGGGGATAAGAAGATGCTGGATGACATCTTCTCTTTGGTATGCTACTTGGACCCTAAGCCGTCCATGCATGGGCATTACCTCGATCCCGCCGGACGCATTGCCGTTGCTGAGGAGCTTAATTCGGCTATCTTAGGTATGATCCAGGCCTTGCTGTAATATTTTGAATGTTGTCGCTGACTAAACACAGTGTCCTTGGGTAAATCGTCGTCGGCTGCGTTAGAGCGGCTATACCAACAGACAGAGGTTCTGGTCAACGAGATCAGCGAAGAGGGCGGCGCTGGGGCGTTTGTGAATGTGCGCAATGATTTTTTGCTTTCACGCAAGTACTAACTGACATGGATTGTCTGGTTTGATTGTGTGCATGCGTTTTCCACAACCATCACTGCCACTTTCTTTCTGTGGTTATGCTTTCTGGCATTTTTAAGACCGGCATTTTTGACGTTCTTTTTCTTGTTCATTTGATATGCCACATCTTACATTCTCTGTCTTCACTCTCACTCTCACTTTTTCTCTCTTTTTCTCTTTTTCTCTGGCAAGTACGAGCATCTGTAGGTAAAGGTTTTTATGATATAGGTTCTCTAGGTAATATAGGTATTGAAGACTCGGTAATGATTAGTCAGTCCATCGCAGTGAACCTGAGGCATGAAATGAATGAAGAATGAACGTTTATTGGCCAAGATTCCCCGTGCGTCCCCACCTTCCCTGTTGGGAACATCATGTGCGCTGGTCATGGTTCGTCATCAATCATCAAAACTTCTTCCGTCTTCTGGCTTCAACTTCCTTCTCCCCGCACTTGTAAAATATTTGCCCATGTCTCTTATACAATACAGAAGAATATACAGGATTCCACACATAATTATCAAATCAAGTCGCTCCATTGGTGGGAGGAGACCAAAATAGACAACCGGATAAGACGGTCATACTCCAAACTCCTTTTGAGGCTCCACTTACCCGAAGCATTTCCACTTCATGATCGGGCTCTTTTCTCTGTTGTTATTGCTCCGTCAAGGGATGCCAGCACCGCTTTGCCTTCACTTCTGGGGAAAGTCGCATTCTGATTCCAGCTATGGAATCTCCTTCCAATAATCAGGCGCCTGTGAACCAGGTCCCCTGCATTCCTACCCATTCTTCCGCCTCTACCTCTCTTCGGTGTTGCTGTGGTCGGGACGACTGCGCATTCCTTAGCCATAATAATGTTGCACTCGAAGGCCTGGAAAAGGACCTCGCGACTGCCGCGAAATTAGGCCAGGTACGTTCCATTGTTTACTCGTGAGTTTACAGCCTCCGGAAAGTCTTTACGTCAATCGCCTCTCAATCTTTCTGGGTCGAAAAGTCTGGTATTTGTTTGGCTCGATTGTACTACATGCTAGCCCCCCCTTTTATTTCCTCCTGTCGTTCATTGTTCCATAGTCGTTGCGCATACCTGGTCCCATTTGAGTACTGACGGGTCCGCTCTGCCCTCGTTGATTTGAATTTCTGCTCGTTAGCGTTTGGGCATGGAATTTGGGTCCCCCCTCCTCCACTACTTGTACCGCAGAATCACTAAAAGAAGTAAACATATGCTTGTATTCGGTTGTGCTTTGCTGCGACTCTTCCTATGGCCGCTACCGCGTCTCCCATACTGTCTCACTGTGCTTCCGTCCGTCATGGCTGCCTTGCCTGATGCTTCTTCGAGTTTCTCTTCGCTGACCTTTGCTCTACAGGCTCTACTTCATCGCCATGAGTCCTACATGGCGGAGGCGGAGGAGGACCGCCATCATTTATTCGTCAGTATAGAGAGTCTGGAACGCGAAAAGCGCCAGGTCCAAGAAGAGAATGCCCGCATCATTGAAGAAAATCGCGGCTTACTGGTACAACTCGAAGAACTGAACCGCGCCGTTGCAGATTCAGATTCGCGTGCTAAATCTCTCGCCGCACATCTGGAGAGCACAGAGGTAGAGCTGCGCAAAGTGACAGCCTCCGCTGCGCGTGCCGCCGATTTGGAGGCGCAATTGGCCAGCATGGAAGCCGAGCAGTCGAAACTTCAGGACAATTTGCTATTTGCCCAGGAGGGCTCGAAGTCAGCCGTGCAGCGATGGAAACAGGCAGAAACGACCCTTCGCAACCTGCATGATCAAGTCGACCAGATCGAGAAAGAAGCACGGGAGGAGCGCGAGCGTCATACAGACTTGATTCAACGCATGGAGCGGAGGAGGGCGGTAGAACGAGAACTTGATGGAGCGGCGGGACGACTGAAGGGCGCTGCTGCGGCCCAGGAGTTGAGCCGGAATCAGGGCGGCACCGTGGTATCTCATTTCGTCAAAGACATTCTGCAAGATAATGCGAATTTACAAATGGGAATCATGGAGCTGCGGGAGATGCTGGAAAGTTCGAACCAGGAAGTTCAGAATCTACGAGAACAGATACTGTCCCATCAACCGTTGGCGTCCACCGGAGAGGGTGATGGCGACCAGGAGCATCAGACAACGACATTATGCCAGGAGCTGGCGTCGCAGGAGTCCCGCCAGGTGTCGCAAGAGTTTCACATTCACCATCATTATCATACCCCGCCGGTACCAGTTGGGTCGAAGAAAGAGAGAGCCACGCTCCTCCGGCGTTCTCGAAAACGGCGCTCCCTGGGCAGTCCGTCCACACTACACTCAGCCTCAGGAACGCAGTTGTCTCGCAAATCCAGACATCGATCCCAGTCCTCAGCATCTTCTACCTCAACCATTTTGTCTCAAACGTCTGTTTCTATACCTCCGTCTTGGCCGTTACAATCACCTGTTACGGACTCCTTAGCAAGTTCCCCACAGTCATTATATCGGTCATCGGCCATTTTTGACCGAGTAGACCGCGGGTTCGAGTCGTCACGCGCCACCAGTCCCGAAAGCAGTACGATGTTATTATCTCCTTTGAGGGGGACTCGGTCCAGGAAGGGCGCATTCGACGGCAGCTTCCAATCACTAGATGCCGAGCTATCATCCGATCTTCCCAACTGTACCGGTGAGGGTGATGGTTACGATGAAGATGTGTTTGTTGACTACCATGAGTATCCATTCGAAGATTCGGCTGTTCAATCAGTCATCCTCGAGGAAAGAGAGGATTCCGTGCAACATGCTACATCGGAACATGCCTCTTCTCCGCCCATGGATGACGATGTCTTCACCACACCATATCGACCGATGCGCAGGGCATCGCACGAAAGCTTGTTCTCCGTAGCAGGAATGGACATCCATACTTCTAGCCATCACCCGTCACGGATGAGTGACTTTGGCACTCCTTTGCCCATCCGTATCCCTCGCCGCATAGTGTCCACGAGCTCCCAGCAATTTTCCCGACCCGTGATTGCAACAACACCGATCACAGCCGATCGCGAACCGTCAAAGATTAATCAGTCCCCTCGCTTGCTACTTGCTTCAATGGCAGCAAGTTCCGTCCCCGACTCATCATCTATAGACAGTGACTCCGACACAACCATCATACAATCTCGAACCGCATCCCTCACCCGTCGTGTCGGTGGATGGGTCCGCGGTCGCTGGGGTACCGCTCCAATGTCCTCCGACGGCCATCTCCAGCCTCCGAATGACGAACCGGCTTCCTCAGCGTCCTCGGTGTCGTCTGTGTCCGCCGACTCGCCCAGGGCCCATACCCAGAAGTTTCAGCCCCAAGCCAACACAAACCTACGCTTTCGTTATCCAGGGGTGAACCAGAGTGGCCCAATCATGGGATTTCGGCCAACCCCACGCGCCCCAGCTCGCATTCATGCTGAGAATGTCGATGAGGGATTGCTCCGGGAGAGCTTGGCCGAATGACTGGCCAGTGGAGTGGCTTTGGGTTTGACCATGGCGTCTCTGGTGGAGACGCTTCTATGAAGACCATACTCTCTATACCTACCGTTCTCTATATAGTTTTCCTTTGTATCTTACTCTCTAGGCGTAGTTCGTTCATTCTCTGGCATGGTGATTGTTGATTGATGGTTATACTGGCGGCGGCGTCTTTGTTTGTTCGATCATGATACCCTGAATCCTTGCGCCGCATTACAAATATATTACAAATATAATATGACTTACGATATTTTTGACTACCACGATGGGTGTCAAGTAGTGAGTGAGTGAGCCTCTTAGAAAACCCATAAACCTTCATCCGGGATGGATAGCCCGTTACTTTGTGATTTGATATATCGAAATCGGAATCGAAGTCGAATGAAAGAATCCTGTTTGGTGCTCTGGAGCTGGAGACTCGAACGGGATGCGATCTGTTTTTAATCCATTTTGTTCTGCAGGATTAGCATGTCAACATCGCATGATGGGCTCCAAGTCAACTCACCACAAGCGTTCAGAAAAGCCTGAAAGGTGTCTTCATTGCGGAGAGTCGCCGAGATGACAAATTGCTTGATCTTGTGCGTTGTGAAGAGGGCGTCAATTGTCGAGACGAGAAGGGGAATAAGATCCGTGTCGTAGATCTACCCCCATTATTAGTCTTGTCTGTGTGTCTGTTTTGTCTTCCCTATGGCATGTCCTCCGCCAGATTTGAAGAAGCAGGAAGACCTACCAGATCCGCACCGAGTGCTACATCAAACACTGCTTCCTCATTGTTGGTTTGATTGTCCATGGCAGGAACTGAACTGGACACGCCCACTGGCATTCCCCACTCCCAGATGCCCGCCTCAAACATCCCTCCTTTGGTAGCATCCACCTCATTCCTCGCCGCGCAATCGACCATACAGTCGACCAACGCTGGTTCGCGGTCCGTCGCCACTATCCTCCGGGGGCCAAGATACTTGGCACAGAAGAGGGAGACAAATCCTGTCCCTGCGCCGAGCTCAATCACCCGGTTCCCGGTGATCAGCGCAGATCCGGCCGCTGTGGTAGAGAGATAGGTGCCTAAATGGAGGGCAGCTTCCCAGGTGCGAAACCCGGTAGTGCCGGATGCAAGGATAAGTCCGCGACTTTCGGAAGTGAGGATTGTTCGTGCTTTATCTTCTTCTTGCGACGATGATGAGAATGGCGAGGAAGCTCCCGGGAAGGGAGTTGGAGCGGTATAAGATATGTAGGTGAGTTGTTGGGCCTGTTTGAGTGGGTCGGGTTTTGGGTGGGAGAGAAGCGAGGTCCATTTCTCGAGAAGGGCGTCGGTAATTTCCTATGGTTGAGGTTTGGAGTCTTTAGTACTTGATGATTGATACATGGGAAGTGGGGGTTGCGAGATAAAGAAACAAGGGTGGAAGAAGAATTGTATGTAAGGTACATACGGGGATCATACATCCTCCTCTGGATCGGCAATTGCTTCTTCGATGCGAGCTATGAGTGTTTTGAGGACACGGGTTTGGTAGGGAATCGGGGGTTGCGGCCAGACAGTGGTGTCGTTGAAGAGGCGGTTGTAGAGGGTGGATTGAATGGAAGGAGAAAGGAGGGAGGTGGAAGGGGGGAAGGATAGATTTGGGGGGTCGAGCTGTTCGCCATATTGGCGGCAGAAACGTTCCAGGGTCATTTGAGTGAGTAGAATAAGAATAAGAGTGTTGGTGATGTTAATGAAATGACGAAGTTGATACTCAAAAAAGAGAAAGTAGAAAATACCTTAAGAGGAAACGTTAACTCCGGCGGAGATAAGGCACGTGATGCGAGGCCCGTTCGGGGCGGCCCAAAGCGGATTAGTGCGCCCTAGCCGAGCCCACACACGGCCAAAGCAAAATTGAATGATCCGCCAGGAAATCGCCTACACCCTCTCGAGCCCGCCAACGACCGCGACTTCGACCCCGACCATCCCCTGTCGACGCTGAGCAGAGCAGATCAATCCCAGCACAATCATGGCCGACACTCCCGTTACTCTGCGGACTCGCAAGTTCATCCGCAACCCCCTGCTTGCCCGTAAGCAGATGGTTGTGTAAGTTACACCTCTTGTTTTTTCCACCTTGATTATTCCCCCGGTCGCAGTGGGTTGGAGACGAATGTTCGAAGAAAAAGGAGGAGAAGGAGGATATGAAGTAGAAGATGGAATCTCGACAATATCGAAAAAAAAAACAACCGTTGCAGCGACATTTGGGGGAATGAATCGAAGATTCATATGGATATAATGATCGAAACAAAAAAAAAAGCATGGATTCTAATTCTCAACTGAATAGGGACGTCCTCCACCCCAACCGTGCCAACGTCTCCAAGGATGAGCTCCGCGAGAAGCTCGCCGACCTTTACAAGTCCACCAAGGATCAGGTCTCCGTCTTCGGCTTCCGCACACAATACGGTGGTGGCAAGAGCACTGGTTTCGCCCTCGTCTACGACTCCCAGGAGGCCCTGAAGAAGTTCGAGCCTCACTACCGTCTGGTCCGTGTTGGTTTCGCCACCAAGATCGAGAAGGCTAGCCGACAGCAGCGTATGACTTCCACCACCACTACATGCAGAATCACGCTGGACAATAAACTGACGCATAGTTTTCTTATCTTATTACAGGCAAGCAACGGAAGAACCGTTCCAAGAAGTTCCGCGGTACCGCCAAGACCAAGGGCCCCAAGAAGAGCAAGAACTAAACGCATCTCCCTTCGCTCGGTATATGATCTGGGTTGTTGTGGTGATGACGGGAATGGGGTGATGATGAGAAGTGGGCTGATGTTGCGGGGCTGGTGGTTGCTGTGCGTGTTTTTCTTCCGAAAGGTGTCTTACCTTTTTCTCTCTTCAACTTTTTTTTTCATTGGAGATGGGAGCGAGAACCGTGGTCGTCGGCTTGATACAAAAAACAAAACAAAATTATTATTGAACTGGATGAGACCACTCCCAGCCCTGTTCGGCGTATGATAGATTCTGAAATCGGATATTGGGAAAATGACTCTGTTTTTTCTTCTTGATTTTTTCTTGCGTCGGTATATCAAAATGGTATCATGCATACCTTTGATGAGCCAAGATTCGAACAGGGAGGGAAGAGGAGACAAAACACCAGCACGAGGAAAGACAATGAGCAACTACCAGCCTCTCTCCTCCCGTTTGGACAAAGTTGATGATCTATTTATGAATGAGACTTGACTTATCTTTTCTCTTTTGATCCATGGGTTGAGAAGAAGAAGACGAAGAACAACATATTCATCTTTTCTTTTTCAGTACATTCAAGACCCTCGAAGGTAGTACCCTCGGCTCAAAGCCAGGGATTTCCCACGTAATTATGTCCTACCCACCCTCTTGTGGTTCTGTAACCATCGTTTCCCGGCCGAAGACAATTTACTTGCTCTTTGGTCTCTCCGGCAGTAACCTGGGAAGTAGAGGTACCTGGTACAACCCTTGGGAAAGGCCATGCCGCAACGGTAGTATATAGATTTGCGGTCAGATCAGATGGTGCTCCAAGGGTACTCAGGTTACTCGTGTGTGCGTGCCAGAATCTAGAATTTACCCTGGCATGCTATGGAGGTCGACTGTACAGATCGAACACGATTTCGAAAAGAGCTTGGGGTGATACATGCAAAAAGCCATCTTTTCGTCTCATTCACTGCCTCGTTTTCATTACTCTGGTTGCCTTTTTTTTGGGTGTGTGTGTGTGTGTGTGTGTGTGTTTGTAATTTTAATTGATTTTTCTCATTTCGGAAGATATAAAAATAAATCAATAAATAAATAATGTTATTCTTATTATTATTATTCTATTTTTTTTTATTTTTTATTATTCTTATTCATATTCCTATTATTCGTTTATGTCGCGCTATCCCTGTGCGAAAAACCATTACAGGCACAGACAAAAAAAAAATACTCTTGAATATCCAACCACAACACAGAAAGACTTAATACATACAAAAGGAGAAGCTCAAAATAGCCCAGAGACAAAGAAAGCTTAAAAGAAAAAAAAAAGCCACTCCAAGGCGAATTGGCCGGGGGGGAAATAATAAAAATCAAAACTGTCAACGGTCTCATATCACCCGGTTCTGATGTCACCATGTATATTTTGACCAAAGAACAAAGAGAAGAAATTCAGGGAAAGAAGAGGAGAGGGGGAGAGAGAGAGAGAGAGAGAGAGAAAAGCCAACATCTACATCATCTTGTAGTGGTGTAACTTTTTTCTGCTTCCCTTTTTCTCTTTGATAGTTTAGTTACTTATGAAATCCATTGTTCAACAGATGAGAAATTATGGGAGTACAAAAGGACGAAAAACCACGCAGCAGGTGAAATAAGGAATATCCCCGCTAGACGAGATGGGAAATCATGAGAAAAAGAAAAAGAAAGAAAGAAAGAAAGAAAAAACCACAGAATCCAATTGGGGGGAATCTACCAATCAACTGTATGAAGATAAGAAATTTGCCTCATTTTCATATTCTTTTTTTTTTGCTTCTACTTCTTCTTCTCCTTCCACTTCTTCTTTTTCTTTGCTGCAGCATAAATCTGGCTTTTTTCTGAGATCATCAGAAGCCACCGGCGTTACTCAACGCGGAGGCCGGTGTTTGGTGCTCCCTTGTGACTGTGATCGGGAGCTCTTGAAAGCCACCAATAACCGGTGTAGGGAATGGTTGCTCTAATGGCTTTGGTCGCGTGTAGGGTAGTCCGTTGATCAGCGTTGCAGCCACCCCAGCGTCGCCCGTATTGGAACATTTCTTCTTCTCACTGCTGCTGTATCCGTAAATGTCGGAGCTGTACTCGTTGATACGCGTGAGGCGTCCGTTGGTGCTATCGCGCGAAAACGGCCGTGTGATGCGCGTCTGTGAGTCGCGAAAGTCATCGCCGCCGCTGCCCTCTACCGACTCCAGCCCCGTAAAGCCTCCGCAGGCGTGCATCAATGGTGACGTTGTGCCGGTCGATGGCATCGGCATCAGTCCAAACATCAAGTCATGCGTGCTGGGTGGAAGCCATTTGGTTCGGCTCATGGGTCCGCTACTGAATGCCGGCTGCATCCCGCGAACGTTGTTAGAGCCGCCGGCCTTGGTTGGCCATGTTTGCGCTATGCGGAAGTCCTGTGGTGGTGTCAGCCCGGAAATAGCCTCTGGCATGGTGGCAAGGCCTGACAGCCCCATTTGTTGGCTGCGAGTGGTGGGAGTTGGTAAGGTTCGGTCCGTTCCTTGTGTCTCGGGCAGCGTCATCGACGGATCTGTTGATGGCGTCCCCTGTCCCGAAAACATGTAGGTGGTGTAAGTCGGCTGGTGCACCGTGCCTTCGGCCTCGTGGTCTGGAAATAGTGCACCGCTGATACTACTACCCCTGCTCATGTTGAGATTAGGGTTCCATGCTGCCTTGGTCCATGGTAACGCACAGTAATCGTCGAGCCCCTGTGGCGTATTGGGAATCATATAGGCGGATGGTGGAGAGGCATACGCTGACTCGTCCTCGTAACTAATCGCGTGGTCAACTAATGGCGAGCGACTGTACGACGGCTGTGAGTCGGTTGGCCCCATATCGTAGGACTGTCGTGGGAATGAAGCAGGATGCAGTCCCGGCGAGTTGGTGGGCAACACACCTGCTACCTTTGGTGTGACTGGCGGTACTGTATACATGCCCATTCTTTGAGACGACGACATTGCAGGATTCATGGTGGGATATGGCCATCCTGAAACCTTCGTCTGTAGCATCGACGAATTGACCTGAACTTGTTTCTCAGCTGGGAGGGATTCGACCAGAGTGAAACATAAGCTCGACTCACCCTTAAAAACTGGCAATTATTGGTATTTCCTGAGCTCCGGCAGGTAAGACAACCTTGTCCGTCACCAATGTCTCCACTACACTTGATCTTCCTCTTTCGACATCGATTGCACTACTGGTGTAAGTTATGGATGGTTTTTTTTAAAAAATAAAGTTCAAAGGGCAAACAACTACTCACTGCAACTTGAATACGCCGTCTCGTTGAATTCCGTATCTTACCATCTACCTCTGGTGCTGGACTGGCACATGGAGTGTCTCTGTCCGTCTGGTTCTCCCCTTGGACAGAGTGTGATATTGGAAGAGCATCGCGCTGAGACTGATGATCGAAACTGACCTCTTCCTCCGGGGAATAGAAATGATGGGCCATCACTTCCTCTGTTAGCGTGGAGAGATACATCTAGACCCTCATGGATGAGACTCACATAACGTTAAAGATACATCCAAGATCTCGAAATCGTTTCTCAAGGTGGTCAGGAACATAAAAGGTCTATGAATCAGGAATGATTGTGTCCAGCATGTTCCGATGATTATCAGGTATTGGAAAATGAACCGGACTGGATGAGGGGGCTTTGAGTCGGAAACGAGGTCAGATTTAAGTCCATGTATCAGTCTTCAACCTTTGATTGCCTTCTTTTTTTTTTGTTTTATTTCTTTTTTAGAAAAAATATAATTCTTTTTTCTTTTTCTTTTTCAGAAAATGAATAAAATAAAGAAATAAAAAAAGGGGGGAAAGGTGGTTCGTTGAGTATAGAATAGAATCTTTTCTTAAATCGGTAAAATTGGGCTCGGAATACCCCCAGGGCTAGATAAAATGCCCTTATTCTTTTTTTCTTTTCTTTTTTTTCCTAATTAAATCTGAAAAATTAATCGTCAGTTTGATCCAGGATAGGACCTGTTTCCGTGGTTCTAAAGGAGCGATATGCAGAATTCCGCGCTTCGTTGCACTCTCCTAATCCAAGAAGTCACTAGGTTGGAACCCCAGAAATACACTGATAGAAAGGGCTGGAAAGGCATAATACCCCGGCGGCGTTTCGGTTGTGAGTTCTGTTCCACAGAAGTAACGTCGCACACGCCTTCAACATGACATGCTAGTTACCACAGCGAGTCGACTTAGAAAAAAGAGACCTGGTCTCTTTACCCTGGGGTCCAACCAATTGGGGAGACCTCCAAAGAATCCCACTAATTCTCGGTTGTCTTTTATTTTCCGCCACGGATGTCTCAAAAATGGTGTTCTTCTATTGTGTTTTAGTAGGCCCAGGTGATAAGCGAGGCCATATCAAGACGAACGTCGTTGGCAGTCGGAGAGCCGCGTTACGTTTGCATGAGGCCTCCATGGACCATATTTATTCTATCTGGACAGATAAGGGAAGGGCCTACAGTATTGTTTGCCACAAGAGCCCATTGGTCCAGCTGTTGAAGTCTTCAGGGCCAAACAAATTTCTGTCAGCGGCCTAAACTCGGTCGGTACTTTTGGCACACGGCCTGGCATCCCAATTAAGAATTCAACCAACGGTCAGCATGGGCATTTCCAGAGGTAGGTCTGGCCCTAAACGCATAGGAACACATGAATTTTTTTAATTTTTTTTAATTTTTTTTTTTTGAAGGGGGGCGGCGAAACCACAGGCCATAGTTGCAAACGACCTTTGCCCATAATATTACACTGGTGTCTCAGGAAGCCTAGAAAAGCATATTATCTCTCAGCCTCCAATTATCAGTACCATTTCGGGTTCAAGTGGATTATTTCAAGCGCAATACCTAGGAGTCTTCGTAGCTGAACCTGAAGCAGAAGAGAGCCCCGGCATTAGTGGAACGACTAAAAATTTTCATGTCCAGGTCACCGGGCTGGATATGCATCTGTGCATCGGACTGCATGGCTTAATATTATTAATATGAATCCGGAACGTTTGACCGGAAAAGAGTGAGGCTAACTAACTGGGGATAGGGAAGGGTGGGGATGGAAGAAGCAAAACTCAGAATAGAGTAAGAGGCCAGCGCATTATGACAGCAGACCAACACACCCATTAATCCAACGAGAAGGCAGTGATGTGGAGACAAGGTATGATCTAGTATGCAAGAAGTTCCAGGGGGGGTTAAACGATTGTACCTGACGTAGACCGGAAGGGTCTGTCAGCCATGACCGGCGCTAGAGCCAACAAGGTTTCGCCCTGGTATTAGTCCTGATTGGAACAATTTCATTTTCGTCAATTCTTTCAGTGACGAAAGAGAAGCTAATGATCAATGAGCTCCATGGTTCAAAACGGCGATCATGTTGGGTCAAAGTCTAGTGGGAACAAGATGGACGGGAGATAGACTAGTGAAGATAAGCCGAAAGGGGATCCAGGGGGGTGGGAGAAAGAAAGAAAAAGAAAAAGAAAAGAAAAAGGCGTAAAAGCTCAATTATTCGTCGGTATGCACTTGAGAGAAAATGCTTGGATGGGAAGAGCTAGTTGTTGGAATTAGGGCCAGCCACAGGAGCCCATGAGCCAGTGACATTCGTTCATTACCTTGTTAGGTCTGGAAGAAAATAGATAGTGTTTATTGATCCCACCACGTGTATGCTCTGGACAGAAGGTTGTCACTTACAGTACACCATTGCGTAGCCAGCGACTGATGGGCGCTGTACTAGCCTGTTGTTGGTGAGGCTGCAGGTGACCGGCCGTTATTTCCAACGCCTGTTGTGGAACTCGCCAAAAAGGCAGAAAGGAACGGCCGAACAGTAATTGTACATCAAGGCGTCGATAACAATAATGTTTTTTTTATTCTTTTTTTTTAAATGAAAGAAAAAAAATTGTTCAGGGCCTTTTTTAAGGCCAAGGAAGAGACGAGTTGAGCAGAAAAGGGTTGGTGCTAAGGTTACTTGCTGTTGGACAAGCCATGCAGATCCATGACTATTGTCATTGTCTGGAGTTATTTATGTACCTAGTAGAGTCACATTAAGAGCTCAGTACTAGTAATGGAAAAGTTAAGTCGTCACATCAACAAACAGTGAGGTCTTGGCCAAGGTCTGGTACCTTTCCCCTCCCCAATAGATTAACTGGGAGATATACATGTTGTTGGGTTGAGGAGAGCAGTTGTTACACGGGGCCGCGTCGGCTCAGCTATCCGAAAGTTGAAAGATAAGCTGCTCAAAAATATTGACGTTGTTTAAACAACACCAATTCAAGGGATTTCTTGGCCAATTCTGGATATCATCTCATTTGCGCTGGTGGTGGTGGTTGTCTATTATGGATAGTAATAGTCATATATCGTAAGGAGATGCAGATGTAACTAGGAAGTGATGTTGTGGTTGGTTAAACTAGACTCTTTACCGCCTTGGCAATAATTCATCACTATCAGCGCCTCAAATGATCGTCATTTTCTTCTTCCTCCCCAAATCGATCATCCTTGATTGCCTCATACTCAGGGTCAAGCTCTAAACTGTCTACCCTTACTTGTCGTTTATCTATTGGCTGTCACTTCCCTCTTTTTTAGTTACAAACCCCTCCTTTATTCACCTGCATCCGGTCTGTCCCACGCACCCGTTGACCTCTGTCGCATCACCCGCAGCCGTTCGCTGTGGAAACGCGATGAGCGTCTTGCTAGAAACTTCTTTAGGCGACATTGTCATTGACCTCCTGGTTGATGAGTCGCCTAAGGCATGTGAAAAGTAGGTGGTTCCATTTTTATCTTATTCCTTTGTTATTGGGGTTATTCTAGGCGCACAGGCGCCGTTGAAGTTCCATGTGGCTGAACGAAAGAAACTAAGCGATCCATCTACTGTTCTAGCTTCCTAAAGCTATGCAAAGTCAAATATTACAACTTTTCGCCAGTACACAGTGTCCAGAAGAATTTCACCTTTCAGACTGGCGATCCCCTTGGCCCCGACTCCTCAGAAAGCGATGGTGGATCCTCGATATGGGGTTTACTAGGAGGACCGTCCAAGAGAACATTCTCCCTCGAACACCCACCAAAGCTCAAGCATGAGGAACGAGGAACTGTCAGCATGGCCACCGTCCCATCTCCAAATGACCCCGACCTGCGGATTGCAGCCAGTCAGTTCATTGTTACGCTAGGAGATAACCTGGACCATCTGGATGGCAAGGCGGTAATCTTTGGAAAGGTCGTGGAGGGGTTCGATGTGCTAGAGAAGGTCAATGAATCATTTATCGATGATCGAGGTCGACCGCTCAAGGATATCCGTATCCGGCACACAGTTGTCCTTGATGACCCCTTTGATGACCCTCCCGGTCTCGTGGAGCCAGCAGAGAGCCCCGTGCCTTCTAAAGCACAGCTAGCTACTGTGAGGATCGCAGATGATGAGAATCTAGATGACGATATGGATGAAGAGTCGATGGAAAGGCTTCGGAGGGAGCGCGAGGCGAGGGCGCAGGCGCTGACATTGGAAATGGTCGGGGATCTTCCGTTCGCCGAGGTCAAACCGCCGGAGAATATACTCTTCGTTTGTAAATTGAACCCAGTCACTCAAGGTTCGAGCAACCCGCACATTCCATTGTGTAATCACCATCTAGATAACCCTACTAACACCTGTCTAGATGAGGATCTCGACCTTATCTTCAGTCGCTTTGGAAAGATCTTGTCCTGCGAGGTTATCCGGGACAAGAGAACTGGAGACAGCTTACAGTATGCCTTTATTGAATTCGAAAATCAGAAGGATTGCGAGCAAGCATACTTTAAAATGCAGGGGGTTCTCATCGATGACCACCGGATTCACGTGGATTTCTCTCAAAGCGTAAGTTCCCAATTGACAGCTGTCTGGAATTCTCCGGCTAATGCATAATGCAGGTGTCTAAGCTGCAGGAGAGCTGGCGAAATGCCACCATTTCGAAACGCAGCGGTCAACGGGGAGGCTTCGGGGGTGTTGACAGCCTCGAAAGAAAGCGCCAATATCGGGCATCCGACAATCCTCGTCAGACCGATGACGACTATGCGATGATGTTCGACAAGAAAGAATCCCGACGACGGTCACCGCCTCGTTCTAGCCGGAGTCCAGGGCCCCGTCGAGATAGCTACCGTACCCGGGATCGATCTTATAGTCGCAGTCCACCACGACGACGAGGAGGAGAATCATATCGAGACAAGGATCGTCGAAGTCGACCCCAATATCGGGAACGGGAAGAGGATCAGTACCGACGGCGCCATTAAAAATAAAAAGTTCAGAATTCAAATAAATAAATAAATAAATCCACTGTAATTTACATACAAATCAATAAATGTATGTGGTTTGAGATATGATCCCATCTGATCTATCATTCATGATATAGTAGTCGTTCAAAGGTATATCAATATTTTATCGATTGAATTGGATTGAATCAGTTATTGATAGTATTGGTCAACAGTCGGTGAAACCAGCCCCACGAGCTCCTCCGCCGGTCTCCCCCGTGGCGGTCATGATTGGCCTTCCACCGCTTAATGCGAGACGACCTTGGGTCTACTTGGTTAATTTTAGAGTATCTTTGCCGCTGGCGCTGACCGGCTAAAAATAAAATACAAATATTGGCGGTCAGTACAAGTAAACTCGATTCAGCTTCACCCCCGCGCTCTTTCCAACCCTCCCTCCCACCTACTTCTTTCCTCTTTTGATCTGTACATTCGCCCCTTTCTCTCTCCCTCTCTCTCTCCCCTCTCTCTTTCCTTCCTACATACCTATCTACCTAATCCTTGTATACTTCCTCTGTGTTTTTCTTGTCTATTAAGATACCCCCTCCTCATCCTCTCCCCCCACTTTATTCTCAATGGCTGCCACAATCAAGGACACCGTCTCCAACCTCGTGGGCAAGATGTCTGGTCACTCCGAAGCTTCCCTTCGTCAACCCTCCTCCGAAGAATTTGAGCAACTGCAGAAGAAATACGTCGATGCCGGTCAAGGCCAGGTGTTTGCCTTCGTCGATGAGTTGAGCTCCGTTGAGAAGGCTCAGCTGTTCCATCAGATGAACAACTTCGACCCCGTCCGTATCAATGAATTGGCCGACACTGCCCTGAACCCTGCCAAAGCCGACGAAGGCCCCATCTCCCTGGAACCTCTCCCGGAGGTAGCGACTGCCTCGATCCTGGATTCCGACTCTAAGGATCTCCAACAATGGTATGATGAGGGGCTCCAGTTAGTAGCACAGAACAAGGTCGCCGTTGTCCTGATGGCCGGTGGTCAGGGTACTCGTTTGGGAAGCTCGGCGCCCAAGGGGTGCTTTGACATCGGACTTCCCAGTCACAAGTCTCTCTTCCAGATCCAGGCCGAGCGTATAGCTAAGCTTCAGCTGCTGGCGAAGAAGTCTTCTGGTAAGGATGCTGTGATTCCCTGGTACGTGATGACGAGTGGACCGACTCGCAAGCCTACGGAGGAGTTCTTCCAGCAGCACGACTATTTCGGATTGGCTCAGAACAATGTATTCATCTTTGAGCAAGGTGTTCTACCCTGTATCTCGAACGAGGGCAAGATCCTGATGGAGAGCAAGGCAAAGGTATGTTCGACATACTTCTAGGTTCCAGTTACGTCGTTACTAATTGATGTCGCAGGCAGCAGTTGCCCCTGATGGGAACGGTGGCATCTACCAAGCTCTTCTCACGTCGGGCGTCCGCGAGGATATGCGTAAGCGCGGAATCGAGCACATTCACACTTACTGTGTGGACAACTGCCTTGTCAAGGTGGCAGACCCCGTCTTCATTGGCTTCGCCGCCTCAAAGAACGTCGATATTGCAACCAAGGTGGTGCGGAAGCGCAACGCTACCGAGTCGGTGGGTCTTATCCTACAAAAGAATGGCAAGCCCGATGTGGTCGAGTATTCAGAAATCGACAAGGAGACGGCCGAGGCAAAAGACCCCAAGCAGCCGGAGGTTTTGAAATTTCGCGCAGCCAACATCGTCAACCACTACTACTCGTTCCGGTTCTTTGAGTCAATCGAGAGCTGGGCACATAAGTTGCCTCACCATGTGGCTCGCAAGAAGATCCCGTGTATCAAGCCCGAGAACGGCGAGGCGTTCAAGCCCGAGAAGCCCAACGGCATCAAGCTGGAGCAGTTTGTCTTTGATGTCTTCCCTCTGACGCCATTGGAGAAGTTTGCCTCAATTGAGGTGCGTCGTGAGGATGAGTTCTCTCCATTGAAGAACGCCAAGGGCACTGGAGAGGATGATCAGGATACCAGCAAGCGGGATATCATGAAGCAGGGTCAACGGTGGATTGAAGGAGCCGGTGGTGTAGTGATCACCGAGGATGAGTGGACGGGAGTGGAAGTATCTCCCTTGATCAGCTACGTAAGTGTTGTTGTTTTTTCAAACATCCTCGACCATTCCCTATAAAATGATACTGATGATGAATTTCTAGGGAGGGGAAGGCCTGGAATTTCTCAAGGGGCGTGAGATCAAGGCACCAGCCGTGATTGAGAAGGAAGAATAGTCGAAGAGAGACAAGAAAAATGAATGATTGCCAGATTAGCCTAGTCGTTAGTATATTATTGATCATACCTACCTTCTAAGTTACAAACATCGTACATACAGTAGGGAGCCATCTCGGAAGATTAGTAATCCGGGGATGCAACTGGAGCCTTACGCAATACGGGAAAGGCCGGGAACGAAGCCTGATTCGGCAGTCACCCTCGCGCTTTCCCAGCTTAGCGTCATCGCTTGTCTCGATCGGCTCGATTCTTTCATTTTCTTTCTTTCCGTGGAATCTTCTCTCTTGGTCGATTCGATTGCCGATATTGTCCAGTATTCGTTAATCTACCATCTAACTATCTTTCCGGAGGGACTGGTGTGCTGCGGAGAGCTGCTGCTGTGTGTGTTTTTTTGGTTGTAAGTGCCTTGCCCTGTTGTGTGTTCCTTTCGATTTTCCTCTTTTTTTCGTTTTTAGTTCGGTAGCTAGTTTACCTAAGGCGCTGTCTCTTTGTCAGCCCACTTTTTTTCGAGTCTCGAGAGTGGGCTGTTGGCAGCAGTTGCAGTCGCTTCTCCTCCCCAAGGTTCTCAAGCTGACCCGGTAGAACAGCCCTATTGACAAGGTGATCTGAAGTTTGTTGTTGTTTACAGGAAAGTGTGAGTCGATCTCCCCAGCTATTCGGGGATTTTATCGTTGTCTTTTTCCCCGTTTCGAATCGATATTCGTCTGGCCCGCCTCTGCGAAGCTTCCATTCCCGGAGATGATCTGATCTGATCTGATCTCTCCGTCTGGCTTACCCCATCACCGACTTTTTTTTTTTTTTTTTCCCCTCTCTCTCTCTCTCCTTCTGTGTTTCTCCCCCTCACGTTCGACGGTCGATTTCATGTAAAACGCTGTGTGAGATGACTTATACATTGGGATCACAATTCGGTCGTCACTGCACCAGCTCGGCAACACTTAGGTCTTGCGCGAACCTTCACTTGCCTCATCCCATACGAAAACATTTCATCCTCCTCCAGTGGCTGGATACACAAAATGAATGGAATCAAAATGCTAACTGAATGACCTTGCTGCTCTCTTAGTATACTTGACAAAATCGATAAAATGTTGTTGTCTCGACGTGCTTGCTACAAATGTGGTAACATTGGCCACTACGCGGGTTAGTTGCGGGAAACCGAAATACTTCGAGTTGTTGGATGTTTGGGACTGACGGGGCTTGATGTAGAGGTCTGCTCTTCGTCCGAGCGTCTCTGCTATAACTGTGGGTAAACCTGGTTCTTGCATTCTTTTGCAGGTGGAACCTATACTAATTTGTCTCTCCTCAAAACAGGCAAGCAGCCTGGTAGGTGTTATGTGTGGCTATGAAAAAATCCGCAAATCTGACCTGTCGATATAGGACATGAATCCAGTAACTGCCCTCGTCCTCGTACTACCGAGAGTAAGCTCTTTTCTTTTCTCTCTCTCTCTCTCTGTCTCAGAATTCACAATGCTACGCTATGATCAGGGGGGCTAACATAGTTTGATATTAGCCAAGCAATGCTACAATTGCCAGGGACTAGGTCACGTTCAGGCCGATTGTCCTACGTTGCGTCTCAACGGTGCCAACGGTCGTTGCTACAACTGCAGCCAGCCCGGTCATCTTGCAGTACGTTCAATCGTTCCCCGGTCAGTTGTAGTTGTGACGTATAACTGATTGGACTCTTGTTTCAGCGTAACTGTCCTACTCCTGCTACTGGTGCTCCCCGTGGCGTCGGCGCCCCTCGCGGTGGTTTCAACGGCGGTTTCCGCGGAGGCTACGGTGGCTATCCTCGCGCTGCCACCTGCTACAAGTGTGGTGGACCCAACCATTTCGCCCGTGACTGCCAGGCTCAAGCTATGAAGTGCTATGCATGCGGCAAGCTTGTAAGTAACCATTTAGCAACGGTAGCAGTGCATTGAGGCCTCTTCAACTCACTATCTCTCTAGGGTCACATCTCCCGCGACTGCACCGCTCCCAACGGTGGTCCTCTTAGCTCTGCTGGCAAGGTCTGCTACAAGTGCGCCCAGGCTGGCCACATCTCTCGGGATTGCCCCAACAACGAAGCCTCTGCCCAGCAGCCTGCTGAAACATCCGCTGTCGCCCCGGCTCCCGCTACCGCTCCCGCCCAGGGTGCCGCTGCTCCGGCTGCCACTGTTGCTGTTGAGGCCAGCAGCGAGGCTGCCCCTGTTGCTGCCACTGCTCCGACTACGGCTGTCGCCTAAAGGCCATGCGTGTCCTTTACTTGATCCACCCCTGCATTTCTCTTTTTAGGGAAGCCCGATTCGTTTTGTCTTTTCTCAATATATCTTTGTTTTAGGGTTTCCTTTCAACTTACGACCCGGTCTTGGCTTTTTTTTTATCTCCCATGTTCCACCTTCCTTTGCATATATTACCCCCCCACACTGTTTCAGTTATTCGGCCTCGGCCTTTTTCTATTCCTATTATGTATACGACGAACAAAAAAGTTTCACGAAGTCTTAGGTTTCCCCATGGCTTGGATCCTATACACGGCTCAGGTTCTTATGATTGGCGTCTTTTGTTCTCCTCGGGTATCTAATCTCATTTGAAGTATAGCTGCGACAAGAAAAGAAGGAGACGAGGCAGGCAGGTTAATTCAGCGAACATTTTGGTGGACAGAAGCAACGGGCGTTATGCAATGGAAGAAGGCTTCGAGATGGTATGGATGGGAATTGTTGGTGAAGATCGGTCATGATCTAAGGAACGGTACCCAGTGCGGTGGTTACCTCCTTCATCTTTTTCGTACTATATCCTCGTTATATTTGTCGAATGGGAAGCAAAAAACGGATAAAAGCGCATGAAAGTTTCCAACATCCATCCAGCCTGGTATACCTACCTATCTACCTACCTAGTTAGTGTGCTCTTGCTCTGGCTTCGTCCGACTCCTTCCGACCAAGTTGCATTTATTTGGCGCTCAGATGGTTTTAAGGTTGATATTCGATTTATTTATCCTAGAGCTCCAGATTGATAGGTGAGAGAATACATCGTATGGGCTCAGGTATTTTAAAAGAGTTGTGTGTATGTTTGACATAGAAATACATTAGGAGGTACCAATATCTCTCTCTATCTACCTATATATACCCCATACAGTAGGTATATAGTTCCGATCCCGTGACTCCCATTCATTCTTGGATCTATAACAAAACCCCCCTCCATCCACCAGTTCGTTCATCTCCCCAGGACCTCTTAACTTCCTTCATTCTTCCAAATTCCCGATCCTCTAGGCCACTACCACCATGACGGCTTCTGCGCTCAGTGACGATGTCAATGATGATGTATTTTCCTGTTTCCCCTTCCTTAGATACCTCCGGATGACTTCGGCATACCGTCTAATTAATCATATTTCAACCCACAGGACTTCATCATCGATATCGACTGCATTCAAGCCCACGGTTCTCTTCCAGATTCTCTCTTACACGATCTAATCTGACAACAATAGGCATTGGTGCAGCAGATATCACGAAGTTGAAGGCTAACGGCTTCTACACTATTGCGGTGCTGATCCCACTTCACCTCTGTACAACGTTGATTCTGGTCCCTTGTACACTGACATCCTACTAATTAGTCCGTTCATGGTGCCACGCGCAAAGTTCTCCTGAGAATCAAGGGATTTAGTGAGGTGAAAGTCGAAAAGATCAAGGAGGCAATCCAAAAGTGTTTGGTAGGATACCGCGTGCCTATGACTTCTCACCCACTCGCAAGCTGATATGCCTAGCCATCTGCTTCGGGATTCATTACTGCAATGGAGCTATGCCATCAGCGGAAGAAAGTTGTTCGTGTCTCCACTGGAAGCAAACAATTCGACTCTATCCTGGGCGGGTACGTTGCAGTTTTCCCATCTGTGTTGATCGAGTATATCCTGATAGTCTACAGGGGCTTTCAGAGTATGAGCATAAGCGAAGTCTTCGGCGAGTTTCGCTGTGGTAAGACGCAGCTCTCGCATACCATGTCTGTTGTTGCGCAGCTTCCGAAGGAAATGGGTGGTGCCGACGGCAAGGTCGCGTACATTGATACTGAGGGCACATTCCGACCCGAACGCATCGCCCAAATTGCAGAGAGATTCGGCGTTGATCCTGAATCCGCACAGGAGAATATAGCTTATGCACGGGCTCTTAACAGCGAGCATCAGCTAGAGTTGCTCAATACCTTGAGTAGGGAGTTCGCAGGAGGAGAGTTTCGTCTTTTGATCATCGATAGCATTATGAACTGCTTCCGTGTGGATTACTGTGGGCGAGGTGAGCTTGCGGATCGTCAGCAGAAGCTCAATCAGTTCCTGATGAAGTTGGCCCATATGGCAGAAGGTATGCTTGTTTCCCACGATTAACCGGTTCTATTTATATATTTGCCATTCTAATCCTGTTTTATGTAGAGTTCAACGTCTGTGTCTTGATGGTAAACTCCCTTCCCCCCTTTCCTCTCTACTGCTCAAACAACAATTTCTTACCTTTTAAAAGACAAACCAAGTTCAGAGTGATCCTGGTGCAAGTGCCCTATTTGCGGGTGCCGATGGCCGCAAGCCTGTCGGCGGGCACGTCCTGGCTCATGCATCTACGACTCGCGTCCTTCTCCGTAAAGGCCGCGGCGAGGAACGGGTTGCCAAAATTCAAGATTCCCCAGGTAAGCGTCTCGCCCTTCCTAATTGAAAATGTTTCTGATTGGAGTAGATTGTCCTGAGCGCGAGGCAACATACGTGATCACCAACGGAGGTATTAATGATCCTGACAAGGTGTAATTGAAGGAATCGTGGAAGACATGCGGTTTTAATATATTAATATCAATATGGGTCGGAAGGTCGATGACTAAACGATGCTGAATTTATGCAGGGATTTTTTTCCATGATTTGTTTTCTTCTATGGGTTGTTCTTGTTCTGTTACCTAGGCGTTATCCAGTTGTCGGCGATAAAGATCGAGTGCCCGCGTTCTCCGCCTTCCGCCCAAATAAAATTTCCCACTAAACCAACTCCTCCATATAATTTTCTTTATTTTTTTTGCGCAACAAGCACCAGGCCAATTTCATACCTTCTCTCATCTTCCCGCCTCCCTCGAGTCTAAAGTCTCGATAAATCCAATTAAGATGCCTGAAATAGCAGGATACACGATCCTGCCCTTGCAACTCCCCGAGTCGCCAACATACGCAAAACCTGCAAAGCACTACCTCTACCTCCGACCTCACGAGCCCCGAATTCCCGACGCTGACACCCCACGCTCCCTCTTCCTTGTGAACATTCCCATCGATGCCACCGAGTTACATCTGCGCCACCTATTCGGTTCCCAGCTCTCCGGTGGCCGCGTGGAACGGGTTGACTTCGAGGCCATCCCAACAAAAGCGAAGGGTAGCCTTGTCGCAACAACCGCACAAGGCAATGTCACTAAAAGCAAAAAGCGCAAGCGCGTCACCGCCGATGATCTCCAGAACCAACTAGATGATATCTCCCTCCCCTCATCATGGGACCGCGAGCTGCAGAAATCGGGCGCCCGGGCCATCGTCGTCTTCGTCGACAAGCCAAGCATGGACGCCAGTCTGAAGGCGGCGAAAAAGGCGGGCGGGAGAAAATCGTCGCAGTCGATTGTCTGGGGCGAGGGTATTGAGGACCGTCGACCTCCGCTCGGGTTGCAGCGGTATCTCAACCATGATAAGGCGCGGTACCCGGCGCGCGCCGAGTTACTGCGCACCGTGAATGACTACATGACTGTGTTTACACAGGTTTCGGAAGCTCGCAAGCGCGAGGAGGCGCGTCGGGCACAGGAACCCGACGAGGATGGATTCATCACGGTTACCAGTGGGCCGAAGCTTACGTCTGCTGCGTTTGAGGATGAGGCCCGGGCGCTTGTCAAGAAGCAGAAGGAGAAGTCGCAGGGTTTGGAGGACTTCTACCGCTTTCAGTCTCGGGAGAAGCGTAAGGCGCGCCAGAATGAGCTGCTTAGGAGGTTTGATGAGGATAAGAAGAAGTTGGAGGATCTGAAGAGACGGAAGGGAAAATTTAGGGTGAGTTTCTGTCCTCTGTGATGTTTTTTTTTTTCTTTTTTCTTTCTTTTTCCCCTCACAATTTGAGGGTGGACTCTTTTGAAACTGAGATCCTTTGACTAATGCTTTTTTTCCCTCCCTCAGCCTGAGTAATGGCTGGCATTCAACATCGGTTTTTAGCATGGCGTTTTGGGTGGCTAAAAGTTCCTTTACTTGACTGTGAGTACCTTTGCCTGTCCCCCCTTTTATATATATATATATACCATCTTTGGTCTATGATGAGTCCGCTGGGGCCAGAGTAGCAAAACTCATATCGATGTCATGCCATGCCTTCAAAAACCAGCGTTATACAAATCTTCTCACCTTTCTGAATCCACATTTTCATCTCATCCCTCCGGTATCCACTTATATGTCAATATATGCTAACCAGAGTCCAATATATAGGGTTGACAGCGTCATAGATGGGGGATATTGGGTGGTGTGCTGTACCATAGTTCCATACATATTATTCACCTATATTATACAATGTAACTCACTCCAAAGAAATACTGGTAAGTACCTAAGGTATTGTTGTATGTGGCGCACGGGCCAACAGGCAGGCTTGGCATGACATCTTCTTGGACCACCAACTTCAAGACGAAACGAATAATCAAGATCAATTCTCTCAAAGTACAAGCATAACTCTTTTTATTCTCCCCCGTATTGGATTTATTCATCCTGAATATCCACATATTTCCAAATTACCAAAGTTGAGCTAAACTTACATAACAACGATTACTGGGATCTCGCCACTTAAAACAATGGCTTCAACTACGACAACTGATGGCTCTGGAGGGGGGTTTATACCACCCTCGCTTCCATCCCCAGCTCCAACATCGTCTACAGTAACGCCATCTCTTCTCCCAACACAAAGGTCTCATCCGCTCCGGGCGGGGTCAACGAAAGAGACGACAGTGATTAACCATGTCGACAAGACGCTACTCATGATCAACCGACGACATGCAAAGAAGTTTAGCGGTGCCTTTGATGACCAGAACCAGAAAGAGTCGGAACGAGGTTATGAAAGCTTCAAGGAAGTGGTGAAGGATCTGGAGGGACTGGTCGACGTTCTTTGGGTTAGTGGAACACGTAAGTACTGCATAATACTACCTTTTTTTGGTCCTATTATCTGTTTCTACATGATCGGACTACTCCAAACATAGCTAATATTCCTGGTAGCATCCCTACAAATCCCATATCTTATATCCCTGGCGGTATTGGTGAACACTTACCTGCCTGATTACCCATTCTTGCCCAAGGCTACCTTCCGTCTCCTCCGGAAGTTGGACTCGGTCTTCACGTCGCTGTTGACGGGCGAAGATGCAGAAACAGGAGCCTCGTTGTCTGGATTTGAGAATCGCCGGAACGTGGTCTCCATGACGGAGAAAGTGCGTATCAAGAGCATCGCCGAGACATGCCGAGTGTCGGTTGTGGAAGCACGAGAGCAGATTGATGAGCCTGGTGGAGGTGATTATGATTATGACGATGATGAGGATGACGACGATGAGGATGATGATGAGCTTTTTGGGGAGGAAGAATATGCCGATGCACCCGGAAGGTGGGAGATGGAGACCGCAAAAGTGTACGAGAAGACCATTCAGTTGCTCGGAGATGAATTGGGCAGAGCAGGTGATTTTTGCGATGATAATATGGCGGCTGGGGAGGCTTGCTAGGTTGTAATATGTTTTAATTTAGTCTAGATTTTTTGTTTTCCATGTGGTGTGTCTATGTATATATAGGTATATATATATACGTGTGTGAGTACTTTATGTTAAGGTCAATTGTCGTCACTTTTGACATTATTAATATTATAATACTACCTCCTATACTTCCGAAATTTTCATTTATTAAATTTTTCCTCTGACATTATTGTTTGTATTTAACCTAATCACTATCTTTATGACGATAATGATGTTGCTAGGCACTCTCTGTTGACATAACAATCCGCGCAGGTCACGATGTGATCTTGTCTACCTAATTTATTCACCCTACTGTCTATTTCATCTCTTTTATCCCTACGTGCCACTTCATCTCATTAAGTTATTCATTGAGACCAGTTAGTAGAATCAAAATCAAGCCATCAAGCCATCAAGCCATCAAGCCATCAAATTATTCAACACTCTCTACCCGAGTAATACAAGCTAGCTACCTCTTACCATACACGTGGACGAGAATCCCCAGACATCTAGGAAGTTTCTCGCCCAATGAAAGCCGGGTTACTGGGACGTCTATCTCACGCGTGATGCAAACAATCGCGTTTAACACGAACCAGACTCGATGAACTAGGAATGGGGAAACGGGATGGTGCTAACCCTGGTAGGTGGAGATACAACCACCCACGGCTTGTCCATTCGGATGTTGAGGCAACGCAACGCTCGCTAGCGCCTCCTACCACTGGGTCAGGTACGTGCCTATCACGTAGATTAGGCGTGGATTCAAACAATTAATCTAATCCACATGGCAGTTGGCGGGATTTGATCTAAATTCCACAACAATACTAATACTAATACAAATACAAATACAAATACAAATACAAATACAAATAAAAGATTTGTGGGAACTTTTTCTCTCCTTGTCGTTTCCAGCCAATAATGGAAATACGCTCACCTATCAATGTCATTTACCAGGTGGTTGGGTGTCTCATCCTCGATCCATGGTTCCTCCTCACAGACGACTCGGCGTATTAGAAATGAGAAATGATCCTCCTAGCTAACCTAGGTAACCTAGGTAAGGTAGGTAAGGTTATTTATTAATGAAATACCAAAGATTGTCTGTTGCTGACTCTCCTGCGTGGATGATCATGATAAGAAAGGAGGGTTTAATCATCTGCAAGGGATCGAGTAATCCCCTAGTTGTAGTGTAACTACCTACAGTACACTTGACAGCAGAGATGTACATGACTAACTCGCCCTAGCTATGTGCATGTGTTCAACGGCCGTTTCATTCCCCCCTTCTTCAGTTAGATCATGATCGCTGCTGTGCATACGGTGGTATGTGCAGGCATGCCTTGCCCTGGGGTTTCGCGCCGATATTGTGCGATGCAAGGGAAGCTTCGAGGGAGGGGACATGACGGCGCACTGGCCTTGATCCGGTCCATTTGTGCGGTTATTACGATGGACATTGGAGAGGCAATATCCTTTATCCCTTACTCCTTGCTCATGCCAGAATCCCCAGGTGTTTTTGATTTTTGATTTTTGATTTTTTTTTTTTCCCTTGGCTGGGCTGGGGTTTCCCAAGAGTTGAGTTCAAAGGACGGATGTCTAACTGTTAGGTAGGTGAACGCTAGGCTGGACAAATCAAGGCAAAGTTGAGGTTGATTAATCGCGTCGCGTCCGCGTCTATCAGTGCGCGAGCGAGCTGTCGGAGGGACCTAACCTAGATAGGTAGGTAGGTATATTTGAGGTATATTTTCCATAATCGAGATTTCCATACATAGTACGGTACATACCATACGCTTTCGAGTACCCTACCGAGGAGGTCCCAGGTAGTTCTCCAAGGTAATCATCTTTATTTATTTGTTATTGTTATCGTTTTCCTCTTGACATCCTCACGAGGCTGATGTAAATTTGTGTCAAAAGCCACTCGTGGGTATGCCTCCACCAGGCAATAGGTGCCTTACAGGAAAGCAAAATATGAGCCACCATGGCTGAGACGATGCCAGCCAATGAAGTCAACAATACCTATAAATCCATGGTTCTGGGAGAAGGTGGGGTCCACCTTAGCCTTGGGGGAGGGGATTTTTTCTTTTTCCTTTTTGTGTGCTCGGGTTTTCTCTTTTTCTATTCCTTTCTTTGGGAGCTGAGTGTGGATGCTGCAGCCCAATGTATTACGCATGTATCTTGGTGGTTAGGCTGTTCTTGTCAGGTACCTGTTAGGTACATTAGGTTTTTCAAGGGGCATTTTAAATGGTTCGAGTTGGTTAGTGCTCGGCTTGTTGAGCAAGCTGCTTCCAACAGTAAAGTAATCATCATAATAATATTATCGATGCAGTATAAACAATGATGGATTTAATAGTAATGAATTCCAATAGCCCTTTTTCTGTGTGGGCTTTGTCTAGGCTCCACGATCCCAAGGTTTCGGGACACATCGGTGGGCCGTTCAGCTCGGAGAGAAGAAAATCGTGGGCTTCTTTTTTCGTTCCTTTTCCTCCTTCTTCCCGTTCACTGGGTGGTACATCGACTCAGCTGCATCAAGGCTCGGCGATCCAAGGAAACAGTGATGAGGTGTGGCTGCAAACAGTAATCGATCGCCTCGGGCATTGAGAGACTCCGGCGGAGACAGGCGACATTAATCAATGACGATAGGTACTGGGACTCGACAAGTCACAGTCCAAGCATGGAAAGTGTAAAAAAAAAAAAGAAAAAAAAAAGGGTATGGTAATTTTTCAAAGAAGAAAGAACAAAGCTCACATATGTGCATCACCCAGGTAGGTCCTTGCAGATTTCATGCAGCTCCACCAGGCTTATGCCCTCATTTATGCCTTCATGATATTGTTGTTAGGGCTCTCCCCCTTTGTAAGGGTCTTATTATTGATGCATGGATACTGTGATGTTGTTCGAGCTCTTTTTCGGAAATTTTCAGGAAAGTATATTTAGGTAGGATGGGTATATACAATCAGTTGGTTGGTCTAGGCTAGGCCCCTCCCTCTTGGTAGTTAAAACGTTTTGAGATATACAAAAGTCAACTGGAAACCTAACTCAATAAAACGGTGATCCATATACTCGACTCCCACGAGAGAGCATGGGAAAGAAATAAGAATCATGCCAGGCCGCTGTGAACCCGCAGGATGCAGCAGTCATCTGGTCCTCCCCAGACAAGGTAAGGTGGTGTGTGGTTGGGTTGGTAAGGTACCTAGGTGCAGGAGGATGGTGTGGGAGGTACCTACCTCACTGGATTAATACTGTCCTCTCCATACAGGACCAAGAAAAAGATACGGATACGAGTAATTTCCTCTACTTACTATTCATGACATTACAACCTGGATGAGAACTACTAAGATAATCACTAGATCGATGTTAACAAGCGATAGTCATCGATCTTATTATTATCCAAAGCTGGGGAAATGAATGGCGTTCATGAGAATAATTAGATAGTTGCCATTTTAGCACATTTCTCTCTCGTTTAATCTGTGTTCTTTTTTTTTTTTGTCAAACCGCCCCCATGAGAAATACTTCAAATGTATGTGTAGTAGAATCCCTGGTAAGGCCACAGGATTCCAACCAGATCTACAATCACCAGTCCTGGTTCCGACTTTGACTGAACCAGTTATAGCCAGGAAAATAAAAGGCTCGAAAAATTAATGACGAAAAAAAAAAAAACCTTTCAAGTCGGCAAACCTTACGTCCCACTCTATCATGATTTCGCCCCTCTTCTTCTCTCTGAAAAAGAACAAGAGAAAGAAAGATACCCATACGAAACTGGTTGTTTCCTCCTGTCTCCTTCTAATGGCTAGTCCAGAATGATTAATATATACCTACCTATTTAATTATTCTAGATACCGATATACCAGTATGGAAGTTATGTGTAAATATATTGATTTTATTTGCATTTTTAATATTTCCCTCCCCCCTCTGTTCCCCCTTCTCAAGAATAATAGGTTGGTAATTCTTGGGTCAGGTAAATTCGTAATTTTTATCTTATTTTATTTTTCGTTTGTTCTGTTAGGTTTTTTTTTTTTTTTTTTTTGCGGTTTTGGGGG
>VCAU01000076.1:79784-167646 GCA_015844325.1 Aspergillus nanangensis | reverse complement strand
AAAAAAAAAAAAAAAAAAAAAAAACCCTCGTCTTCTCACCGGTCGGAAGTTTTGCTGGCAATATACAAAAGCTAGTGGTGCAAGAACAAACCATCCACTCCGTCCCAATCAAGGGGAGGGGGTGACGAATACCAGGGAAGAATAATGAAGCTGGAGAAGGAAATAAGGAAACGAGGTCAGCCCAGGACAAAGAAAGAAAGACAGACTCTTTATGCATTTCACCCTCCTTGTTGATCGCCGTGACGCAGCAGCCGAAGATAATCCGCTTCGGCCGGTGGGATGAGAGACGTCTTGGAATGGGAATTTCCCCAAGCCAACTTTAATTTCCATCTTCTCTCTGGTTCCGGATCATTTCCTCCACTGCTTCTTTATCTCGACCCATGGCTCGACCGACCTTCTTTCCCCTCCAGCATCAACACAAGCCAATACATACGCGCGCGCGTGTCTCTGCTGGATCTGCAACGTGAACAGCATCCTCGGTCGTCCCACGGGTCTGACTCAGATCACATTTCCTTACCGATGTAGTAGTAGTAGTAGTTGTAGTAGTAGTAATCTTAACAATGTCTCAGGTTCGTTTGCGGAGCAACTAACTACCTGTCTTATCGTCGTCCCCCCCCACCCTCCAATGGGCATCCTACCTTACGAGGGAAGTAAGTCTCTGGCCGGACCGCGCCGAAATCCAGTTGTCCCAGTGGGAGCTAACTGCGATGCTGTTCCCCGGGCGATCCCGACGATAGGATTCGAATCCTGTCACGTTTCACAAAGCCTGTTCTGGATCTCTCTTTATCAACGCAATGCGGGGCAGAGAGAGAGAGACCGTTACACCTGCATGTGTGAGTGTGTGTGCCTGTGAATTAAATGCTTCGGCTCCGAGCGTGATGGGGACTCTCGCATGCAGCTAAAAAAAACAAGGGAGCTCGGTCCGCGAGTGGAGATGCAATTTCGGGTCCGAGATTTGGGCAATATCAAGACCCGCGATGGAAGGTAATTCTAGAACGTCACTTTTTTTTTTCTTGTGTCCTTGGCTGGTCTGGGCTGTAGCCTGGTTTGTGTTATATATACAATGGTAACGGGGAGGGGGGGTTGGCTCATCTAGTGATGTTGCACAAGTGACTTGGGGAGTAGGTCTATGGCGCAGTCCAGAGCGAAGGAGCGACCATATAATATGGTCAGGAGAGTGCTATGGGGGTGGTGGCATGATGGTGTTGATGATGGATGATGATGACAGATGATGCATATTGCTATTATTATTCGGATAATTATTATCGTGGGGTCCAAATGCTCAGAAATGAGATGACCGCAGCCAAGTCTGGATGGACGTTGGATATGTATGGCATGATAGATATGTGCTCATCTTATTCTAAGAATAGAACCAAGTTAGGATCAACTTCTGTATAGAGTTAGATTACACTTGGCTTTGTTTATTGAGCAGGGATTCCGAAGGATTATCCATCTTGTCTTCTGTCGGATATAGATCTATTATCTATTAGGTATAAATAGGCATTCTTACATGTCTGGCCAGTGATATATTTAATCCCTCTGAATCTTCCTTTTATATTCCACGAGAATCCATCATCTGACCAGACCAGCCCTAAGGCAAACAAGGACCTCAACAGAACCCATCAATAGA
The DNA here is from genome assembly GCA_015844325.1 of Aspergillus nanangensis. Lineage (NCBI taxonomy): Eukaryota > Fungi > Ascomycota > Eurotiomycetes > Eurotiales > Aspergillaceae > Aspergillus > Aspergillus nanangensis. Next base: position 166,016 of record VCAU01000076.1, on the reverse strand, counting down.
ATACACCCACCGAGTACAGGTGATCAAATATATTAGCCCTACCTTACTAACAACTACAATTACTATACAACTTCCTCTAACCACCTCCTACCTAACATCCCATGGACCCCTCACAACCCAGCAGCCTCAACAATATCCTCCATCTCCGTCCCAATCTGAATCGCATAAACATAGGTATCAATCTCCACCTCCTCCCCCCGATAAGCTCCAAACTTTGGCTCCGCCTGACCCGGGAAAGTCGTCGCCGACAAACGTGTCTCCCCCGTGGTATCGAACTCCTGCTTTTCCCCATCCCAGTAAAGTTCGACCCAGCCGTCGTCGCTGGTGTTGATAACCAGCCCGATGTGGTGGGGGGTGTTGAGCTCGGGGACGACGGACCACTGGGTTTCGCGACCGTCGTCCGCGGACGCCTGGTAGCGGAAGTTGAGGGCGTCTTCTTTGACTTCGAGCGAGAGGGGGATGTTGGCGCCCCCGCTGCCGTCGGTGTAGGCGGAATATTCTTTGCTGTTTTTTGTTGGGGGGTGGAGAGGTTAGTGATTATTTTTCTCTTTCTTTCCTTTCTTTAATTCGGGTGGAATGGAATAGAGGCAGGGATATAGATGGAGGATACGTACAACTGCCAGATCATCAGGCTCTGCTGGAGCTGCGCCATGGAGAGCGAATAGCCAATGTAGTAGGTGGTGTCGCTTTCCATCTCGTCCTTCAGAGCGTGGTATTCGGCGCGGATGTAGCCTTCGTCGCGGTGGAAGTGGAGAGCCGGGTTTCCATCGGGGTCTTCGCCGAGCTTGATGTAGAGCTCATCGCTGTTGGAGTCGGGTTTGTCGCCGCGTTCGGCTTCGAGGTTGAGAGTTCCCAGGGTCGAAGGGTCGTCTCCGCGGGTGGCATTGAAGTCAAGGAGGAGTTTGGCCTGGATGGCGGGGAGGAGGGAGAGAGTGAGGAGATGGGTAAAGGGTTTCATCTTGACTTGTGGGGTTGTCTCGAGTTGATTGGGAGGATTGGAGAGGGGGGTGAGGGAGATATAGACAGATATATATATGTATAGGGCGAGCTCAGTTTCTCAATTCATCATCATGAAAATCAACGAACCCCCTTTCTATACATCTCCTTGTCGCGACGGCGGTTGGATTGGCAGCGGTTGAAGCTACCGGATGGCGAATTTGATCCTTCTCATCCTTCTTGCTATGAAGCTAGTTCCTGCAGATCGACACGGGTTAGGGCTGGATGTGTTAATTGGCGACGATCTGAAACGGCCCCCCGTCCTGACAAGGATTTGGCCTCTCATCGGGTCCACAGTTGATGCCGACTGCAGAGTTGAAGTGTCGTTCAGGGCCGGATGTGGTCGTGTGAGGGATGGGATCTTCGGATTGAGGATAGTATTCTGACGAGATGATCGTTGCCGTGTGAGGTTTATGGACGATTATTCGTTATGAAAGAAGGGGATGCGGTAATTTCTCTGGTTGAGATCTTCATTGCAATAGTTTAGACACTTATCTAGTTGAATCCTGATATGGGAGCCCGGGGGGCCGTGGTCGTCGTGTTAACAGACCGGGCCGGTTTCTGGTGATATGTAGGAGATGATATGTTGGGAAACGGGGTGAAAATGGGAGGACAAGCTACTCTGTGATAGAAACATCTCATTGAATTTCATCTCAACAAACATAAACCACATAGACCGTCTGTCTACTTAAAAATGCGTCCGTAGAGGCTTGTTGGACATCCACGAGGAGTAGTCAGCTTTACCCCACGAAGCCACCGGGTTCTCAGGCTCGGGCTCAGGAATAGGCTCTGGTGGCATTTCAGAATCAGGGGAAGGCTCAGGTTCAGGTTCAGGGGGTACTTCGGGCTCAGGAGCCTCTGGTGCTGGCAGCCCAGCAGCGGTGCCATGCCATGTCGTGAACGCCCATTGAGGGGTCTCATTCTTCTTCTTCTTCTTCCTCTTGGCTTCTGCTGAAACAGACCAACTTCGATAAATGGGAACATCCTCACAAGGAGGAGGAGCTGCCTCCATGGGGGCTTCATCAACAGACGCACATGCTGGCTCCTCATCCGCAGGCGGGGGAGGAGAGTCTCGATAGTGGCCGGATACAGGGGGTGACATTGCGTGCTCACCCTCCGAGTCTGGCGGAATTGGAGACGATACATCCGCTGGATAGTCATCAGAGACAGTCACTGACACCGCTCCCTGATCATACTCACCCTCTTTCTGACCTTCTGCATGCCTAGACGCTCTCCTGTCAGGGTCATAGATATCGAGCACAAAACCCAGAATCAACGGATCAAACACCGCATCTGTCCCGATTCCATATCGCCGCAAGTTCTCTTTGAACCCATCTTTATCTGCCTCAAATGCCTCCACCATCTTCTCCTTCACGTAGTCCGCCAACCATACCTGGTCCAGGGGAAGCTTTGAGAACACCTCCCGAACAGCGACGAGGATGTCGCACATCGTAACTGCCCCATCAAACACCTCCATATACCTTCTCGCGTGATGAGCCAACCCGTCGATCTCGTATACTCGTGCAGCATGGTACGCGTGCACACTCCGCTGGAATTCGATGGCCTTTCGGGATTCCGGCGGATCGGGATGCTTGATTGTTTCGTATGCGCCGGTGTAGAGGTAGTGGATGAAAGTATGGGCTACGTCGGGGTTGATATCGTGCAGAGTTATCCGTGAGACCCATTCGCTGTTGGCCAGTTTGGCATAAGGTTGGAGGAAGTATTCGGGGATTGTGTATTGTGCTCCGATTTCTAGGATGATGGATCGCGTCTCATAGGGGCTGTCGGGGGCTTGTTGTTAGTGTAGTGTTTGAGTTAATATACACACTGTATCCAGGGCATGTACCTTGTCTCGAGTTGGGGATATTCCTGAATCTCGCGATCATGGGAGGATTCAGGTGACGAGGGCGTGTCGGTGGTTTCGTCGCGATATTCATCAGGCTCTGGGATGTCCATGTTGAATGAGTCTCGCCTCGTTTGGAGGAAATGTTTCTTCTTGTTTTTGGCCATGAGGGATTTCGTTGGCAACTTGTACTGATGGGAAAGGGCGAAGATGTTGTTAAGTACATGGGCCCTGGCATAAAAAGATAGCAGCAGTGAATGCAGGCGTGAGTTGCCGCCGCCACACGAAAAAGAAATATATCCCTACGTCAGTTTACTGGAGTAGATATAATATCTAATGCGAGGCGATGAGGGGTGGCAGCCCAACCTGTGACACCAGACATGTCAAGTGTTGTTGCTGCTGTTTGCTACAATATTTCCAGGTCGGGCAGATATATTTACCATGGACTTTGTGTGCAATGTAGCTATGTAATTGACAAGGCTGAAATGGTCTAAGCCACCCTTGTATCTAAACACTATATACACGCCTTCAGGCTACTTCAAGACTCACTATCCGTCTCATAGAATGGGTCATTGGGATTATAAGGGAACTTCCTCACCACGACATCCCCCTGGTATCCCCACAACTCATCCTCAACCGGAGTCAGCTTCAGGCCGCACGACTCCTGCATTTGACCAAAAGTGACCACATCGGAGGCCGATCCATTGAAGTAATCAATGCGGACCTGGTTCACCGTCTCCCGACTGGGATCACCCAGAAGATAGTTCAAAGGCATGAAATGAACCCCCGAGTGGGCCGTCGTGAAGACAGTATTGGGCAGATCGCCCGTATGAGGCACATGGTGCATCCCCAGATTGAACCACAACACCAGATCCGTCTGGTTCAGACTTTCGCCGTTGAAAAACTTCTCAAAGTTCACGGGAGGATTATGCACGTCCTGACTGTTGTATGGATGCGCCGCAAACGGCTCGTAATCATGTTGCTGCGTCACCTGGAGATCGTATTCGGCCCAATGGCCCGCGTTGGCCAGGTTGCTGGAGTCGACCACCGTGAGATGGGAGGTCCCGGCCGATGGAAGCACACGGTAGCCGCGGTACTCGCCGTACTTGTTGCGCTCCTCTTGATTGATGATGTGGACTTGGGTGGCGCCGTTGGGACCCCAGTTGAATCGGCCGTCGTCTTCGGACTCGATGAGGGACCGCTCCAGCATCATCGTGTTGCGGGTCTTGCCTGCGGACCAGACGAACTCCTTTTGGACGGGGACGACGCTGGTGAGTTCGACGGTGTTTTCGGTGCCGAGAATGTCAAAGTCCGCCTTGAAGTTAAGGACATGGTCGTGCATGGACCCGGATAGCGAGTCGTGGATTTGGTATCCGAAGTCGCCGTTGTGGGCGTAGAAGGCAGATTGGATGTAGCCGGATGCGCGCACGTCCACGCCGATGGAGCCATCGAGATAGAACGAGTAGCTGAGACTTGAGTTAGAGGCTTTCTTCGGGGTAATATGCATGAGGAGAGGAGGTGGTACCTGAACATGTAGTCGTAGTTGCCAATGGTTGACACGGAACGAAGCGTGAAATACACATTCTTGCTGATGCTGACGTACTTGGAGTTACTGTGGCGCTGCAGGGGGTAGTCTGCATCGAACTCAAAAAGACAAATGCTGTCGACATGCGTGTGTGTCGTCTCATCGATGTAGAACGAGGTGTTGAGATACGTGGCATATGACGGGCAGTCATATCCTTTCACCAGTTCAAAAGCATAAGGCCCAAACCCATAGTACGAGTCGAGATACGCAACACCCGATTGCACAGGATCGTTACCGGCATAATGAGCCAGGGCTTCTTGCATGCCCAGCTCATAGAGCACACGCTGGCCCTTGTACTTGATGTCGAAGAGCGAGATTCCCGTGTCCCGCGAAAAGCCGACGTAAAAGGAAAAGTCCATCCATGAGACGTACTGCCGGTCCGAATCAACGGAGAAGCGAGAGCCCGATGGAGCCACTGCCACAGGAGGTTGCTTTCTGTCTTGCGGTGGCGGGTGGCCTCGCTGGTCTGTCCGGGCCCAGTCGCCCTCGATGTTGGCTCCCAGCTTGACAAACCCAGGGGAGAAGTATGCCTCACGGAATGCCGCGGTGGTTTCGTAGTAGATATCGTTGTATAGCCAGCCCTCGAGCTTCCACTTGGAGGGATCCCGTCCAGTGACATCGGACTTGAAGTACAAACCCAGGGGTAGCAAGCTGCCCACATCAAAGTCGTCTGTCGCCGTATTCCAGAACATATCCCAGCGGACTGTGCGGCCATCATCCTGCCATACGGGATCAATACCCCAGATATCTAGAGTATCATTGTCCATACCCAAGGCCGTGGCGTTCCACAGGTCCAACGTGATATCAGAGACAGTAGCACTGATCTTGAACAGCCATTCCGAGTATATGCTGTCCGTATCCGGTTCGATATTGCGCACCTTACCCTCGGTTTTGCGGGTGTAAGGGTACTCGAGAGGCGCCCAATGGGTCACAGACTTCTTGATAGGCAAGGGGCCCACGACAATATCCGCGTAATGGGCCTCATCCGTCGCACGGTTGCTGAGAACAACGTGTGCATACCGGGTAGGGATTTGACCATCACCATCTAGATAGCTCACAACGTCCGTCTTGTTAGGACGCAGTAACTCCACCAGAGCACTGGACAGAATGATTAGTCAATTGAAACACACCTCCATGGACCTCTCTACCTACATGGTATTATCCCACTCCCCAGCGTCATCCGTCGTGGTAAGATTCAAGTCTTTCTGGTGGAACAGCCATTGCACCACTGACGCAGTCTCATCGCCACTAAGCCCATGCCAGGCATTCTCCTTTGGAGCATCGACTGCCTTGGCAGGAGTATCATCACATGTCTTTGCATGTTTAGGGTGACTGCGTCCTTCCAGACTGCGCATAAGGCCCTTCCGCCCACGGCCGCGACGCACTAATTCTGCATTGTCGAGTCGGGGGCGAGCGAGAACATCGCCGACAAGAGAGCCCAGGAGAAGAAGGGAGGCAACCCCTGGATTAAGAATAGAGATTTTCATGACAAGACTCGAAGACTAGCTTCCTAGGAATGGAATCTGCGTCTGTAGAGGATACATCGTACGCTCCAATCCCAGCAGGCTTTAAATATCCCCGACTTCAACAACTAGAGCCTCGGATTAACAAGCAATCGACCCCAGATAAGAATCCATCCTTCTTCACGATATCAATGGATGGATAGAACGTTCCGAGCGGCCATTCCGACAATCCACCCATTCTGTCCGCTGCCAAGCTGATTGCGCGAGAAATGGGATGAATCATATCCATTGAGGTCTATGGCAGATCCGCATGGTGTCTGATTCCCCGATGTTGGATTACAATAGAAGTCGGATTCATCCGCCTCCGCGTGGGCCTGCCCAAATAAGCAGGTATTGGCCTGACGAACGCGCGATGGAATGTCCGTTGGTCTTGGCATGCTGCAAAGACCAATGCTTGATGGCGATGGAAATCAGTTAATTTAAAAGAATTATCGTATCTCTGGCGAATCAGAGGTGATGCGCAGGAATGGGGGTTATCGGGCTTTTTTTTTAGGACATCAGAAACAAACTTACGTTCATTGGGTTTTCCTGCTCACGAGATTCGGCTCCCTCCATGTCTGTCGCCCTGTATATGGGTGAAATCTGGTTTGCTGGTTTCAGTCTGGGCTCGCAGTTCAACAATATTCAGCTTCAATTGATTAGCCTCCGAGAGAGCAATTTGTAAATTCTTCGCGACCTGTTGGACTGTTTCTGCGTGCGCCTTCAAACCATCCAGGCGAAAGTGGGCAGAGGCATTCGTTCTTTAATCGTTGAATTTCGGATGTGATAATAATGAAGTCTGTAGAAAGATGAGTTCTTGGTGACCGATGACTAGGAAAAATAGCTTCTAACAGACTTAGCCAGACATCTCTACATAAAATTGACGAGGGAGATTGATTCAATATGAGACTCGGCATAGTAAATCAGATTGAGAAACCTGATCGGTCAACCTGTCAATTATATTAGTGTTATTTATCTGTTACTTAGACCTGCTTGTCACCTCATTTTCATTTTTATTCCCATCTTCTATCTTTTCTCCTCACCTATACTTTTCTTCTCCGATCACATTGTCTCGATTTATCTACCTTATCTACACCTGATCGGAGAATCCTCACGGTCGCCAGTAATGACACCACCATGTCTGATATCCTCATAAAAGGCTAGTGAGAATGATTCCTTCAACAACAACTTGATGACTTTCAAGGATTTCCATTAGCTTCAGGAACAGATCTGAGCTCGTCTTAGCTTCACCATATGACTTCCGCCATACTGCTACTAGACTCCAGCACCACGGTTGGGCGCGAGCTCATCGCTGGAGGCCCAGTCAAGAAGACTTGAGCACCTTGTACTCGCAAGGTTCGGACCAGCTGCTGCCAGAGGCGCGCGTGGACTTTAATACTAGAACGTAACCGCTTCTTGAGAGTTATTCTTGAATTCCACCAATTTCCTTCTATTCTTTCTCATTTGGTTCCTTTACCTTTCGTCTCACAGCCGGTTGCTGATACCCCGACTTGCGACTCCGCCCAACAATTGGCAAACGCATCTCAAACCCCTGTGTAAGCGAGAGAGGGGAGGAAGATATAATTCTTTGCTCTATTATATTATGCTCTGCTCGTAGTAGTCGGACGTAGTCATGTTGTGCCTTGACTTCTTCAGCCAAAAGATCGCCACGACTCTTTTCCGGAACGGAAGTCGGCAAAGAGACCTAGAGTCAGCAGCATAATCGACAAGCCGGGGCTCGAAGTGCAGAACCAGCAGCTGCCTCAAGAGACGCGCGTGGATTTATTCATCAACCAATGTGAAAGCATCACTGGAAGGTTCTGCTTCAGACTCGTCATCAGAATCATCCTCATCTGAGATATCGGCCGCGCCAGAAATGGCGGCGACACGATTCATGACCCACTGCATGTGCAATAGGTCAAAGGAGGGGAGAGGGAAGCTTTCCGGATCCTGGGTCGTCATCTCTATGACGTGGCCGGAGTAGATAGGATTATCATTTTGACAATCCCACAACTTCACATTGCGGCCTGTTGACTTCAGGTCTGAGGGCAGGGAAGGGCGGTCGTACATTCGTACTCTCTTCGAGTACATGGTGGCAGTTTGGGCACGTCTGTCTGGAATCAGTATTGTCTGGGGATGGCCTGTCGATGGGACCTTAGAAGAGCCACCTACCATTATAAGTTTCAGAGACAGTCACGGAATGGTCAAGGGATCAGAGGTAACGCTGCCGTGTATCGGGGAGAGGGTATTCCACTGATAGCGAGATTGGAGACAAGAGAGAGATTGGTAGCTTGAGAAAGAGACAAGTCGAGAGATATCTTCTTAGGTGAAGAGGAATCCGGACAGGGGCTTAGTGCGGAGGTTGATATGGCGATGAGGTGAGTGGGTGGAGGATCTACTGCTCCCAGATGAGTCTCGAGATTGGTAGAGGGATTAGAGAGGAGGAGAGTCAGAAGGCGTCTTAAATAGGCAGGAGTGATCGCGGATAGAGAGCCCACGGGTGGATTGCTGCTGGGAGGAGGTGAGGTAGAGAACAGATGAATCCCAGCTTTATAGGTCGAGTGAGGGATTCACAATTAAATATCACTTAAGAATTAGAAGTTAGGCAGAGATAAAGGAATCAATGCAGGAAATATAGATCTGAGATTATTAACTAGCTGTGAGACAGAGTAGACACTGAGAATCAGTAGAAAATGGGCAGGCATTCACTAATGACACTACATCCTGACCGTGGCAGTCCGGGGATATCAATGCTTGGTAGTCCCCAGAGGTCGCTGGTGATCAGGAGCAGCTTCTAGGAAGCCACCAGAACCTCATCTTAAGAGATGTCTTGTTGTCAGACATTTCAATGGGTTCGAGGGCGAAGCGTGCGTTGCCCCAAAGGTGGTGCACATAGTTGCAAAGAGTGGTGAGGACACAGAGTCCATCATCCCTCTTACTTGCCGTGGTCATGGCAGTAAGAGATCGATTTGGAGATAGAACTTGGGGCGAGCTAGGAGCATTGGAGGTTTCAGGGGTTGGAGCTGTGCGGGCCAGCCACGCGCTGATGGTTGTTCTGGCGCGAGTGTGGTTGTCTAAAGTGAGCGTCAGCATACCCAAGTTCACAGTCTGGGCCGATGAAACCAATTAGTGAAGGTGTTCAGCACATCAGCCTTGAAATTGGGCCAGGGGGTGAGTTGTCCTATAAATTGGACATCATGCAAGGCGCTAGTCTTCGTGTGATTCTTGTTTGAATTCAAATCTGGCAGCCGTTGCTGCAAAAGTATGTGATCGAAGAGATCGGGGTATGGAGCATATCCTCTAGAACTTCCATGTCTGAAAGCCAGAGCATTGCCCATGTAATAGACTCCACGTGAACAGCCTTGGCTGATACGCTGATCTTTTTGATCTAGCTGTATCGCTTCTCACACAAGAGTTCAGGGCAATAGAAGAAGCCATCGCGAACAGTCGATCGATGGAGAAGATCGACGTGGGTGGAGCAGAAACAGACAGGAGGAAGAATCATGGACCAATGACCCGCTTAATTTAGGCAGCCATTATGGGTCTGGCGCCTATTGAGCTAGCCAAATATGGAAGGCAAGCGACCAGAGAGAGTTGGCCAATCAGCACCGGGCTTGGCAGCAAACGCAAGTATACAAGAATGATAATAATGACTTCAAGATACAACATCATGTTGAAAATCGTGCGGGAATACTGTCTGCAGGAAACCGACGCTGCAGCGTCCAAAACACACTCAATTCCAATGCTTATTAGAACCCTATCGGCGCCTCTGGCCTTCGATGCTTGCAGCTTCCGCACATCAAAGGGATGGTATTTTCAACGTCGACGGCGTAGTCCTTGAGTGAGGTTCTCAAGCAGTGCATGCAGAACATGAAATGGGGACGAGACATTGTGGCCAATTTGGTAATGATTCATGTATAGACTAATCATTTCCACTGCCACTGTGTATACCCGATGTGGAATCTGGCAAATCAGCGATGTATCCACTGCTGTCATCTTGAAGATCGTAGAAGAGATTGTGGAAGAAACAGATGGGTTAGTTCAAGAGTTTTCGCTTGGAACGAGTAAGTGGGGGGAAGTTCTTTCCTGTATAGAAGGAGGAAGGAGAAGAGGATGAGAGTGGGAGTGGGAGACAATTTATATTAGATAAATTGAATCTTCGAGCAGCTTATGGGTAGATGATGGGATTGAATTTCATGAAACTGTGAATATTTGAGATAGAAATTCCGTGAATTTTGAACTTTTTTTTTTTTACCACTGCAGACAGACACGGGGGAAGGGAATATAGGTTTTGTAGAAAATTCAAGAAGAGAGAGGGTCACTGATGGAGGTGAATGCATGAAATTAAACGAATGATTAAGCAAAGGATTCGAAAAGAAGCTGAACTGCCTCCTGCCTATATGTAACCACATATCAGAGCAGTGAATCTTCACAGCGACGGATTCCCCCTCTTGCCCACCAACTCAACCGCCGCACTAGCAATCGCCAGCTTGCCCGTGTCCTTCACGCGAACCTGATATACAATCTTATTATTGCCCATCTCCCACATCTCAGTAACCAGCGTCTGCCCGGGCAAGACAGTGCCCACAAAGCGGACCTTAATATTCCTGAACAACCCATACTGCTGCACCAGGTGTTTCCCACTGATCCCGAACGTCGCCAACCCATGCAGAATCGGCACCTTGAACCCGCCCACCGCCGAGCTCTCCGGGTCGATATGCAACGGGTTCTCATCGCCCGACAATCTATAGATAGCCGCCAGCTCCTCGGAGGTTTTCTCCTCGACCACGCGATCAGGAGCCCGCTGCGGCGGGGTATTCGCCGCTGTGGCCGCGCCCCGATCCTCGGGCTGCTTCTTACCGCCGAACCCGCCCGACCCGCGCACAAACGCCGTGCTCTCGTTATAGAACAGGGGCTTGCCCGTGGCGGCGTCGGTGGTCGTCATGCCCCTGCGCACCACCGCGGCTTTGCCCTTGTCGACGACCTCCAGCAGACGGGTCTTGGTGATCAGGGTCGCGTTCCTCGGGATGGGGTATTCGTAGATCTCGAGGAACTGCTCGCCGTGGAGGAGCATGCGGTAGTCGAAGTTCGGGATGATATCTTTCATGTCGAAGGGCGCGGAGGCAAAGTATGTCGGCACCACGCCGAAGGTGGGGAGGATTTGGAACTCGGGGTGGCCTTCGTAGACGAGGGAGAGGTCGCTGCGTTTGGCGCCGAGGCCGAGGTTGTAGAGCACGCCGTCGCGCTGGGTGTATTTGAACTCGGCGCCGGGGCCTTGGAGTCGCATGGCGGCGCCGATGCGGTGGGTGTAGTTGGGGCCCTGGTTGTGGGATGTTAGTTAGCTACTATCTACCGACCTAGCTGGTTCTGTATAGGGGGCGAACCTTCAACTCGCGGGTGATGTTCTGGAATTTGGGCCCATCTGCCGGTGTCTCTGGATTGTCTGTGCCGGGGGCGTTGAAATCGACGATCTTAGCGATGGACTGTGCAGAGTGCGTTAGAAGCCTGTCATCAGAAGTCATCTTGGGAAAGTTCATCTGTACTTACCCCAGCAACATCCTCCAGGCTAGGCGCATCGGCAAAGTCACATCCTCGGGTGCGCTGCCATCTCGTGTTCGCGATCCAACCACAGCCTGCCTCGTACAGCTTACCGGGCGAGGTCGGCGCCTTGTCGCTGCACAAGGCCGCCACCAGGGGCGCGACATAATCGGGCTTCATGAGGAGAACCTCCTCCTCGGGGCGAACTGTGAGTGTCATCCTTGTTCCGGCGGAGGGGGCGACTGCGTTGACGAGAATGTTGTACTTGGCACCTTCGCGGGCGAGGGAATACGTGAAGCCGATGACGGCACATTTCTGCAGCGACCAGTTAGTCCAACATCTTCGCGCTGAATGGGCCATAGTAGTAATCTGCAGTTTTTTGTTTCTGGGATCTCTCGAACAAGGAAGACAGAAAGAAAAATGGTAGACTCACAGCAGCAGCGTAGTTCGCCTGTCCGAAATTCCCATAGATCCCACTGGTCGAGGTGACATTCACAATGCGCCCATATCTGGCCTTCACCATGTACGGCCACGCCGCCTTGGTCACCTTGTAGGTGCCACGCAGATGCACTCTCTGGATGCTATCCCACTGGTCGTCGGTCATGTTGACAAAGGCCTTGTCCCGCAGAATGCCCGCATTGTTGACAATGATATCAATCCTGCCGAATGCCTGCACCACCGCCTGCACAATTTTGTCCCCTTCCTCGACAGAGCACTTGATCCCAACAGCATCTCCCCCAGTGGCCCGAATCTCCTTCACCAGCCCCTCAGGATCCTCGACATCATTCACCGCGACCTTCGCCCCAAGCCTCGCAAAGAGCCGGCTATACGCGCGCCCTAACCCGTTACCCGCCCCCGTAACCAGCACCACCCGCCCCTTGAACTCGATCTCCTCCTTACCCTGCATATTCGGCGGCAGCGTCATCGCATGTCGCAGATGCGCCATGCTGTTGGCGACGGCGGTCGGATGCTCCGCGCCCTGCGCGAAGTCATGGATCTGGTCCCATTTCTGCAGCACGGCGCTGGGCGTGAAGCTGTCGTCTGGGCGGAAAATTGCGCCCGCCGCACGCTCCCAGCGGATCTTGCTGAAATGGCCGGCGCCGGCCTCGAAGATTCCGCCCGTTTCGTTTAGGTTGGAGCTATGGACGAGGTAGGTCACGATGGGGGCTACGAGGTGCGGACTCAGCCCCTGCATCATTTCGGGGGTCATTACTGTCGCGGTCAGGCGGCTGCCGGCTGTGGGGACGATGGCGTTGCTGAGGATGTTGTACTTGGCGCCTTCGAAGGCGAGGGTTTCCATGAGGCCGATGAGGCCCATTTTGGCCGCTGGGTGATATCAGTATTAGATTGTCCGTCTCCCTAGGTAGGTACCGTAGGTATGCAGAATCACTCACCTGCGTAGTTAGTCTGTCCGAAGTTCCCAAACAGGCCCGCGCCAGACGAGGTCTGGATAATGCGGCCGTATCGCTGCTTCTTAAAGAATGGCCAGGCCGCCCGCGAGCACTTGTAGGCGCCGCGCATGTGCACCGCCATGATCACATCCCAGTCTGCGTCCTTAATGTTTTTGAAACTGATGTCGCGGAGGATACCGGCGTTGTTGATCAGGATGTCGATTCGGCCGAACGCATCGATCGCGGTTTGGATGATCCTCTCGCCGTTCTCGACGCTGTCGTAGTTGGCGACCGCTTTGCCGCCTTTGCTGCGGATCTCGTTAACGACGATGTCGGCGACCTATCAGGGAGTTTTCATTCAGTCGTGTGAAAATCAGAAATGAATATTTGGCTGGAAATTTGTACCTTGGTACTATTCCCCCGATCCTGGCCGTTAAATGAGCCACCCAGGTCGTTGACGACGATGCTGGCGCCGCGCGAGGCCAGTAACAGGGCATATTCGCGTCCTAGACCGGCTCCGGCGCCTGTGATCACAGCGACCTGATTATCGAATCGTAATTCAGACATGTTCAATGGGTTGTAATTCGTGGGATGTTGAATACTGGGATAGATCGATCGAGTCGCGAATTGGTTATGTTATGTTATATACCCCGCCCGTCTCCCCCTCCCGTCGTGTTACTGTCTGTGTGAGCCTTCATCATTCACGGCGTTCCTCGGCTGGTCGCTCTCCTCATCACACATCCGATGTCCTCGGGTATTCATCCCCTGGTCAACAAGGCGATTTGCTCGACTTTTTGCAAGGTTACTTCCCTCGGACTTTTGGTGTTGAGTTGAGTTTCGGCTCGGTTATTGGGAGAGATTATTCTGATCGTCAGGAGATTCATGCGGTCATAATAATTCAAGATATGCATCGTGGATATGGAATAGGGACATTTATGGATTGATTATCCTCGTAATGCTCTGGTAACCTGGAATACGACATTATGCGACATGGAGGATCGTCTATTGAGCTGGCGAAACACTTCATATGCAGCCGATGAGCTGAATAGGGGGATTATGCGAGGTCAAAACACCGTTGGGGAAATGTTAGTGAACGGCCAGGTAGGGCTAACCAGGTCATATGACTCTACTCGAGTTTCAACCAGAACAATTGATCTGTTTCCCTTCCTCCAAAAGATACAACTTTTTGAAGAACCAATACTTCCAAAATAAACCACTTGCAACCTGCATGATTAATCACTGCGTGGGGGGCCTTATTCGCTAGCGTCCATGACCCCTCATAGTCACTTCGCCAGCAGAAGACGATGGCGAATCAGCCGCACAATCACCAGGCGACCTGGGATCCAAGGTGATACAACGTGAGACGTACATATGCAATACCACCGTCGTGTATACACCACGTCCTCCCACCCTGGGGATGTGTTGGACGACAAGGATAATCGTGCGTCGAGTGGAGAGATTCGCAATATCTGACTCCACCCGCTGAGTTTCCCCTCCCTCATATATCAGCTGTCAAGTCCATCGCCATCGCTTGCCCCGACTCATCCAGAAACGAAAATGTCACAGGAACATCATCTCGACGCGCTAGTCGTGGGCACCGGCTTTGCGGGCATCTATGCGCTTTACTCGCTGCGGAAAAAGGGTCTCAACACAAAAGCGATCGATAGAGCGGGCGACATTGGTGGAACCTGGTACTGGAATAGATATCCTGGCGCTCTCAGCGACACCTGGAGCCATCTGTATCGGTATTCCTTCGATCGCGAATTGCTCGAGAACTACCCGCTGTCCCGCAAGTATCTTACCCAGCCAGAGGTGCTGGAGTATCTACGCCATGTTGTTGAGAAATACGACCTCCGCAAACACATGCAGTTCGACACCGCCATGACCGGGGCGAAATGGGACGACCGCACCAGAACCTGGGCGGTGCGCTGCAAGACCGGCGATGTCTTCCACGTGAAGTACCTGGTGATGGCGGTGGGATTGCTCCACACGCCCAACACCCCGGACATCCCCGGGATCCAAACCTTCCAAGGCGAAGCCGTACACACAGCCTCGTGGCCCGTAGAGCTCAGCATCTCGAATCGACGAGTCGGCGTAATCGGCACCAGCTCCACAGGGATCCAGGTCGTCACCGCGATCGCCCCCAAGGTGAAATCGCTCCACGTATTCGTGCGCCGGCCCCAATACACCGTCCCCAGCGGCGACCAGCCCTGGACCCCCGAAGAACTTAGCCACATCCGCAAGTCCTACCCGCAAATGTGGTCCGACGCCTTCGCCTCCGCCATCGGGATGGGCTTCCCCGAGCCTGCGCGCAAGTTCCTGTCACTCTCCCCGGCCGACCGGAGCCGCATCCTCGAAGACCTCTGGCAAGGCGGCAGCGGGCTGCGGTTCATGTTCGGCGGGTTCGCAGACCTCGTCATCGACGAAGCGGCCAATGAGGAGGTGTGTCAGTTCCTGCGCGGGAAGATCGCGGGCATTGTGCGCGATCCGCAGAAACGCGCGGTGCTCACTCCCAAGGAGCTGTATGCGCGTCGGCCACTGTGCGACGGGGGGTTTTACGAGGCGTTTAACCGGGAGAACGTGTTCGCGGTCGATGTGCAGAAACATCCGATTACGGAGGTTACGCGGACGGGGATTCGCACGGCGGATGGGGAGCATTATGAGCTGGATGTGATCGTCTTTGCGACAGGGTTCGACGCCATGGACGGCAGCTACGCGGGGATGACGATCGAGGGTCGGGGCGGCGGCCAGAACCAGGATCTGTACACGCAGTGGCGACGTGACGGTCCGGCCACGTACCTGGGGATGTTCGTGGCGGGGTTTCCGAACCTGTTCCTCCTCAACGGGCCCAATACAGCGTTTGCGAATGTGCCACCGCTGACGGAAACGAATGTCGACTTCTTGGTGGATATTATCTGTCGCGCTGAGGAGATTGCGGCGGGGACGGGGCGGCCATGCAAGATTGAGCCTACGCCAAAGGCGCAACAGGAGTGGACGGGGATTGCGCGGGCGATGGTGGAGAGCACGTTGTTTGCGAAGGTGCCGTCTTGGATCGTGGGGAAGAATGTTCCGGGGAAGCTGGAGTATAGCCCTCTCTTTCTTGGAGGGTTGGGGAGATTTCGATCGATTCTGGCGGAGGAGAAGGAGAGAGGGTATCAGGGGTTTGTTGGGCCGTTGGGGGGTGCGAAGACACAGGCGCATCTGTAAGACGTTTTTCTATCTATGTATATCGTATAAGATGGCCCACTTTGTATTTGTTCAACTTGTATGAACAGATAGACTATTCACCCTAATCCCACTTCTAGACTATCGGCTGAATCTCCGGCTATTCTCAGCGAAACATACGTGAAACGATCGACAGCCCAGACTCTCCTCTTGGCCCATTCGACACGGAGAAACTACCCCATCCATCGGTTTAATTAAACAAATACTTCCCCGCAAGTATTCTGGCCTCTGTGATAGGCATCAAGTCTCCATCCCTGTTCGCGACTGGCGCAAACGGAGAACACCCCGGATCCTCATGCTTGAAGCCCCATACCTTCCGCTCGTCCGCAAATGACGGAACCCTGTCAATGGGGGCAATTGTCCCAGAACGAGACGGAGATCTCTAGGGGATGCCAATTTGGACGGAGTATATTAAGCTGGGTCAATTCCCCTTCGTTCCGACGGCGCTCTCTGCAAAAGACAAATTCAACGACACTCTTCCAATATCCAAGATGACGCCGGCGTCACTCATCCTCACGGTCCTGCTCTACGCGCTGGCCTGCAGCGCCAGGGCTCTCAGCCATGTTCCCTCCCTTCATGCTCGAGCTGGAAGCCTCGAGCAGGTGGCCGACTACGGCGAGAATCCGACCAACGTGGACATGTACATCTACGTGCCCAATAATCTGGCCACGAACCCAGCAATCATTGTGGCCATCCACTATTGCAAGGCTTCCCTTCTCCAAAGACCCTATACAATGGTCATGCACTAACTGAATCTTCCAGGCACCGGAACCGCGCAAGCATACTACACCGGATCTCCCTACGCAACCCAAGCCGAACAATACGGCTTCATCGTGATCTACCCAGAGAGCCCGTACGAAGGCGGCTGCTGGGACGTCAGCTCGGAGTCGACGTTGACGCACAACGGCGGCGGGAACAGCAACTCCATCGCCAACATGGTCACCTGGACGATCGACCAGTATGGCGCCGATGCGAGCAAGGTGTTCGTGACGGGGACCAGTTCAGGAGCCATGATGACCGTAAGTGAAATGCCTCTATCCTAGATTACCTCTATATCATTTACAATCCTAACAAATTCAAACCCAACTCCAGAACGTAATGGCAGCCACCTACCCGGAACTCTTCGCCGCAGGCATCGCCTACGCCGGCGTCCCCGCCGGCTGCTTCTACAGCAACACTAACCAAGAAAACGGCTGGAACAGCACCTGCGCGCAAGGCCAGGTGATCGCCACGCCGGCTAGCTGGGCCAACGTCGCGCGCGCAATGTACCCCGGGTATAACGGTACGCGGCCCAAGATGCAGATCTACCACGGGAGTGTGGATGCGACGCTGTATCCGCAGAACTATTATGAGACGTGTAAGCAGTGGGCCGGGGTGTTTGGGTATAATTATGACACGCCGCAGGAGGTGGAGCAGGATACGCCCGAGGCGAATTATGCGACGACGATTTGGGGGGAGAGTTTGCAGGGGATTCTGGCCGATGGGATTGGCCATCAGATTCAGATTCATGGGGAGGAGGATATGGTTTGGTTTGGATTTGAGGGGAGTCAGTAGGGGGTTGGAGTTGGAAAGGGGATGGGATGTATATAGTTGAGAGATGTTCGGCCGTGGAGGGGATTCGAAATGTGGACGTTCTTCCAGTGTTTCCTACTGGGGCTAAGTTTCCCCTGATGGTGGAGTTTTTCCAGTGGTGTTTGTAGATACTGCAATGAATATATCCAGCCATATGGATTTATCAGTATGGGGTACATCATCGGAGATATCAATCATATGCATCACAATGGGCCATTTTCACTTCAATAGCCTGGGCACTAGTAGCCTGCAGGCGCAAGGAGACGGAATGACTTAGGGCTAAAGACATATCACAAAGATCAACCTCTTCTTGTGCATTTTGAATTGACCGCCTTATTTTGTCCACAGATTAGAATACATATATACAGTTTAGTGACCTGTAGTGTAGAGTTTTCCGCATCATCACTCGAATCATCCAGCATAAGACAATGCATCCACCGGAAGCCATCTCCGACCACCACCAACATCTGGCCCTGGTCCATGGCGCAACCGACCACCCCCTCTGGTCAAAGACCCTCGGCCAGGTAGTTGACGAACAAGCAGAGAGGCTTGGGGAAAAGACCGTCGCCGTGTTGCCATGGCAGAATGTTCGCATATCCTTCCAACAGCTGGCTGCACGCGCGCGCCGGTTCGCAGCTGGTTTGCTTCGGGCGGGACTGCAGCGGGGTGACAATATTGCCATTATGGCTGGGAATCGAGTTGAATATCTTGAGGTGGTCATCGGTGGTGCCCTTATTGGATGTCCGGTGCTGGTGGTCAATAATACGTACAAGCCGTGGGAGCTGCGGAATGCATTGCACAAGACTTGTGGGTGGTTCCCCAAGTGCCTACCACTCGTTGTCTAGGGTCTGTACTGATCAAAAACGAATAGCTTGTCGCATGCTGTTTCTAGCATCCACGATTGGATCTAGAAGTATGGTAGAGCATTTTCAAATCTTGACATCTCCCCCTGATATGCATCGCGTCGTTATGCTTGGGGACGGTGACTGCAGTGCTATCCCCCAAGTTCAGAGCTATGCGACGTTCATCGCCAATTCCAAATCTCTCCTGGCAGATGGGGTACTTCAACAGGCGATGGAAGCAGTCGAGCCTTCCGAAGTACTCAGTCTGCAGTTTACATCTGGTAATATGCACTGCTCGTACTTCAAATCGATATCTACTGACCAAAGTCAACAGGAACCACCGGAGAACCCAAAGCATCCATGCTCACCCACATGTACGTCTCTACCGACAGAATCCACGTAAACAACCCTCCCCCCTACTGACTAACAGCATCAGCAATCTCCTTAACAACGCTCGCTTCCTCGGCCAACGAATGGAGCTCACTACCAACGACATCGTCTGTTGCCCCCCACCTCTCTTCCACTGCTTCGGCCTCGTCATGGCCTTCTTCTCCACCCTCATACACGGCGGAACCATCGTATTCCCTTCCGACCACTTCAACCCAGACCTAGTGTTAGACGCGATCACCCAGGAGAAATGCACCACCCTCCTCGGCGTCCCGACAATGTTCATCGCCGAGATGGAAGCCAACCGTTCCAGAGGCTACCGCCTAACCACCCTCCACAAGGGTATGATCGCGGGCTCCCCCGTCTCCCTCCCCCTCATGGCCGACATCCAGAAGCACATGGGCATCGACGGGATGGTCATCGCCTACGGCATGACCGAGACAAGCACCATCACATTCAGCACGTCGCTGACGGACTCGCCGGAGAACCGCGCCAAGACAGTCGGGCGTGTCATGCCGCAGGTGACGGCGAAAATCGTGAATCCCCGGGGCGAGACGGTGCGGCGCGGCGAGATTGGGGAGTTGTGTATCAGTGGGTATGCGCTGCAGAAGGGGTATTGGAGTAATGAGCTTAAGACGAAGGAGGTCATGAGGGTGCATGATGATGGAGTGCTTTGGATGCATACTGGTGATGAATGTCTGATTGATGAGGATGGATACTGTCATGCGATGGGGAGGATTAAGGATATCATTATTCGAGGTAAAGCCTGCCTGTCTCCTATCACTGGAGGGGAGGATTAATTTTCATGATGACAACCAAGCTAACTAGATAACTAGGGGGCGAAAATATCTTCCCCGCCGAGATTGAAGAACGGCTGCTCTTGAATCCGGGGTTGGGCGAGGCCAGTGTGGTTGGGGTCAATGACTCCAAGTATGGAGAGGTTGTCGGATGTTTTCTCAAGGGTGTGGATGGTTACACAATGGCAGACAATGAGATCAAGGACTGGGTCCGCTCCACCATGGGGACGGCGAAAACTCCACAGCATGTTTTCTGGATTGGGGCCGACGGAGTCTGCGCGGATTTCCCCAAAACAGGGAGTGGGAAGCATCAGAAACACCTGCTGAGGGAAATGGCAGATGAGTTGTTAGGTCATCGGAGACTGTGTAAAGATACTGTAGCTCGTTCAGAAAGCTAGAGTTGGAGGTGAAATAAATGGGATATTACGTATATAGCAAGGGTCTTTAGAAATGCTACAGCGATTGTAGAGTTTGTATTCCTGGGACTGTTATATTCTAGAATATTTCATGCTTTATCTACAAAATAATCGAAGAAAACTTATAAGCCTGATCTTGTTAAGAAACAATAGAGTATCCTTAGTCAAACTCAATAGGAATGAGTGTAGATGAACCAATACCACATGATCACAAGACGGTTGATATATATATCTTGAACGAGATGAGGCATGGCGCGAGAAGAATGATAAATCACATTTCAAACAATGCTAAGCATTATCTGGGAAGAAGGGGGGTTTATTGAGAAAATTCCGCCTATATATATGCGACTACGAGATCTATGAATGAATGGAGTCGCTCGCTCCCTAAGGTGAAGGCTAATGGAGATCCCGAGATAGGGTTAAGATGGTCAGGTGATCTAATCCTCCGGATTGTCCGCCAACAAATAAAATGTCGACCATACGGTTTACTATTGCCAGGAAAAATGGAACTCTTCATCACTGGAGGTATTGCTCCAACACCCTCACCTGAACCACATTCATCCCCGGGTCTGTCTGCCCGATAAAATTGTCCCGGGTCATTTCCACATTCTTCTCCGTGGTATCGTAGAGGGCAAGATCAAACCGACGCAGGATCGTTCCAATAACGATGTGCATAAAGGACCAGTTCATACTATATTGGTCAGTAATGGAGCTATACAAAAATGAAGGGTCGGGGAGGGGGGGAAGCTTACTTCTGCCCTAAACAGCCCAGGGACCCCTTTGAGGCCGGAACCAGGTATCGTTGGAGTCTTTGAAGGTCCTCAGGTCCTACCAACCACCGCTCGGGAATGAAACGGGTGGGCTCGGGAAAGATATTGGAATCCCGCAGGATGAAGTAGGTCGACATACTAACGAGTGTCTGCGGTTTGATTTAGTTGACTGTACAAGGGGAGGGGGGTGGGGTAAGGAGGATGTGTGTAGGGCATACTCCAGCGGGAATTCTCCATTCTTGATACCAGAGATCCTCATCGGGTGCGGACCGGGGAAGACGGGATGTTACAATAGAGGACAGACGGAGTCCCTCGCGAATCGTCGCGGTCTAAGCTACTGTATTAGTCGCGTTCTGCTGGAATTTCAGGGGGAATAGGATTTACCCACCAGGTACGGAAGCTGTTCCATATCCCCGAGTGTCGGTACGACTGTCACGTCCACAATTCCAGCAACAAGCTCAGCTTTCAGTTTGTGGTACACCTCCGGGTTGTTGAGAATGTGGAACATCGTAATCGCCAGCGCCTGAGAAGGGGCATCCGTGCCCGCCATCATGAGAAACAACGCGTCCTCTTCCAAGCGGCAGGATTCCTTTTCACTGAGGCGCACTGTCGGGTCGGCCAGGATTGATCGGTATATAGGGGTGAGGCACTCGGGAGAAGTACCCTTTTCGCTAGCTAAGTGAGGGAAGACGTTCGTAGTCGAGCAACCGGCATGTTGAGCAATCGCATTTCGCACACGAGCCCTCACATCCTGCCATACATAATAAATATGAGTTATCTGCAGTCAGTTGAGGGAACAAATCCCCAAGGAAAATCGGTTACCTTTTCAAATTCATACACATGCTTGTATTTGGGACACACCCGCATCGAGATAGCTGGGAAGATCCGCCCCAGTGGGCCAAGCATGGGAAAGTGGCGCGCAACGCGGCAGAGCTCGAACATGGAGGTGATCCTGTTCTTCCAGGTGGAAGGTAAAGCAGGTTCGTCAAGGTAGTGGAAGCCATCCTGATGGCCGAACGCATATTGCGAAATGGTGTCACTGGAGAAACACTCGAACGCCGTGTGTAGCTCTAGAGGGAGGGAGGTTTGTGCCCCGTTGGTGAAGTGTCGGCACAAGGCATTCGTATTGGCCTGGATGACGGGCTCAAACGTGGCAATGGCGTTTTTCTTGAAGAACTGGCCCAGGACCCCTCGGCGTTTACTGTGAATGGCATGCTCGGCGGTGGAAAAGAGGGATTGGGGGAAGGTGATGTTGCTGAACGCGAGGTCTTTGTTGCGGTGCTTTCCCGGGCCGGCGTACACCGTGTTGTAATAATCGGGATCTTTGATATGCAGCTCATTGGGCTTGACTCGAATAATAGGGCCGTACTCCTCATGTAGACGATCAATCTCCCAGGTATAGACTCCGCCTTTAATAATCTGAAAGTACGTTTCGTAAAGGCCGGTGGCGGCGGCAAGGCGAGGCCCGGGAAATCGGGCTAGCGGGCTGAGGTATAACCGGTAGACAACGACAAGAAAGACATAGAGAGAGCTAAAGAGAGTACACAAAGACAGCCAATAGAGACAGTCCTTTGCTGTGAAGGGAATCTGGTGAAACAAGTCCATTGCAATTTGTCGCGCCTGTGGAATGTTGTGTTTGGGGAAAGGAATTTGACCTGTTTTTCTTTGGCATGGCAGGGGGACTTGGCAGGGATAAGCGTGATGATGCATGCTGGGGATGATGTGTCTTCTGCTGCAGTTTCCAAATAGTCGGTGATCTCCCAAACCCAAATTCAGTCGATCAGTCCTCATCTCACAAAAGCATTGAATGAGGAGGAATGGCTTAAACTTGACTGGACTCTTCTTCGTTCCATCGGGAGTGGATGAAACACACACTCATACTCACTTACTCTCACACACACACAAAATGTCATCTCCATGGCACACCCTCCAATATTTGGAGACCAAATGGTCCAACATTGTATTCACCTACCCCGCTCCCTTGATTGAGTACTGTGGGTCATCGTTCATCATGTTTGCCTTGGGCTGGGGGGTAGCTTTCGTCTTCATGGCACTGGACTACTTGGCTCCGGGGATAACACGCCAGTTCAAGATCCAACCCGACGAAAAGCAGCCCACCCGAGAAGAAGTGTGGGAGTGTTTCCTCGTGGCTGCAAGGAACCAGGTCATCGCGTCGAGTCTTCTCACGGGATGGACTGCTTTGGTTCACCACTTTTCGCCCTTCCCATCAAGTTACCGCGTGGAGCCCGGCCTCCCTTCAATCCCCGAACTCCTGCTTGGGGTATCCTGCTGCCTCCTCCTTCGCGAGGTCATGGCATATTATATCCACCGATCCTTCCATCATCGCCGTTTATACGCCCTCATTCACAGCCAGCATCATCGGTTCACGGCCCCCGTCGTGTTGGCCGCGTATTATTGCCATCCGATCGAACACCTTCTGCATAACCTGATCCCCATCGCTATTCCGCCGCAGCTGATCCGATGTCACATTCTTACAGCCTGGGTGGTTATGTCGGTGGAAACTATTAGTGGGTTGGCCAGACATAGTGGGTATTGTTGGTTTGGGGAGACCAGGATGCACGACCTTCATCATCTGAAGAACAGTATTTATTACGGGGGAAATGGCTTGATGGATTGGGTTCATGGGACCAATCAGGTTCAGCACAGAAAACAGTTGTAGGAGTAGTGCGTTATATGGGAAATAGTTGTACATTGGATACGTGGTGAATGTGACATATTGGAAAGATTCCATCAAGATAAACTGATATTAGGTAGAGTGATTAATTTCACCGACTAAGTCGATGCCCAATTATAGAGAACTAAATACTGCATATGCAAGTCTGGCCGACAACAGTAGACGTGTCCCTCCCCCCTCTGGCACGCACATCTTCCCCTATCCCATCAGACGCAGTCCAACCACTTAAAGCTCATGACACTGACCGACATAAGACTTGATATGTCTGGGAAAGTCTGTCTGCCACAACTGGTCACTCTCAAAGTATTCCGAAGCCTTCTTGCATCTCTTATTCGACATGGAAGAGCGGACAACCCCCAGATTACTCGTGACAGCAGAGTAGGAGTGTCGATTGACGCAGTCGATGACAGGCTGAATGCGCTCGGCATCATGGCACAGATGCATGTCGCCCATGTGCTCCATGCACTTCTCCTCCACGGTGCTGTACAACCTGTCAATGAAGGTGATGAAGTCGGCTTGGCCCTTTTCGTCGTTGACGCCCATATAACGAGCGCCATCGGCCACGATACCAGACAGAATCCCGGCTTTCACCTGGTGGCTCCAGTGGTTCATGTTGGGCTGGCAGCCCGCTTCACAGGCTTCGATTCGCATGTGCTCAATGAAGAGTCCGGGCACTTTGCTCATGGATGTCATGGCTCCGAGGCAGGAGGTCAGAGCCATCGCCGTTGGGGAGATGGTGAGGAAGGCGACGGAGGCGAGACTGAACTTCATGGTTGCGGGTTGGAAAATAACGGACTCAGGTGGTGGGTTTCAAGGGAAATAGTGAGGGAAAGTCTGTGGATGGGAAAGTCGTCCACATCAGGGGGTTGGATACTTCCACTATATATGTAGATTTCAGACGATCCAGGGGTTGGCCAAGGGGCTACCATATACTCCGTCTCCCTTGCACAAGATGGATGTCCCATTCCAATTACACATGCCGATCCCTGGTTCGATACGATGGAGATATGACAGAAACCTCCATCCTCATGACCATAACATTGGGTTGCGTACTATTGACAATCAGCGTCCTGAGTTGTTACAGGTGTTGTTGCAAAAAGAAAATATTCTGATGGATGCCTGTTGTTGGACACCCCGCTGCGTGTCTTTGCAGAGAAAACCTGTGCCTGAAAGACAACAAGGGTGTGTGACGGTCTCAGGGGTAAATTTAGAATTCATCATGCGGATCTTGAACAATTCCTCACGATAGCATTCGGCCAGAGTTGAAAATCGAAACTCCCGTCGAGGATCTCTGGCGCCACATTGGCTCTATGGAGCCGAGGTTCCTATGGATATCAAATCGCAGGAATTGACCTTCATCAGTTGTGTAGGTGCGAATATTGGAGGAGAATCTCCCGATGATACCTCATTGCCTATCATTCTGCAGTA
Source organism: Aspergillus nanangensis (assembly GCA_015844325.1). Lineage (NCBI taxonomy): Eukaryota > Fungi > Ascomycota > Eurotiomycetes > Eurotiales > Aspergillaceae > Aspergillus > Aspergillus nanangensis. The sequence goes on along the minus strand of VCAU01000076.1, from coordinate 141,029 downwards.
CAGCATTCATAGATCTAAGTTTCTAATCCTGCTAGTTACTCAAATCAAAACTATTGTTAGAAAGACAAATATATTGCGTGAAAGAGGCTTTTTCTTTTTCTCACCTCTGAATTGAGCAGGAGATTGGGCAATCCTATGGAGTATGGGCTTTTCTTTTGGGGATAGTATCTGGCATTGTGCCTTTCCGTTGGATGTTACAACCAGGCGAGGACATGAATCCATAGAGAGTCGTTCAACAATAACATCAAATCCTGAGGATAGCTGACATTAGCATTCTGTACTTCTATTGCACTCGTATATGCTAGTTTCCCACCGGAATAATCATCGTGCATAGACGGACAGGGTACGGAATTTGACATTGAATGAGCAAGGGATGTTTCGGAAGCAATAAGCATGGAGGAAAATCATGGTTATTCTTGTGGGATGTGTAGCCTTCCGCATAATCCATAAACTAACGAAACTCAACCATTTGATCTTGTAAACAGCACAGGACTTAAGCAGTCGATTGCCTAGCTAAGGGGGATCGACATGGCTGGTGCGACGGGTCATTAGTTACTCACAATGTGTGGAGGAAAAGTCGGTAAGGAATGATACTGGAGTGTCTGATGTCTCACAATTGAGGATGCTGGGTCGTCGTTAGGTCATATATGATATACCGCATGCAGGCAACCTGCAGCCCATGGAATATGACGTCTCCATCATCTAGAGTCGTCTCCACAATCAATCCGGATTACTGTATTCGGAGCTCTTCACGGGTCATTTCAGATATCCCATGGCCTTTTGCTTCGGCATTTAAAGCCCAGGACATTCCAAAAAGCTGACTATCTCACACAATCCTCCGAAATCCCTTGCCTTCTTGTTTCCTCCCCCTTTTTTTCCCCGACTTCTGATTCAGAATTTTGCCACCATGGGCTCGATTGGTGTGGAACCTTTCCACCATGGCGAATCCGCGATTCCCCATCCGAAGGTCAAGACGGCTGCTACCCAGCCGGCTTCTGCGATCAAGGAACCACATACCCGAGGAGGAAAAGGTGGTGTAGCTCACAGGTCTGCTGATGGAGACACGCCTGTCAATGAACCGACGATGGTTCCCATAGCCATCGTTGGGATGGCAGCGAGACTGCCAGGGAATATCCGATCAACTGACGACCTGTGGGATGTTCTCCTAAGCCAGAAAGATCTCAGCTGCGAAATACCGAAGGACCGGTACAATATCGATGCTTTCTACAGCGACACGCATACTCGGACGGTGAAAGCGCGCCGGGGATTCTTCCTCAGCGACGACCTGGCGGATGCTGATCCGTCTGTGTTCGGAATGGGAAATGTCGAGGCTGCACAGATGGACCCCCAGCAGCGATTGCTGATGGAGGTTGTGTGGGAGTGTATGGAGAATGCCGGCCAAGTGAATTGGCAGGGCAAAGATATCGGGTTTTATATCGGGACGTTCGGCGATGACTGGCTAGAGATGTCTTTGAGAGATCCGATGTCGCTAAGCCGGCTTCATATTTTCAATTCCAATGACTTTGCCCTTTCGAACCGGGTTTCCTACCAGTATGACCTGAGGGGGCCAAGGTACGGACAAACTGTTTTCTTCCACTGTATAAACTTAGACCCATGCTGAACCAATGCAAAATAGTATGACGATCAAGACAGGATGCTCCGCCTCGATGGTTGGACTCCACGAGGCATGCCAATCTGTCGCATCCCAGGAATGCTCATCAGCCATTGTGGCAGGGACCAGTTTGATCATGACTCCCACCATGACCACGTGCATGTCAGAAAACATGGTTCTGTCGCCAGACGGAGCCTGCAAAACCTTTGATGCCGAGGCCAATGGCTTTGCTCGTGGCGAAGCTGTTAATGCAGTGTACATTAAGAGGCTGGATCGAGCTCTTGAAGACGGCGATCCCATCCGGGCCGTTATTCGAGCAACGACCACAAACAGCGATGGGCGGACCCGGAAATTGGCGGTGCCCAGCGCAGACGCTCAAGAAGCACTCATTCGCAAGGCATACGAAAGGGCTGGGATTGCGGACCCATCGCGTACTGGATTGTTCGAGTGCCATGGCACTGGCACTGCAGCGGGCGATGTTGCCGAGACGGCAGCCATTGCGAATGTGTTCGGGGAAAAAGGGATCCATATTGGAGCGGTAGGTGAATGATCGCGTTTACATCCCGAATTGGAAACGACTAACTGGACTGGGCAGGTGAAACCAAATGTCGGCCATTCCGAAGGTGCCTCAGCCCTTACCAGTATTATCAAGGCGGTTCTTTCACTGGAGCGTCAAGCGATTGCTCCTAATTTTCGCTTTAAGACTCCGAATCCTAAAAGTTTGTGACCTTTTTCTGGTGAATTTCCTGTACTGTCTGCTAATCCGACTTCTCTTGGTAGTCCCGTTCAAAGAAGCCAATCTGATGGTGCCTCAGAAACTAACCCCCTGGCCCGATGATCGTGATGAGCGAGTGAGCGTCAATAGTTTCGGCATTGGTGGTGCCAATGCACATGTACGAGACCCCTTCAGTAGCCGATTCGCGAATATCTTTCTTACTTGTTGCTAGGTGATCTTGGAGTCTGCTCGCAGCTATCATGCCAAGGCAGTCAACGGCCGCTCGAGACACGCCGAAGAAGTCTCTAAAAAATTAGTCGTTGTCTCCGCATGCAGTTCCAATTCTCTCAAGGGTCGGATAGAATCTTTAAGTAAATACTGCCGAGATGGAAAAGTTGTCACACAGGACCTGGCCCATACTCTGGGCGCCCGAAGAGATCACGGGCAACATAGAGGATTTGCAGTCATTAAAGGGGCAGAGATTCTATCTGAGCTGCCTGAGTTCCAATCGGGACAAGCTCCTGCTGCGTCTCCCGAGTCGCTGATCTTCGTGTTTACGGGCCAGGGCTCCCAATGGCACGGAATGGGCAAAGAACTACTGGCAGCGTTTGCCAGCTTCCGTGCAGACATCCAAAGATTGGACGAGGTTCTTCAAGGACTCCCAACCCCCCCGCCGTGGAGAATGGAGGGTATGTTCAACAAATCTTTCACAGCATAGGATGGTGATTTCGGAGGAATCCTACTAACGGCTCACTGTAGAAAAGCTTTCAAATGTGGACGATGATACCTCGTCTTGCCTTCAGGCTGAGTTTGCGCAGCCTTTGTGTACCGCCATCCAGATCGGACTAGTCAACCTACTCGCCTCATGGGGTGTTCACCCAACTGGAGTGATTGGTCATTCCAGCGGTGAGGCCGCTGCGGCATACGCTGCCCAGGCAATCACTGCCGAGGCTGCGATCATTACGGCATACTGTCGCGGCCAAGCAACTAAGTCCCATTCGAAGCTGGGAGGAATGGTGGCCATCGGGATGAGCCGTGACGCCGTGACTCCATACTTGAATAAGGATGTTGCCGTTGCCTGTGAAAATAGCCCGCAAAGCGTGGTAATATCAGGTCTGTCGGATGCTCTCACAAAAGTTCTTGATCGGATCACAGACGAGCAGCCTGACACCTATATTACTCGTCTTGGGGTGGAAACTGCGTATCACTCTCGTAAGCCGGAGTCCTTCTTCTCTGTTATCTTGGGAGTACTGACAAACAATTATAGACCACATGGTGGAGGTGGGACACGCTTTCGAAGCGATGGTCCAGGGTTTGGCGCCATGCTCTGCCCCGACGATCCCTTTCTATTCCACAGTGTACGGCAGGGTGCTGAATGAGTCCGACCGGCTAGATGGTCGGTATTGGAGAGAGAACTTGGAGTCAACTGTCCTGTTCTCCACCGCAGTAAAAGCGGCCCTTGAGGCAATAGGGTCGAAGTCATCGTGTTTTGTCGAAGTCGGCCCTCACTGCCCCTTGTCTGGTCCTCTCCGTCAGATCTTCCGTGAAAAGAAGCCGAAATCGCCGCCACTGTATGCATCGACTCTGCACAAGGACCAAGACCAAGCCCTCAACATGTTCCAGTCGGCTGGACAGTTGTTCTTGAACGGGGTGCAGATATCACTCTCCGCCGTGAACGGTCTGGGCGAGGTGCTGACCGACCTTCCGCCCTATCCATGGGACTACTCTGCAAAGCGCTTCACCGAGAATAGGATCTCCAAGGGCTGGCGGCAGCGGCCCTATCCTCATCATGAAATCCTTGGCTCGCGGGTACTCGAGTCTAACGATCAGGAGCCCTGCTGGCGGAATATCGTTCGGTTCGAGAATAGCCCGTGGATCTCTGATCATAAGCTGTCTGGTTGCATTGTGTTCCCTGCCGCTGGCTATATCGCCATGGTTGGAGAGGCAATCCGTCAGATCACTGGCGTTGATGGGTACTCGATCCGTAACATGTTCATTCGGAATGCTATGCTTTTCGACCAGGACGATGACGTGGAAGTTATGACGGCTCTGCGGCCGGTGCGATTGACAGATGTTCTGGACTCGGACTGGTATGATTTCACCATCTACTCGTATGATGGCAGTGAGTGGAGAAAGCATTGTACTGGACAAGCGGCCGCTGCTCCCAATCCGCTCCCTTCTGACCGTGTCGAGTCATTCTTACGTCCCGTTGATCCAACGATCTGGTATAGGGTGCTGAAGAGAGCTGGACTCGAATTCGGCCCCCATTTCCAGGGACTTGAAGCGGTGACCGCAGATCCAAATGATCAGAAAGCCGCCGCGACTCTCATCAGTAGAGAGGACCTCGGTAAGAACGACGCGTATGCCATCCATCCAACTCTGATCGACAAGACCCTGCAGGTAATGTCTGTTGCCGTTGCCCGTGGTATGACCTGTGATCTGGATCGAATTGCCGTTCCTATCGGGGTTGAAAACATCGAGATTAGACAATGTGGCCATCGCCAACTGTCTGCACAAGCCAGCTGCCGAAACGCTGCAGACGGGAATTTTGCAGGAGACGCTGTCGCAGTCCATAACGGGGAAATGGTTCTCGATATCAAGGGAGTCCGGTGTTTCGCGATGGATAGAGACAGCATCCAGAACGATCGCTTTTATGCGACCTGGTCGGCTCGGGCGGATTGGAAACCCCATATTGAATTCCGTCAATCCATGCAGGAGCTTTTCCCACCACCTCCCGCGCGAATGCTGGACGCATTTTGTCTGCTGGAGCAGGCAACCTGCCTGGTCATTCTGAAAATGTACCGTTTGACGAAAGATATCCCCACGACCGTGCCCCATATGGTAAAGTATAAGGGCTGGCTAAAGGCGCGTGTCGATCAGTTCACCGCAGGCGAGTACAGCATTGTTCCCCAGGCGCAACAGTGGGTTTCATTGGATGCCACCTCACAAGAGCAGATGCTTGCAGACAAGATTCGAGAACTTAACGGATTAGGAACGGGTGTCACCTTTTTTGGGGACTTTGTCCAGAGGTTATCGGACAATGTTATTGCTATGGTTGGCGGAGAAACCACCGCCCTGGAGATCCTTATGGAAAAAGACGGGTTGAAGCAGTTTTACGACCAAATGACATGGCCTGAAGACTACGACCGCTACCTAACATCCATGGGTCACGCCAATTCCGAGCTTCGGGTATTGGAGGTCGGGGCAGGGACAGGAGCTATAACGGAGGTAGCTCTACAGCGGTTGGAGACGCCCGAAGGCGGGCGATTATTCTCAGAGTATGTGTTCAGTGATATCTCCCAGGGGTTTTTCACCGCAGCGAAGGAGCGCTTCAGTGAGCAACAGGACGCGCTCACATTCAAGATACTGGACATATCAGTGGATCCGCTAGAGCAAGGCTTTGAGCCCGCATCCTTCGATCTGATAATCTGCTCTTGCGTTCTCCATGCCACGCCCTCACTCAACGAAACAATGAAGAACGTGTACAAGCTGCTGGCCCCCGGTGGGCATCTTCTGATGCAGGAGATTGCTCCAGAGGCTTATTTTGTGGATGCAATCATGGGAACGCTTCCTGGATGGTGGATTGGGGAAAATGATGGCCGGATCGACAAGCCCCATGTGTCCACAGAACGATGGGATGAAGAGATGCGCCGTGTAGGATTCACTGGAATTGAGGCATTGGCCTTTGACAATCATCACCCGTATCACTTTGTGGCAAACATACTGTCACGTCGCCCACCATCCGCACCTGAAAAGTCCATAAGCCTTCTATACACTGGCACCATCAGCGAGGCTACCCGAACAATCGAGAAGGCTTATCTCGACGATGGATTTACCGTGGAATGGTTGACCCTAGCGGATACTCCTTCGCCGCATGTTGTGTCTCTGTTGGACCTGCATTCCCCGTTCTTCGATGACATGAACGAAGACGCGTTTCTTGCTTTCCGCAAGTTTATCACCGACTCAAGCCTAAAAACCCTTGTGTGGGTGACTCGCCATATTCAGCGTGAATGCGCCGATCCACGATGGAGCCATATCTTGGGGGTTGCACGAACGGCACGATTGGAGCTTTCGTTGCCCTTTTACACGGTCGAAATGGACATTTCCGAGGAACACGCCATACAATCTCTTCTTGCGATATCTCGGAAGGCTTTGACGCCCAATGCAACGACATTTGAACCCGAAAACGAATATTCCATCAGTGGTGACAACGTGTATACTTGTCGTTATCACCCCTCCAAATCGCTTTCGCCCAGTGATGTCATCGAGAGTTCCGATGGCCCAGTCCGTCTTGATGTGGGGACCTATGGCTTAATAGATTCTCTGCAATGGGTACAATCTCCTCCGCCTTGCCCACTCAGACAAGGTGAAGTTGAGATTGAGACGCATTACATTGGTGTTAATTTCAGGGTATGCATATATACATAGCCCTTTACCCCTTCCGGATTCCTGGCAATGCTAATTACCCTTCCAGGATATGATGATTGCGATGGGCTTCATCGGCAACAGGACTCATTTCGGCATGGAGGGAAGTGGAATCATTCGCAAGCTGGGGCCTGGACCTCACTCTGAAGACTTCCGGGTGGGCGATCGGGTTTGGTTCATCGCCCAGGGAGGCATGACCACATCGATCGTGCTCAGGGACATGCAATGTTCCAAGATTCCCGCTGGCATTGCACTGGATGATGCTGCCACTGTCCCCGCTGTGTACAGCACAGTTGTATACTGTCTTATGACCGTCGGAAACCTTCAGAAGGGCCAAGTATGTACCCTTGAGCAAATGATTATGGCGTATCACGCATGCTAATCCCATCTAGTCGGTGTTGATTCATTCCGCATGCGGTGGAGTAGGGCTCGCAGCCATCCAGCTTTGCCAGGCGCTTGGTGCAGAGGTGCGCTTTTCCACCCATGAACCTTGTTCAGGTAGTTTTGGGGATTCTACTGACACTGTTAATAGATCTATGCAACTGTCGGCACGGACGAAAAGGTCCAATATCTGGTGGATAACCACGGGATCCCTCAGTCCCGGATTTTCAACTCTCGAACGCCCGCCTTTAAACAGGATGTCCTCCGGGTTACCGACGGCAGAGGGGTGGATATTGTCCTCAATTCTCTGTCTGGGGACTGTCTTCACGCATCCTGGGAGTGCGTTGCCGAATATGGTAAGATGATTGAAATTGGTAAACGGGATATAATGGGCCGTGGCAAACTAGATCTCGACCCTTTTGGGGAAAATCGCACTTTTGTCGGCGTTGACCTACAAAAATTTGGCACGCACCGGCCAGAGATTCTGAAGAAGTAAGTTATTGCCGGTGTTTACAATGAGCAAGCAAGTATCTAACGGCTATCTCTCCACTAGCGCCCTGGAGCAAGCTTTCGAGTATATCCAGGATGGCAGGATGAAGCCTATTGAGCCGAAAATGGTTTTTGAGGCAGATGATATCAAATCCGCCTTTAGACACATGCAGACTGGTAACCATATTGGGAAGATTCTGATCAGAATGCCCAGAGATCTATCTCAGTTCCCGGCGACCCAGACTGAGCAGCCTCTAAGATTCTCCCCCGACGTATCCTATCTCTTAGTCGGTGGAGTCGGAGGACTAGGTGCATCGATCTCTCGATGGATGGTCAGAAATGGCGCCAAGAATTTAGTGTATCTTTCCCGTTCGGCAGGCACATCTGCCAAATGCAGGGCGCTTATCAGCGAGCTGGAAGCTATGGGCTGTAGAGCTCGCGCGGTCACCGGAAGTGTCGCGAATGCGAAGGATGTCCAGAAAGCAATTGCCTCGTGCACAAAGCCACTGGCTGGTGTGTTTCAAATGGCCATGGTCCTCAGGGTAAGTTGTTCTCACACCGATGTTATGCACAGTCACATTAATAAATGTCAAGGATCAAACAATATCCAAGATCACGCACGAGGAATGGACAGAAACCCTCGCCCCCAAAGTCCAGGGCACCTGGAATCTTTACCATGAATTGCAGAACCAGAAACTTGACTTCTTCGTAGTCTTTGGCTCTGTTGTCGGGATGTGTGCCAACGTTGGCCAAGCTAACTATGCGGCCGCCAATACCTGGGTTGAAGCATTTTGCCGTTATACCCGTCGGAAGGGATTTCCAGCCTGCGGAATTCATCTCGGCGCTGTGGACGATGTCGGGTATGTCAGTCATAGTGCGGAACTACTGCGACGTTGTCGTGAAGCATTCATTCAGACAATGGGAGAAAATGACTTGCTCAAGGGAGTGCAAGCTGCTATCAAACACGCTCAATTCGTCAGCTGCCCCAACGACGAGATTGATCAGCCCTCTGTCACCGTCGGGCTTCAACCCTTGACATCCGAGATGGGGCGAGCCACACACCAGAACGACCCTCGATTCACAGCCTTCCATATCAAGGACACGGAAGGGGCTTCTAGTCGAGGCCCCGGGATGGACCGTATCAACCAGCTGATCGCCGACGTGGAGGACGACGTTTCGATTCTGGATAAACCCTCGTCGCTGGAGCTTGTCATCCAGGAGATCGGCCGCCTGGTCAAGTCCGAGTGGGACGAGAATGAGTCTCTGGAGTCGATTGCAGAGACTCCGGTTGATTCTCTCATGACCATCGAGATTCGGAGCTGGTTGCGCAAGAAAGTCAATATTGATCTTCCCACTGTCAAGATCACCAAGGCTGGCACTATTGGCGGGCTCGCGAAGCTCGTCATCGACGAGATGAGGGTGAAGTTCACGCCCAAGGATGAGAAAAAGCTTGTGACTGAAACGGCAGAATAGTGGAGCCGGAATTGGTTTATAGGAAGCATGACCCTTTGAGGATATGCCAGTATTCAAGTTGTGCAATCAGTAGTAGCAGAGTTTCAAAACAATCGACATGTTTCTTCTCTACAGTTCTGTCTACGCAGACCGCCGGAGCGGCATTAAAATTACCTCCCATCTTCATCAATTCACTTCATTCACCTTCAGGATCTACGTACTAGTAGTATATAACACCTACCTCGCACTACTGTTGAGTGCATCGTCTAGTGTCGTTTACTGGATCGAAAATTCAATCAGTTTTGAATACCGTGTAAAAATCATATTTCTGCTTCCCTTATTCACATCCTTCGCCACAATTAACAGAAGATATATAACCGACGAATGATGCCAGCCCTATCACTTTTAGTCCACAGGGCGAGTGGCCGTAAATGTTTTGAATGGTGGACAAAGTAAGAAGCGCTCACTGTTGACATCTGGGAAGTCCAGGTTCTCAAGTGGCGTCCACTGCAGATTTCGCATCCCTGCCAACTTTCCAGTTTTTTCATATAACTCCCGGGGCAGATAATACTGGCTGAAACTGAAGGGCCTCTCCGTGTGAAGAGTCGCTTGAACTCTCAAGCCCCCTCCCTCGAGGTTGTCAAGTATCTGCAGGCTTTGCCCAAATTGAGGCCCTTCCGGGAACACTTTGCTCTGAACCAAGTCCAAGTTCGGACAGATCCCCAACAGCCGACCCCCGGGCTTCAAACAGTTATATATATTCCTCCACATCGCCAAGAGTTCCTCCTCATTCGAGGCATAATTGAGCAGCCAAGGAACCAGAACAACATCATACTGCCCCAGATCTAATGGTTGGCCGCAGTCGGCAACGTGAAATTCAAGCCGCTCGTCCCCCTGGGCCTGAACCCGCGCGGCATCCACCATCGCCTGCGAGATATCCACGCCAACGGCTTTGCAGGCACCCCATTCGATGGCCTTTCGGGCATAGAGACCGGTGCCGCATGCTAGTTCGAGGATACGAAGGCCTTTGATGTCGCCGATGAGTGTCTGGATTGCAAATAGTTGGAGTTTTCCTGTTGCGATGTTGGTGAGGTCGTTGTAGCGATCGCCGATCTTGTCGTACTGTGCGCCTGTCATATTGAAATCTTGAAGGATGGTATTTCAATCAATGAAAACTGCTGGGGTATTTGTTAAATAGGTGCTTAAAGTATAGGGTAAGGAAAGTGATCTCAAGAGTGGAATTGACCCGTCAATCATTGGAATGAGAGCGTTCTTTATATCCATTTCAATGGATTACATCAAAATCAACTGGCAGATATTAGACAGCTCACATGATAGGACGCGCAATCGCAATGTCTACAGTGCATAACATTGCATCTAGTGACATCATCACAACATCTCAGGACAGGAGAGACAGGGGGCCTAATCTGCCCACCCTGGTTACACAACAGGAAGAAGGTATATTTCCACATTCCCCTTAAGTGTACATCAAGTATCGCTGCATAGGTTGGGTTAATCTCGAAACTGCCTGGACAATCAGGATTATAATGAATTTGTATGGCTAGCCAACAGTACAATTTTATATTGTAGAACAGTGGATTCCCATGCCCTTGCACTTCATAGATGTTGGATAGTGTTTGATGATGAAAATGGATTAGGCTAACTACTGGAATCTGTCCAATGTTCACCGCTGTCTTTGATATGTCAGATCCCTTGCTTATGTCTTAATTCCCTCCCTATAAAAGGGCAATATTATGGCGTCGATCCCTGCACCGGCCCGAAGCCACCAAACACAAGTCTGGTTTCTTATTTGAAAAGCAGGGAACATAAAAGTTAATGTTCCCTTCAAGGTTAAACACCTGTTCCTATTAGCAATCTCTCTCATGAGAGTTCATTGTGATTGGATTGAGTCATGCCCAGGGATGAAAATCAGCAGGAATTACATTTACAAACTGCCCCCCTACATTCCAGCGAGAACTCCGCGGTATTGGTAGGGGATACACCCGGCTCATTCCCAGGCTTTCAGACAAGATACACCCACTTACAACCTCTGTTTACCATTAATTACATATAGATGATTGAATACATACAAATCAGAACATCCAGAGTTGCTGCTATTTGAAATCATCCATGTCTCACAGTTGACAACAATGGATTCCAAGAACGAGGTGGACAGTTCTCAAGAAAAACAGTTCCCTTCTACTGTCACCCAACCACGAAGACAGGAACTCAAGTCTTTTCATAACTCTCACGGAGGAAGCATATCTAATCGCCCAGGTTCCGAGGCCGCCTCCCCAATAGGAGATTCTTCTCTGGGCAGCCTAGGAAGAAGACAAACTGTCGTAACGGTAACTGCTTTATGTGTATGTCTTCCACTCCTTCTGTCAAGAATTAGTACTGATTTCTAATGAAGCTGTCGGTTTTCCTTGCTGCATTAGACGTGGTAAGTCACCAAACTTACAATCACATCGCATAGTAGGTAGATCGCTAACATCTTAGACCATCATAACGACCCCATTGCCCACTATCGCTGCCGAGTTCCATGCATCGGAAAAGGGATATGTCTGGATCGGCTCCTCCTTTATCCTGGCCACTGCCGCTTCGAGTCCCATATGGGGTAAATTTAGTGATATCTGGGGCCGGAAAGCCATGTTGATATTAGCGAATATGTTTTTCCTAGCCGGTAGCCTTATCTCGGCCCTCAGTGTCAATTTAGAAACTCTCATCACGGGTCGCACTATCCAGGGAATCGGTAGTGGAGGGATTATGGTTATGGCAAATACGTGCGTCGGGGATCTCTTCAATGTCAGGTATGTTGCTCCGTTACTTGGTAGTCTATCCATGGGTAGTCACGCCGATTATTAACACCTATTCATTACTCCAAAAAGACAGAGACCAATCTACTTTGGCCTGTTTGGATTGATCTGGGCGGTTGCCAGTGCCATTGGCCCTGTCATTGGCGGAGTCTTCACCGAGAAAGCCACGTGGAGATGGTGTTTCTACATCAACTGTAACGATCCCCTTGCTATCTGGCTAGCTCGCGGCATGTTCCTCTCTAACCATAAGACGAAATAGTACCGGTCGACGGGGTTGCCCTGATTATGCTTGTATTTTTCTTCAAGCTTAAAACACCACGAATGTCGTTATGGCTGGGTCTTCACGCCGTCGACTGGATCGGAGTCCTGACAATCACCAGCGGCACGGTCATATTTCTCCTTGGCCTGGAATTTGGGGGCACCGATTACCCGTGGCTATCTCCTGCAGTCATCTGCCTGGTGGCTTTTGGAGTCATTCTGATCGGTCTGTTCGTTCTATATGAATGGAAGTATGCTAGACAGCCACTGATCCCGGTGCGCATCTTTCGCAATTGGTCTGTCGTAGCAGTGTTTGCCATTACATTCATCCATGGAGCGACCTTCATCGCGGGGAGTTATTTTCTCCCATTATATTTCCAAACAGCCCTGGCCAAGACCCCGATTTCCAGTGGTGTCTATCTATTGCCCTATGCAGTGAGTCTTTCAATTGCGTCCAGCTTGACCGGGCTTTTCATCCGCAAAACCGCCCGCTATGTGGATGCCATACAGTTTGGAATGGTGGCTATGACCTTGGGCTTTGGGTTGTTCATTGACCTGAAGCCATATGAAAGCTGGCCACGGTTAGCTATATATCAAATTATTGCGGGCCTTGGCGGGGGGCCCAATTTTGAAGCGCCGCTGATCGCTCTGTATGCAATCGTCGATCATCAAGAGATGGCAAGCACGACTTCTACCTTTGGATTTGTGAGGCAGATGTCTCAGGCAGTATCTATTGTCATTGGGGGTGTCATTTTTCAATCGGGTATGAAAAGCCGCCGTTCATCTCTTGTGGATATTCTCGGATCCGACGCGGCGACAAAGCAAATTTCCGCGTCGGCATCTACCCTGACTGCATTTGATGACGCGCTGAGTGAAAGTGACAGAGCTCGGCTTTCAGGTGTTTACACAAAGAGTTTTGCCACAGTTTGGATATTCTACGCGGTGTTTTCAGGTATTGGCACTATTATATCTGTTTTTGTGAAACGGCATAGGCTGGAGAGTGCGGATCGACCGCCAGAAGCGAGTTCGGAGGCTCAATGTGAGAGAGATTGAATCTGAATGATTGGCAATAAAGATAACGAGGGGGAAACATATCCACCTAATTGTTTGTAAGATTTGAGTTTGTTGAGGACGAAGATAGATGTAAAGCTATAAACACATTACTATATATATCCCGCGACGAATTCGTCCAATCGACCACGACACACACACGTCAATCACTCACCGTGCCCGCCGTTTCTCCAGAAAGGTCAACAGCTCATCTCGATTAGCGACGAGATTCTTCTCCGCGGCCTGAACCAGTGAGTCCGAGATGACAATGCCGGGCCTCGACTTTAGGAAATTCTCCACAGCGGTCAGACCACATCGTTCCACAAAGATTTCAGCCATTCCCTGACTGTCAGACATTGGCATCTCTGCACCGTCTCCCGCGAGAAATTTCAGGATCTCGTCCAGGCCATAGTTCTCTTTTGTTTCGCGACTATAGGGGTACCTCTCCATCAGGGGAACAGTGATCTCCCGTTCCTCGTCATCATGGAATGCTGCAAGACCGAAAAACGCCACTAGCTTCTTCATGGCAGGGACCTCCACATCCTGCCAAACGGCATCAAACAGACCGTCCACCGTGATGTCGAGGTCCGGCCGCTGTTCAAAGAGCCACGGGAACGCGTCAATGAGACCGGTGCACAATGCTGCCCGAAACACTTTCTCGGTGATTTGCGCCGACCCTGTCCGCTGAACAATCGCTTCGACGACCTCCCGAAATTTCCAGTCTTCTCCGGAATCCGTGGCCCCTACAATGAGGTCCTCTGTGTTGGGGGTATTGACATCTTGTTTGTCGAGAAGAAGGCGTATCGATCGAGGGTCCTTGGCTGCCTCTACTAATGCCCGGTGTGAGATGGGGATATCTGGAGCCCGAGAAAGCACCGTAGTCAAGGTCTCGTACTTCCCAGCAACGGCTTCCAGAAGCTTCTGGTGAGCTGTTACGAGTTCTCGCTCCAGAAGGATGTCCAATACCAAATCGGGCGGCCGATCATTCGTATCTGTGAACTTCGCAATGATATCATGAATGGGAATACATCCGCCACGTTTGTGCAGCAGTAGGCTCAACACGTGGGATTCAGAACAAGCCTCGACAAATACTCGGTCCGTGATAGGGGCAGGCACCCGGGAACTTGTCCAGTAGCATTTCCATCGTACCGGGGTCACTGTTTATCGCAGCGATGGTCACCTTTTCAGTAACCGGAATGGGTTCCTCCTGCATCTGCGACAGATAGGTGATCAAATCGGGTGCATTCCTGCGATTTCCCGCAGCAGCACACATCATGGCCTCAGAGACGGGGACTTCGGTCGTGCTATTGTTTCTGAGGAGCTCAAGCATTTCCATTGGCGCACTAGATCTCCCGATGGCGAGCTCAATCATGTTGGCGGAAATGTCAAAGCTGGCCTTGTGGCTCCCCCATATCGCTCTGACCATGGACAATCCCTTGGGAAGGTTCGCTATGGCCTCTTCCATCACTTTGTCTGCCAATTGGACGTCGGCTGCCAGTTTGTCGATCAAGAACTGCAGGATATCCTGGCTTCCCCCGTTCCCTGCCGCACCGACCAGTACATCTTCGGTGATAGATATGCCTTGTTCTCGACGGTCCCACAGAAGGAAGAACACGTCCAGGCCCTGCTCATTTTTAGCAGCGTGGACCAAAACACTTTCTGTCACACGGATATCTGGCCTCGCCCGAAGGACGAAGTCCATATCGGTCCGGTTGAAAAACTCCGCCATCGCGCGCACCAGCGTGTCATGCATTGTGAGTTCTGCCGACTTTCTACGCGTCAGAGCGGCCAGTCTCTCAAACCTCATCCATGGTAACTGCCCAGCCACATTGAAAAGAGTAGGTGGTATCTGTATTTCATCCTCACATCTTTGAAACAGTAGGTCGAACATGTCTTCCAGATCGAACGCGAAACACGTCGCGATTCTCACAATATCGCTAGGGAAGGAGAACGAGACCAGTCCCATCTCTCGCCAGCCCAGGAACTGGCGCACCATCTCTAGCCCTGCGGTATTATTCATCATTGCGCGATGAATCACCGTTTCAGAGATGATCTTTTCAGAGCTCCGTGGTGGATCGAACAGAAGGCCCAGTTCTCGCATAGTATCCATCACTGCTCTCAACTTCGATTTGGATATATCGTCGGCTCCCTTGCCACCCGCAAGACTTAGCATGACAAGGGTCGACAAAACCAGATGATCTGCGGTGATGGGAAGGTTTTTCTTCAGTAACAAGTCCACTAGCTCAAGGTCACCAGTTTCGACCGCGAGGTCAAATGGAGATCGGCGCAAGGCCCCGAGACGCTGCAGCGGGTCCGCCCCGCCGTCGACCAGCAGGTCGACGGTACGAAGTAAGGACCTTTCAGCGGCAGAGTAGATGGGTGGCTTGCATTCCTCCAGACGTTTATCCCATTGGCAATCCACAGGATGGGCGGCACTTTCAGCGATTCGCACCCAATTGAAGTAGACAATGGGCTCGGTGAACAGACGATCGACCTTGTCGGGGAGCCCTTCCGGCCAGAGAGAGGTGTCTCCCAGGGCGGCGACGTGCGTGTGCCAGTTGGCTGTAGCATAGACCAAGAACGCGTGCTTCATGGATGCGGCTTCATCCAATTCATCTGTTTTCTTTAGAAGGAAGTCTACGGTCTTTGTTGCCAACATCTGGTTAGCCGCAGTCTCCGAGAAGCGACACCTATCTCCTGTGTCGGCCTCTGCGGAGACAACGAGGAACTCCTTGACAGAGAAATGCGCCAATCGCACGATCCCATCGGATACACTGAGCAGCGATGACGTGCATATATCAAGCACATAATTCGATGTTCGCAATCCCGCCGAAGAAGCAACTGTTTCAAATCCAACGGACCAACGGGAAAGGCCAGGAGCATCAGCATCTGACGCGCCAAGGGGGAGTTCCCCTCCTTTTCGATTCTATCCAGAATCGTTTGATAGGTAGCCTCGATGGTTGGGGGAATCGTGCGCAGGGCGTCTCTGATCCGCTCGTCGGTGGGACACTTCTGGAAGCGTTTGATCTGGAGATCGGCCCAGCGGAAACGTCTGTTCAGTCAGGAAAGTAAGCCAGGCCTAATGTCAAGTAGTGTATCATTAGATTTCTATTTGGGTGCCATACCTCTCCCCCTTATTTAGTAGCGCATCGATGATGGACGACTTGATATCCGCCTCTGATTCCCGGAGGTAGTCGTCCTCAAGTGCGGCACGGACAAACGTCTCGACATCATTTGCAAGCCGTTCTTCTAGGTTGATGAACGAGAACCTCTCCATTATTGCGAGGATATCTTGCTCCGGCCGGCTGGTAGCCAGAATATGTATGTTCTGCTGATGACGCTGGGCAAGATCCACCAGAAGGGACAGAAGGTGGTGTCTCGCCTTGCCTGTCATGGGACATTCGTCCAGGGCATCTATCACCACGAAGACATCCCCTGGCATGCTCGCCACTACATCGTTGAGCATTCCAATAATTTTTTCCTGGCTGGGCCGACTTCCTTTCCTGTCGTGCTCCTCCCAACACTTGCGTACTGAAGGCACCACTGGACTTCGGCTGAGCTGTCGGATCAAAGAACGCGTCATGCTGTCCACGCTTTGCGTTCTATCGTGCGTAAACTGGAAATACCAGTAGCCAATTGATTTGGAGCAGTCTTCCCCGCAGAGCTTCTCAATATCTCGGATGACTGTGGAGCTGGTGATGGTTCAGCGGAGGTTGATAATGTCAAACTACAGAGACGATAACATACCAGAGCACAGACTTGCCACAACCCACTGGGATAGGGAAGAAGCATGGTGGAGAGAAAGATACACATACCGACTCCAGGAAGCCAAAGGACACTTCCAGGAGAGCTTTTCCACTCCTGATACTCCGGGCACTCAAGAAGCCAGCTGCCCGTGTCCGCCGTTCTGTATCCCTGCGTTGTTTGCTGGATGTCCGAGAACGGCAGAGCGGACATCCATGTCATGATGTCTTTCTCTTCGCCCTCTAGAGAAGACCGTTAGCCGAAAATGCATCTCATATCGAGTTTGACGCGTCATTAATGTACTCAAAACTGTCGAATGGACATTTCTTGAAAGAGCAAGACCTTCATCTACACCGTCAAGGATCTGCTTCGCCCGCTCTCGGTCTCCTGCGTTCGATCAGCAGCCGTTTCAAGGACTTATCTCGGGCCAAACTTACGCAGAGTATTGGTAAAGTCTGCCCATTTCTTCGCGCCTAGCTGTTGCGCTTCAATCGTTGCTTTTAATTGAATAAGGTGCTAGTCGGCTAGGCTTCTGATACTTCTAGCCACACGACCTAGACGGTCATTAGTCACGGTTGACAAGTTGGAGAATCAATGCCGAAAGCAAGCCTGCCGAACGTGCTTTCATGCTGGACCTTTTTCACTTCAGCTGTATATTCCAAGATAGCCGTATAAACCCGAACGAGGGCGCGATCCAGGTTCTGTCCTCCCTCTACCTTTTCGTCCCGATAGTGAGTATCAACTAACGCGTAATATGCTAGATTCTCAGCTGGATACTCCGAGGATTCGAACATAGCTTCTCGTCGGTCGATGTTGTTCGAGACCATCTGCGCAGCGTTCAGGACCTATGTATACACCACACAGGAATCATCCAGAGGAAGCCTTACCGTCAACCCAAGAGACACGACCGTCCATGCCGCCGACGCTACGTCGATAGTTGAGCGTCCCGTCTTTCATCAGTAGAGAGAAAACAACTCACCTTTACCCATCGGGTCCATAGCCGCTACGATGCCGATCATATCCTTAGCTTGTTAGGCCGCATTGAGGATCTTCGTCGTTGCATCGCGGATGTTGATATCATCACCATTTTTGCGTCGAATTTTCAGCCCCTCTTTCGTCCACTCGGTGTATTTCTCCTGTGTCTGCTCTATGACCCCGTTGATGGCGTCGGTGGTGGACCCAGTATCACCGAGAGAGACGAGTGCTTTGCGGTCCTTGTCCAGGTTTTCGTAGGCCTCCTTCCAAAGATCTGTCTTCGGTGGCTTTTCATAGGAGATGCTTGATGCGACGATGTTTACATCAGTTGCCTCTGCCTTGTCGGGGACACGAGTGGGCCGGGGTGGTTCATCATGGTTGTCGTTTTGGTCACCTTTACTGCAACAAAATCTCATGATAGGTTGTAAAAGTGTATCATTGGTAGTCTTGGGAGGGGGGGGGATCAGGAGGAATTCCACTCCGCATCGAAGGTTTGGTTCGGGTTATATCTATCTGCCAGGGGATCGTGGGTGGACCCAGTTCTCCACATCAACATGATGAACTATTCAGCTGAAGCGGCTGGGAAATTAATCCTCACTGTCGATCCCGGGCCAGCTGTTCCTCCATCAGTAGTTTTCATTGGGTGGATCGTCGCATTGTGGCGCTTTAAGTTCGACTTCATCTGCATTTTGTAAGCTACTGCGATACAACTACATCATCTCTGTTATTTGTTTTCCTAGATATTATTTCTTACCCCACCAACCGGTGTAGTCAATGGCTTACACTTTGGATTTTGGAAATAGCATAGAGAATATCCAATCTTCATTAGACCCTATGCTGAAGTACCCACGAAGGCAGCAGACTGGAGTTTTCGGTGGGATGAACGTTTATATATATTTGTATAGTGTTGGGCATGGAAGAAAGGGGAAAATGGAACGTACGCTATTTTATCTTTGCCCAGTCAGTCAAGAGGACACAAAAAGATTCATAAAATATTGACAGTAGGGAGCAGAGACAGTGTAACATTCAACTTGAAATATAAAGAGGCCAACAAAGAAAGATAGGAAGGGGAAATGTCTATATGACAGTGTCAAGTGTTCCTTCGCACCTTCATCCAAATCTTTACACCTCTGACTTGACATGTCCAAGGGACCTTAGACATGAAAGATACTTATCCTGATGCAGACAATCGCCACCTTTGTTGTAAGCCCTGAGGACCTCGGAATTCCTTTGCTGGATGGTGGTAATGATGTACTGAATACCATCAGAGGCAAGCTCTCCCAAAGCTTTCTCATTGACCGCCTCCGCCTCTTCCTGAATCTCATGGACGCTTCAGCCAAAACATGTATCTCCATGGCGAGAATCTAGCAGGTGATCGCTGCCCGAGCTCCGATTCCAGGAACTCCTCACCTCCTTTGCTGATATGGCTAGGGCAGTCGTTCCAATACACTTCCGACAGCAACAGGAGGTTGTGGCTTGCTATTTTCAGCCAAGCAACCGCAGCTGGTAACAGATGAAAAACCTCAAGCTGCTTGGTACGTCAGTTGAGATCTTCCTCGTCTGGCGCTTCCCCCGTGTGAAGTACCTGCGGGCTTTCAAAGAGCACCCGGAAGACCGGAAGACCAACCTGGCACAACCCGTCCTTGGCGACACGAGTAAATGCAAGTTTAGCCAGGAATGTTGCAAAGTTCAGACGGTGTGTTCCCGACATGGAAGCACTATGATTGATCCACAGGTTCGTCATATCGCCCACCAAGAATGGAAGATCGGTTCATAGTGTCCCGTCCACAGTTCTTGCGATATCAATCCCATTGACTCCACGGGCGGGTCGAGTCAACGGGCCCATTCCTTGAACGCGGAGAATGTCGAGAACTAGTCCCTCGTGCTCGGGGGATTCGGCTGAGATGGTTCGACCAAGCTCGTAGTACATATACCACAGGGAGTGAATGTGGTCTTCCAGCGAGTCTACGCCATCGCCAATATCGCAGTATCGGCTGGTAACAACCCAGGTGCGGTTGCTGAAAGCCATGTCTCGAACTTCGGTGAGATCGCCCCGAGCGACAGACTGGCAGGTATGTTCCTGATCTCTGCGAGCATGGTCGATCGTTTCGGTAGATGGTGTGTCTCTGGGCTGAGAGCTCAGTAGAGAATCACGGAGGTGGTCCATTTTGGAAAATTGACAAGGTCGGATGATGATTTTTTCTGCTGGGGCATAGGCTGACAGCCCAATATTTGACACGCTTGACACATTTTCTTTGTTGGTTGTCGATCATGCCGCTATCCAGCAAGGCCTGCGTGATAGGTTCGACGTTTGTGCCACCCGAGGCAATTATTACGTCCGAGATGGGTCATATATAGACTAGAGGAGGAAGAGTAATGATAAAACAAACGTGACAGATATGATGCCCTCAATATACAATATCACTACCTGATTCTGAACTACTATCGGACTCTAGCTGACTCTGGATATGATATCATGTTCTATATGTCCAACGAGTGACTTGTAGGTTACCGGTGTGATATTAATTTTTGCGGAGGAGAATAAGGTCTATAATATTATATCATGTTCTTTTTGTTTACCCTGACCGTGGATCCTTGGGTCAGCCGTCGACCGGATAACGCCGTCGCCAGTACAATCTTCTAAGTATCCGTAAGGCCTCATCAGACTTCCTATATACTGCCTGCTCCATGGCCTGTAACAGCTGAGTCTCTACATCGGCGAATGGGATACCCCGTGCTTCAATAGCGTTGGAAATGGCCTCCAGGATTTTCTCAGCATCTCCCGAGAAGTACAACATCAGCGGGTATTCGCCCTTTGTGCACCGGAAAATGGGATTCGCGCCGCGCGAAAGCAGAAGGCCCACAGCTCCAACCGTCGGATCATAGTTCATCTGTCTCTTGACCGATTGAAGCAGCGGTGTTTGTCCACAGAAGTCAAGCGCGTTAATATCAAGTCCTTCTGCGAGGAGCATATCCAGCATTAGCGCCGCCTCGGGGAGAGGCTCAAGAGCGGCGGCGAGGAATATCAGGTTGGACTCCACCCCAAGGGTCTGAGGGTCAAATCCACGATCGAGGAGGAAGCGCAGGTATGGGACATTTGCTTCTATGGCCGCCTCGCGCAACGCAGAGGCTGCATCGGGGCGATCGGGGCGCGGGTCAAACCCATGCTCCATCAGTGCATGTACTACCGATAGGTCGCTATGCGCAAGCAGTTGCAAAAGATCCAATGTATTCGCCCCTGTCACAGCCACCGTCGGCAATAACGGTCGGGTGGTCGAAATTCACGCCGCGTTCGCACATGAGTCGGGCTACGCCTGCAGTGCCGGACTTGACGACGGCGCTGGAGAGGGGGTTATCGCTGCACGTCTGGATATCGAGATCTGCTCCTCGATCCAGGAGAATTTTGAAGATGTGCTCATTTCTGATGGCGGCCACAAGAACGGGTTGTCCGCCATGGAAAGTGTTGGGGTCGGCACCGTGATCTAATAACAGAGAGACAATATCTGCGTTCCCGCCACGAATGGCCGCGGCGAGGCTGCTTATCTCTTCATGCCTGTGGTGTATCGCCTGGGGTGAGGGATTTGCGCCCTGCGTGAGAAGGAATTGGACCACGTGGAACTGGCCGTATAGCGCTGCCCAGACGAGGGGGAACCCGGGATGCCGACGCGGGGGTGTCCCCTCGGCCATTAATCTGACCCTTCCACGCCCCGTTACGATCCGTGGCCTGTTCATGTTCCAACCTCTGGATACTACCAGATCCCTGACGAGAGGAATGTTCCCGCACACACCTGCGGAGGCCAGAACAATCGCCCGTGAGCATTCGTCGTCCGCAAGGTTGGGAAAATCGACCCATTGCATAAGAAGTCGGAGCTTCTCCACCTTACCATTACACATGGCATTATGTAGTTGCTTAATGGTTGGTATGTATCCATTCTGAAACAGCAGTTGAGTAACCTCGAAATTGCCATTGGAGTCACCCACGTCGACATGACAGTGATCGCTGATACGGAACCTGCCGGGTGTCGCTCCAGCATCAAGCAGAATTTGAACCGAAGCGTAATCGTCTGCAGAAGCCGCCCGATCCAGACAGTGTCGTAACTGATTGACGAGATCCGGACATTCACCCTTTCTTTGGGCCTCTATCAAGAGCTTTATCACTGAAGCGTTACCAAGGCGGGCGGCGGCCTTCATCGGCGTCCTTCTATGATAATCACTGCATTTAGCACAGTCGGTGTTTGCGCCTAGCTCAAGCAGGAGCCGCATGACACGTTCGTCGCCCACCCAAACCGCTCGTGCTAGTGCCGTGGTAGTACTTTCTTCGGAGTCCATGTATGCTGCATCCAGATAGTCGTCCCTGTCCAATGAAAACTTACCCTCCGCATTTATATTCACACCCGCCTCGTGGAGCAGGGCGATAACACTGTCATGTCCAAAGGTTATCGCCAACAGCATCGCCTCCAGGCTGGGTTCTACCCCCGCGGCGAGGAGCTTGCGCACGGCCAGGTCGGATCCACGGGATGCTGCCCATCGTAGCGGAAACTGATCATCCGTCTGAGAGTACTTGGTGTAGAGCATGGTGTTCAACAGAGTATAGAACGTGCTATTGGTGCAGGCGAGGCTGTTCATCTCACTGGCATAATCCAGCCACTGCACGATCTCCAGGAGGATCTCCGGAGGCAGATCGTTGATTGGCATGTCTTATGCGAGGCCAATGGCACCTACTCCGTGGGCACATCCGGGAGAACGATGATTGCTCGGGGCTACTTATGTGGTCTCGCATGCTCTGGCGGGGTCCCAAAACGGACTTTGTGGTAGAGAAATAGTTCCTTGGCAGCCCCATTTACGGGCGACTATTACCGCCACTTCGTAAGCCACACCCCTAAGTGCCTCCCCTAAGTCACTGCCCTGGGCCCTGACGTACGTATTTCTCCTAAGGAGCTCCCAAGCACCCCACCCCGTTTTCCCCCTAAACCACTCCCCCACGCAGCCCCGTCAATACAACACACCCACCCCTAGCCCCTTTTCTTAGCCATGCTGACAGTCACTCGCTTACATTACTGACTTTTCTACTCAGCTTTCTAAACGATTCATGTAAGTAGTCGTTCTAGCGACCTTTTCAAATATCCCTTTGCGGGGGAGCTTAAATACAGATATATTTTTTATTTTATTTAAGGATTCCCGGCAGGAAGAAGAAACAAAAATTAAAGATTGTTTTGAGATCCTGCCTAATTCATCTGATTACTTTTCTGCAAACGCGTTGACCATACGTTGCACCCCATCGTCCGCGTACATGACTTCTTCCATGTTGATTCCACGCTGCACGAAGCCATGGGCGCGAGCACGCATTTCCTCCTCATACGCCCCAATAGCCTGCTCCAGTCTCTCATGATCATCTTCGCCGCCATCCCCCGCAGCTTTCGTCTCATGAACAATACAATCAAACAATCTCAGGGCATTGTACATCGCCTCGTTGACCCCCTCCCCATTAGGCGTGGTCACATGTGCCGCATCCCCCAGCAGCGTCACGCCAGGAGCACGAGTCCACCGATTCTCCACCGTCTGGTCCATCTCCGTCTCCGCCTGGGGCAAGAAAAGATCGGGGTCGAGTCGATAGAGTGGCCACGGCCGCCAGGGCCCCTCAGCCGCCTCTACAAAAGCACGCAGCCCCGGTGCCCAATGGCTGAAGAATCCTCCCGGGCCCAGCATCGCCGCCCGCGCTTTCTCCATGTTGATGCCGTCTGCGTCGCCGCCGGGTCGAGCGAAGGCCTCCGGTGCGCGAACCCCCATGTACACCCGGTAGCTTTGGTCGGACATTTGCTGCACCGTTAGGGTCGCGTTGGCGCTCATGGCCGCGGAGTTGCCGGCCCCTACCATCTCGTGTGCAGCCTGGTACTGGGGGTTGTTGTGGGAGATTCGGCCTTCGATGAAGGCTATCCCTGAGTATTGGGGTTTGGCTGGTGTGATCTGGGAATATGTTAGTTTTGAGCGTGTACTCTATCCATCCCCCCCTTTTTATCTTGCAACCAGAGATGTAATCTTCTTACCAGTGATCGCACTTTGCTCCACGCTCCGTCGGCGCCAACAATCATCCGGAAGCCACTTTCCAGCGATCCATCTTCGAAACGCAAATTCCAATCTGCTGCTGTACCCGTGGACTTCTTGTTCTCATCCCGGCCCACCGATCGCAGCGCCTTCCCCCACCGAATCCGGTCCCCTGGGATGGAATCCAGGAGCATCTGGCGCAGCTGCGAACGGTCGATCTCGGGGGCATCCCTACCGGCACCGAAGCGCAGCTGGTTGTTGCCCTGCGAGTCTTGTATGATCATCGTTGTGGCGTCGCGACGGGCCAATTTATCGAATTTATCGATCAACCCAGCACGTCGCAGTGCTTCCTGGCCGGTGGGCCCGTGCAAGTCCAAGGTGCCACCTTGGTTTCGCCGTGTGATCTCAGGAGAGGTGTCGCGCTCGAAGACAAGGTAGTTGATGCCAGCGGTGTCGAGGAGACGGGCGAGTACTAGCCCGCAGGGGCCACCACCGACGATGGCGAGGGGTTTCGTCATTGTTTTGGTAATTAAAGGGGGTGGAGTTAGACAGAAAACTTGGAGTTAGAAATGGGGCGGGAGACCTCCCTAATATACTTCTCTGATTCGGATTGTCGGGATGCCTGAGATGGGAGCTTCGGGGGTTACAAATCCCCGACAGACCATTTTCACGGGCTATACACCCCGAACTAAGTCAGTAGTAACAAAGTCTCGGAATTTCACCCATCCGTGTTATATACATAATTATTTCATAAAAGATATCGATTTTCGGAAGCCCCTGGATGGAATTAATATCATTTGGGCTCGGATTTGCTGGTATACAGTGCGGTCCAATCATATGGATCGGTATAGGTATCCATGAACTATATAGGCTGGAGAACCATCCTGACTTGTAAATCTCATGGTCCTAGTACTATTTTACTAGAACATTTTAATGAGCTAGATTCAATCACCACGCATGCATGGGAAGAAATTGGGCGCGAAACTCAAGATGCGATTAGAGCTGCCGGTGGCTTTATCAAATGGGGAACAAGCAGGCAGCGTTAGGAGGCAGAAAAGCAGGTAGGGGTCATTGGATAGCTGGCTCTTTTAACACGCCGTCACTCCTGACGCTTTACGTATGGTCTCTTTCAAGCAGCACTACATAGACTTCCGGTGCTTGTCACTAAAGAACGCCCGTTTCCCTTAAAGAAGTTAAACCGGTCTTTCTTGAAATTCGCTGTAACTAAACAAGAAAAATCATCGCATATTGACCAACTATCTACAGACACTGGGAATAGTAATCGTTCTGTTTCTGGCACGTGTAGGGAGACGCGCAAGAGGTCGGGCCCGTGTAACCATTTCCTCCACATTGACCCCAATGGGTTTGGCTGGCAGTATTTGCACTGGTAGTTGTTGTGGTTTTAGTGGTAGTCCGTGTAGATGTAGTAGTAGTAGTCGCTTTGGTTGTGGTGGTTATTGTAGAGCTGGAACTGCCAGAACCCCCAGGGTTGGTAAAGGTGGACCCGATATCCCCCCAACGAATATTCGAAAACACAACATGAGTCCCCGGATTTGCGGATTGAATCAACGACGGATTCCCCTCGGTGCTACTGCAAGGCCCCGAGCTGCCACTGTCCAGCCAGTTCATGTTACCACCCGCGTCATTCCAGATGCTGAATATCAGAACCATACCCCGGCCTAGCGCCTGGCCCATGGTGGTCAACCCGCCAAAGCCAGCGGCAGAGCCGTCGGATGACTCGCACCAGGGCTCAGTGATAGAACTCACCCCAGCCGAGGACTTTGCGTTGGCGATGAGCTTACTATTTTGGATATATTGTCGGCGGATCTCGGTCAGTTTTCCAGTGGTGGTGCCGTCGCTCGTGACGAACTGTGTGGTGATGGTGAATGGCTTGGAGGTATCCACGGTCCCTCCGGGGCTCCAGTAGTTCTGCTGGCCGAGGGCGTATGGGTTGAAGCCGCATCCACCTTTGTCGCAATCCGAGCTGCTGCATGGGTGTGGAGTGAAGGCATTGGCACGCGAGTTGGCTTCCAGAATGTCCATCTCGTTACAGCAATAGCCCTGGCCACCGGTGTTGAGGGTACCGTTTCTCCACGTCTGGACCGGACACTGCGCATCGCAGTATCCAGAGCCGTATTTCGCGCCAGCGGTGTTGTATTGGTTCGCGCCGCCGGTGGCGCTCATTTCAGACAGATAGAGGGCGCCGTTCTCGCCACATGGAAGCGTCGACAGATCCACGTCGAAGCTCAGTTCCTGGCCAAGAAGCTTCATCATAACGTAGTCCCCATCGGAACCCAGGAGGTATAGACGCGGCGACGCATTGGTTATTGCCCCGTTGCTTTGATAGTATTGATTCATGGTCAACGTGCCACCCGACGTTGAAACACCTGCCGTGGTGTAGTTGGCCGAGTCAACTACGCAGTTTTTCGAGCAGGTCGCTTCATCGGGGCACAGGGTCTTGTCAACACCAGAGGATGTTGTGCAGGACTGAGAGCCGCCGACAGTGTGGATCCAGTGGTATCCCCAATCGAGAACAACGGATGTATCTTGCGCCACGCAGCCACTACTCGTGGTACATTTCCAAGTCGTCAAGGATGGGTTTCCCGGCGAGGTCGAGGCAGGATTTTGGGCGTGGATCAGTGGCAGGAAGCTCAGTCCTGCCGCAATGATACTTTTTTTCATGGAAGCCATACCGAGCGCTTGATGTTGTCAGTTCATTATTAGGGATAGGAATTCCATGTTGATCGAGGACTGGCTGGTATTTATAGCCTCGATTCAGGGGTGTGATGGCGCATCCACAGTATACGGTTCCAGCCTAGCCAATTCCCTCTGGGACACGGAGCTGAGGATCGGATCATCTCAATCAAGCAAATCCAGGGTTGAACAAGCTTCAACGGGCCGCCAACCCGAGCATATATTATTCAAGTCTGAATAGCCGGGAGAGTCCCACCCCGCACTTTATCCTGGTCAACTTTCTTCATATATCCTCAGGGTGGATAGGGTCTGATGCTACGTGAAGTAAGCTTTGCTTCCTATTTTGCTCAGGGGTTGTCTTCTTTCGCCACGGCTATCACCAAAGTCATAGAACTGTTAACGGCAATTAGCCGATTATATAGTTTGTTTATATTTGATACTCACAATTGCGCCGAATTTCTGCGGTCTGACCACCGAAGTGGCCTATTATACCGAAGATCTACCGTGGCGGGATGGGAGGCCCCTCTGGGATGCGGAGAAAGTATCATCAATCTACACAACACCATGGTTATCTCAATTGAGACATTTCACCAGTTTTCTCAATTGTATGGGTGAAGGCCAACCCTTTTCATTCTTGGCTAAAACAATGTGGCATCCACAGTCAGCAAGGTAACATCGGGGGAGCCATCGGCAATATTCGCCCAATTTAATCTACTCCTACCCCAGATCAGCCGGCATTGAAGCCACACGTCGGCCAATTAGTCGCTGGGTCATTTGGCACTAGAAAACCCTGACTGACCCCATTTATTTCTCCTTTGTTCTCGTACCTGTACCAAAGAACTAGGTGGATAGTGGATCATGGCCACTTAGCTATATATAGTTAGTTGGGCATCTAGTGTAATTGGTAAGCGATTGAATCAATCGCCAGTATATTTCTTCATGGGGCGCAACATATTCCTCTCAGCCGAACACAATTGTTGATTCCCGAATATGATGAATGTTTCATATGCACAACAATATGATTCAAATTTTATTCTGCCAAACTACATGAAAGCTGCATCTGTAATCAAGACATGTGTGGTAGACATAGCAGCAAGAGGGATGTGGAGATATAACTCCACAGCCCTCCAACCACCTCCAACAACAACCCCATGGAGGCATACGCGATGAAAAATCTATCCAGAACTGACAAATCCAATTGATCAGATATTACTGATATTCAAAATCAATGATATAAATACAATGTAAAGAAAATAAACGATCAAGAATCATCAATTTTGCTCCCACCTACCTACGAAGCGTCATTTGCGTGGGTCTACAATAGCTTTCACTGACTATTGATCCTTATAGCTAACATCTTCCGACAGATAAGTCAAGTATTGTTAAATTCAACATGCCCTATACCTGGCTCCGTGATAGCTCAGCTGGGTACCTCCTGCGTTTAGCTTATAAGCCGTCCTGGCTGGCATACGACGAAGAACAAGCGGACTGGAAGGCAAACCAGAAGCCACTGGAGAATCAGACCATCATCCAGGTCAATTGGTACTCCGCAGAGGACGAAGATAATCCGCATAACTGGTCCCAAGCCAAGAAGGCCTTCGTGCTCACCGTGATCGGCGCATATAGCTTCGTGGTGTACCTCTCTGCGCCCATCTATACCCCGAGCACAAACGCATTTATCGATGAATTCAACGTAAACCACGCGGAGGCATCTTTGGGGCTTGCTCTGTACATGTAAAATGCCCATCCCAAGCCCCCTAGTTTCATTCCCCATACTGACTGACACTTGGTTTCAGTTTGGGTTACGGTGCTGGACCGATGTTCTTCAGTCCACTGAGTGAGATTCCTCGCATTGGCCGGAATCTGCCCTATGTGGTGTCGTTTTTCCTTTTCTGTGTGCTGAGCATTCCAACGGCATTAGCCCCAACCGCAATTGGGTTTTACTTTCTTCGCTTCCTGCAGGGCTTCTTCGGAAGTCCGTGTTTGGCGACTGGTGGAGCATCGATTGCGGATATATATTCCCCAGACATACTCCCCCATGCAATGACCACGTGGGTGTTGTCCATTTTCTGTGCGCCGGCGATTGGGGTATTGGCTTCGGGCTTTGCCATTCCGGTCCTTGGATGGCGATTCTCGATGTGGGAGATCTTGATTGCCGCGGCTCCGATTATGATCCTCCTCTTGTTGCTTCCTGAGACCAGCGCGCCGACTATTCTACATCGTCGTGCACGCAGGCTGGGGAAACTAGATAAATCAGGCGGTATTCATACATATCAAACGGCTGCGGATCGGGAACAACAGCAGCTCTCTTTCCATGCAGTGCTTCGAGAGTCGCTGCTTATCCCCTCGAAGATCACGCTTCTCGACCCGGCGATCCTCTTCCTGAACCTATACACGTCCCTCACGTACGGCATATATTACTCATTCTTCGAAGCCTTCCCCATTGTATACCAGGGCATATACGGATTCAACCTGGGAGAAATGGGTGTTGCGTTCCTGGCCATCGTTGTAGGCGCAATAATTGCCTTCGTTGTTTACAACTTCTACATTCACACTGTTTTTGTCCCCAACGCACGACGTGGTGGCTTCACCAACCCCGAAGCACTTTTGAAACCGGCCCTGTTTGCCTGTGTCGGCCCATCCATCGGCCTGTTCCTATTTGGGTGGGCGGCCAGACCGGAAATCCATTGGATTGTGCCCACGATCGGAATCGTGATTTACCCTGCGTGTGTTTTCGTGCTTATGCAGTGTGTTTTCCTGTATATTCCTGCCTGTTATCCTCAGTATGCGGCAAGTGTGTTTGCGGCGACGGATTTCACTCGCAGTGCTTTTGCTTGTGGGGCGGTCATTTTCTCGCGCCCCCTCTACGAAAACCTGGGTGTTGGTGCTGGATGTAGTCTGCTGGCGGGTTTGACTATCGGCTGTGTCATTGGGATCCACGTTTTGTATCGCTACGGCGAGTGGCTGCGACTGAGATCAAAGTTTGTATCTAAGTGGTGAGAGTGATCAGAAAAGGGGTATAGTTTTTCATGTATAGGTAGTCACTTAGGTAGTTGCCTGGGTATGACCAATATCCTGCTCGCAGGTTTCGGCATATATGTCGAGGCCACCGCCAATCACCCTCATCAAGGACCATTGCTCGTTTCCGCGTATAAGACGACCCCATAGCTTAACCACCGCAACCCCGAGGTAGGCACAGTCGGACGGCTGTGAGGGTTTAGCCCATAGATCGTCATCCCCCGATGTTCGTCCTTCCTCCACTATGTCACTGATCCAGCTAACGAGACGCGTTTCATGCTCTAGATGGTGCATTTTAGTTAATTTCCCCCGTCCAAAGGTGGGTAGATGGAACACATACCATCAAGAGAATGTCTGGCTTGGGAGTCGGAAATACAAAACAGCCACTTGCTGAGAAATATAGCGAATTCCAGCCCGCACAGCGAGTGTTGCACACTCCAGACAAAGGCATGACTCTGCGCAACAAAATTCACCCCAAGTTTGACTGGGATACTGAGGGCATGCGTTGCGTGTAAAATCGCCGGTAGCAGGTGAGGACCAGCGGGTACCCGTGGGATTTGCAATAAGTGGCTTGCGATGTGTTGCGGATCTCGGGATCGTAATATCTTGTATGAACCTATGTTGAAACTAAGGCGAACATACGCAACGCCAAGTAGCGCAGTAGAGGTGAAGGTAACCGGGCCATTGGGGTTCCGGGGGTCTAGGCTCGACTCGGGTGCTCGTTGCCATAAAGAGGTCCATGCGTGAAGGGCGTTTCTGACAGAGAAAGAAAATCATTAAACCAGAACCTGCTGTGCCAACTAATCAGTGGGTTATTTACCGCATGATCTCCTTCTGTCCGTTAATTAAACTATGGTTTGCGTCGTTGTATGGTCCAAGGGCATGATAGATGAGAATGATTTGCTGGATGATGGCGTGTAAAAGAATATAGTTCGCCATCGGAGACGGTATATGCGAACTTGGGACATATGGCTCCTGGTGACTCTTCATGACATGGCAGAGAGCATTCTGGAATAGCATCTGTTCTTGGCAGCCTGATCTACGAACCAGTTGCCATTTCTCTTGGTTCGGTGCAATCCAGTCAAGACAGCTGCATGGCAGACGCAGGTTGATTTCTTCCGTCAATATCACCGGAGGCGTACCAAACGCTATGGAATGGATATTCAAAAACGCAAATGAGAATAATTTTACCCTTCTGTCTGACTCCTGTTGTACCCAAGTAGACCAATCAACGTTATTGGAGTATTCACCTTCCTCCAGACCGGATTCCCTCACACATCTCGCCAGGGAGCTCTGCAGTTTGAAAGCTTCCCGAGCTATCGATTCATCATCTTGCCAGGTTGCAAAGGCGATCAGCAAAAAAATACAACGAGCTTCTCGCATAATCACCTTCTGCCGTGTAGACTCATGGCGTTCGTTGCCTGAATTATTCACCTTTTCAGCGGCTCCTACTAGCTCTCGCTCGGATGTTGTCTGTTGTAAAATATCCCTGGCGGCTCGAAAAAGCTGCACTGCTTTTCGTTTCTCGTGTCGCACCTCAGCGCCAAGTGCACACATGGCTAGGAGAATGTCTGGCTCACACTCATTGATTCGGAATGTCGGAATATGAACCATAGGGAGATGGGGGTAGAAACCATCGAAGAACCCATTGACAAATCTCGACAGCGAATGGCAGGATGGCAAAGAGGCGTCTGCTACGGTGGGATATGATTTTGCCAGAGCTTGCAGGAGCCTGTCGCGGTGCTGGTTTGTGATAGTCAAGATTGGTAGGGTTAAAACTCCGAACTCCGCTGTATCCAATCGTTAGTGATGCTTTCCTACGTAAAAAAAAAAAAGTACGACAATGGTTCTTACCGACAACTTCTCGGTCCGTTGGGAGCTTGCTTAGCGAGTGATCTCGGCTCGAAGATTGTGCGTCAGTGGAATGTGCGATTGATGCCATTTGTATGGTGTTTGCGTTGGAGTCTCCAGCAAATATCTGGGTGATAGAAGGTTCAGACGGTAAGTACCAGTTGTTGTTCAGCCCCATGTTGTTACTGAACATCTCCAAGTCCTGGAGGACCAGTAGATCTTGGGCGCTGAACAGGGAGTTGTCTGCATGAAGTTATTATATTTATTAGGGCCACTCGCACAGTAGTCCGGGGCTATAGGGGTAGGTACAACATACCTTCAAGCTCATAATCAGGAACTAGGTGATGATGGCTGGCGGGTGCAGTTGATGTATTCGAAATCCTCAAAGAAGGGTCCCAATGGACTACGGCATCATCCGGGGGCATTTGAAGATCACATTGGAGTTGACGACTATTATTATCATTGCCATTGCCTACTACGGGCGATGGTTGTTGCGTAGAGGGAGTAACTGGGCCATGGCCGAACTTTTGGTGCCGCTTCAATAGATCACGACGACTAAAAGACGAGCCACAGTTACATTTGTAAGGTTTTTCATTCGTATCTTAACATCATGAGCGATCATTCTTGGAAGTCCACCAAGAGGTCTACTTACGGATTCGAAGATGTCTTTCCAAGTGTTCATATCGTCGGAAGTTCCGGTTGCAATACTGGCACGTCCGTGGTTTTCTTCTACCTGTTGGGGTGGCTGCGTCCATGTTGACCGTGGCTGAAGATTGGTGAAGGAATTGGAGGCGAATGATGGAGGTGCTGTTAACTAGTTAGTTAGTTGTTGAGGTTGTTGAGGTGATGATTAATGATGGTGTGGAGACGGTGGAGACCCACCTCCAAGCACCTCCAACCGCCTCCATATCAATCCTCAGGATGTTAATGAATGATGATAGCCGATAACGGACTATCTGGACGAGATCCCAATGGAAATTAGTTAGGCTTCGACGACTTAATGAAGCCATCTACTGCTAGTACTACAACGGAAGCTTTAATTTCGAAACGCATGTAAAATTCCATGACAACCGGTCCAGTACACCCAAACCAGGTCGTGAAACAAAAAGATGGAAGCACAAAATTCAAAGCAACATCTGACAATTCAAAACAACAAGTAGGGAAAAGGAAATCTCTCACAAAGCTCCTGGAGCATCGTGAGTCTGAACTTGTCCATCTAGCTCTGCCCTTGCTTTCTCCGCGTTTACCTCCTCCTCGATCCTAACAAAGTCAGACTACCCGCACTGGTTCAGGAATGGATATGACAAAAATGGCCAACAGATGTGGGATAAGGATGGGAAAGGGAGGCCCAGCCTCAGAGAATAGGGTGAATTACTATAAGCAACATTCTGAAATTTATCGGTCTGGTGGTGCCTGCGTAGGGTTCGGAGCGGTTAAGCCCGTATGTCATTTGGCATTCATTATCAGGATGCCACGGAGCCCGTACACAGGCCAAAGGACGAAACAGTTGAAATGTAGGACAACCAATCTCAAAAGGAGAAGATAGTCCAACGAAGAGCAAACAACAATCAAGCGAAATAATCACGATGGTTTCGCTCCTGAAAAAAAGCATCATTCAACCGATTCCCACGCCAAAGGCATTGACTTGAGCAGAAACCCTTGTAATTTCCCGTCCCTCATGCACTAGCTCCCTTCTCGCCTTTGAAAACCCAATCAGACATCTAGTTGCTCATTCAGCGTCTGGCGTCATCCCGGTTTGTGGGAGATTATAGGCTTACATCGTCCTATGACCAGCGTCCCAGAAGATCTGTTCCCTCCCCGGGCTCGCAAAACCCCAACCCCTAAGCCTCATATATCTATAAGTTTAGAATTGTCAGAGAAAAAAACCCACGGAACTGCACAGAGGTACTCGGCCCTTTGAATAACAAAATATACCAAGCTTACTCAAGAACGTGGACTAACTGGTCTCGTATGATAGAGATGTGCTCTTCATCCAGCCTGGCCATCCTGTTGACAAGACTGGGCCCTGGCGCTTTTGTCATGATGATCACGCGAATAAAGCCTAGTCTTGGATATGGGTCCACCGGCCCTTGCAGCATTTGGCCGTTTCCGAGCAGGCGAGGAGTCCTACCACTACCTTCGCATTCGGTGATGAAGTTCTGTCTCGCCAGGGGTAAGATTCCATCGACTTCGTCTGGTCTCAGGTTTCTAGGATCCAGTCTTTTGGGCAGTTAGAATCATAGTCGAAGACACAACGAAAAAGGCCAGTGGGGTGTAGAGAGTACCTACTCGTACCGAGCTTTCAAAATGACCTTCTCCCCGGTGTTCTGCCAGATTCCCTCGAAGACAAGCCAGCGTTCGTTGTAACACATCTGGAGGATGTCTGATAGGAGTTCGGTCATCAATACTGCGCGCCCCAGAACAGTTATTACCGAGCCAATACACCTGTCGATGAGATGACCGTCGTCGCAGGTATCCGACATGGTGAGTATATTAGACCAGAATGTCCTTAGAGTAGTGCGATATAGGTTTGTCCCCCACGGTGTGATAAGAAGTAAAGTAGAGTCCGTTTTTGCGAAAACAGGAATAGAAAGAAGTGAGGAGGGGGCAAAAGCTTGAATTTGGGAAGGATGACGCCGCCTTGTAAATCCAGCCACGTTCCACGTTTACTACAGCCAACATGGGATATTTCGCTGCTGTATCTGTCTATTTAAAGGTGACATTTTCACTCTATCGTGGTTGGTGCAACCACAGAATTGAGAAATTTATGATAAGGTGAAATGCTTGCAGTGGTTGTTGAAACTCCTTCCGAAATGCTTCCGCTTGGTAAATGGTTCCTGTCGAATAGATGGAAATGGCGGAGTTTTGAAACTGAGTATCGGCCTGAACTGCATTTTAAATTAAGGAATACGTCATTGGGTCATAAAATCCAGTCATTTGTCACTTGGTAATAGGAAACGGGTCAGGTCGAGGGTCTGTTGTTGAATATTAGCATATAGTTGCTCAATATCTCAAAGTACTCGAGTTCTGCAGTTTCCACAATCGTGTATCCTCGACAATGAACTGTGCCATTCAAATATGTTTCTTAGCCAAATTAAACCTAAATAATTGACAGAAATAAACTCCCGGCCATCATGCTCTACGTTTACACCTGTTATCCAGGTTCATAGAAACCGTCCTTTATTTTCTCTTTTACGTCTCCTCATTATGATGATCTATTCTTTATCCTGTCTATAAATGTAATTTCCGCAGGGATTAACTTAGGTATTTTAAAATTAAAACTAATGCTATGTTTGAAAACATGATTCTTAAGATTGTATCTCAAAGCGGTGAAATATAGTTCTGATTGGCTAGGAAAATGTACTTTGAGCCTTGTTTTATACTATATTGAATATTTTTAACTACTACTTATAAGTATATCGTAAAAAAACATATTGTCATCAATAACCATACTAGATAGTAAGGTTTAAAAAACCACATAGATATCCCGATATTGTGTTCTAAATGTAGAATGGAGCCAAATTGCTCTAGTTTCGAGCCCTAACGATTAAGTCTTTTTTTCCCTCAACCCAAAAGAGAATACGACTTGCTTCTCACATCTTAGCTAGCATATTCGCAATATCATCATGTAATATGATTTTGGCTTGGCCTACCAATATAATCAAAACCCGTAAAAACCTTGTTAGATACAAACATCTGCTTTCGAAATTGCTCGTTGTTTCAATCGATCAAGTCACAGATTCTTTGTGTCCGCCAATAAGTGTTTTGAAATGCCAAGAAAAATTGGGCAAATGTCTTGCTTGGGAATGTTGTGGGAAATTCGTCTGGAATATCTGATCACAGTTCCCATCTTTTCGACGTTTGAATTTCCCTCTACGTCTGTCTCTACCATGGAATATTCCATACCCCTTGAACCTTCATCCAATGGAAGTGTAACTAAGGTCGAAAAGCAACATGAGGAATTCTCCGCTATATCTGACATGATATATATTTCATCGGGAATCACCATCAATTTCAACAGGATTGAGAAAGAATATTGTCTTCACAGAGGTTAGTGTCCATATTTTAAGGCTATTTTCAGGTTGATAGTTTGATTTTATTTTGATTTTTGTGGCAGTGCGGGGAACGCCGTCATTGTGGGTCCTTGAGTCGATATGATTCATCATGAGCCAGATTTAATCGATCTGACTTGAACGATTATTATCTCACAATCTCCCATTGAAATTGAAAGGGGTAGATTTCCTCAATAAAAAAAACCCCC
Organism: Aspergillus nanangensis; assembly: GCA_015844325.1. NCBI lineage: Eukaryota > Fungi > Ascomycota > Eurotiomycetes > Eurotiales > Aspergillaceae > Aspergillus > Aspergillus nanangensis. Next base: position 105,246 of record VCAU01000076.1, on the reverse strand, counting down.
AAAGACCTTCCCGCAAGATAACTTCATCATTATTACACCAGTGCTGTGCCTATCATATACATACACCATGGCCACCCCCTCCAACCCCCTCGTCTATTACGACGTCGCGATGCGTCCCCCCGCCACCGAAAATGCCTGCGCCGTGAACCCATGGAAAGGCCGCCTGGCACTGAACTTCAAGAACGTCCCATACACGACCACCTGGGTACCGCTACCCGACATCACCAAAGTGCGACAGGGCCTCGGCATCCCCGCGGGGCGCAAATTTGCCGACGGCAGCGATTTCTACACTCTCCCCATCATGGAAGACCCGGCCAACAACCACGCGAAACTAGGCGACTCATTCGACATCGCCGTCTACCTGCAAAAGACGTATCCCAACTCGGGGGCGGGCGACCTGTTCCCCCCGCAGACCATCGATTACGCCGTCAAGGGTGATGTGGCGTTGCTGATCCCGCTGTCGGAGCGCCAAGAAACCGACTTCCCCGAATACGCTCGCTTCAACACGAATGTCGATGCGGCGTTCACCGCCCACGTCGGCCTGATGGCCCATGGCATGCCGTTGGATCCGGCCACCGCGCATCTGACCAAGGCGGAGTTTGTGAGGCGCGCGGGCGTGCAGTCGTGGGAGGATTTCAATATGGTGGGTGAGATGCGCCAGAAAACGAAGGATTCGTTCCGAGATACCCTGGGAGATCTGGCGGAGTTGTTCACGAGAGATGCGAGCGGGCCGTTCCTTCTGGGCTCTCGGGCGAGTTATGCGGACTTGATTGTTGGGGGTTGGCTGCAGATGGCCCGCGTGACTCTACCGGCGGCGGAGTGGGAGGAGCTGCGGAGCTGGCATGATGGGGTGTTTGCGCGGTTGTACGATGCTCAGGAGAAATATCGCGAGGTAAAATAGGTTGTGATATGTATATTATATATAGATATATATATTCAAATAATCGCACCATATCGTGTTCTATCTCAGCACGAATACATAGATCATTCCTCGTGATGATAGTGTTTGCCATGAAGCCCAATACTAATAGCGTGGTCACACTCCGCCCTGCCAATCTCTGTCATCGTCCTTGCATCTAAACATACCAGATAACTCGTGCCACTCTCTCCATTCAGGACCACACTCAACAGATAGCCCGCATCTTCAGCCTCGTCCGTTCCATCAGGTATAAAAACCGCCTCTCCGGGAGTATGAGGGGCGGGCTCCCGACCCCAGACCGTCATCTCCTGAGTCTCCATGTCCACCTTTCCGATTGCATCAACAAAGGACGAATATCCTCGACTGACTGTACAGTAATGATACCGCGCCCTTCGATTGACAAATCGCGGGTTGATCGCTGGCAAGTCGCCAGTCTGCATTTCAAATACTTTCTCCGCCGAACGTGGATTGGTTCGCTTCTGCGATACATTGGGGAGTCGATAGCGCGCTGTCCGAGGAGACGAGGACATCTGTACGGACCCAGGCTCATCACCGCAGTGTGTCGAGAGCAAGCCATCGTAATATGTGTGGTGGAGAATATCCATATTCGGATACTGCACAATGTCGCATATAACGTCGACGACCCCGTCATGGTTCTCCTGGTAGGCGTTGATCGAATGGAACGCGAAGAACGCCGGACTGGTGAATCGCGATATCACCCCCTGTTTTCCGCTGCGGTCGATCACAAACCACTGCGTTTGCGAGTCGGGGGAGAATTCCATCGCGTCAAGGATGTTTCGTTCCCAGAGAATAGACGCGCCAAAGCCCTTGAAATATGCCGGCCAGATGCAGAACACCACGTAGTCTGTCGTCAGGAAGAAGGAATGCAGGTACGCGGGTTTGACTTTGAAATCCGACAGGGTGGCGATGATTTCAGTTTTGGAAGTCGCGGCTGACGTTTTGAAGATGCGGTAGGTGGCTTTGGGGCCGAAGTTGAGGTTGAAGTTATACAGGTCCCCTGTGATAGGATCGTACTGCGGATGTGCGCAGGTCATGGGTCCCTATCATGGTATGAGAAAAAGGTCACACGCTCGTTGTGGCTGAAAAAAAAAATAAAAGTCATACCTTTAGATCAGGATGCAACATCTGCTGTGTACTCGCCGCAACAGGCTCCAGGGTCTCCGGGTGCGCATGCGAGATCTGATTCGCATCTGTCAGACAACTCAGGACCTTGAACCGCGAATCCTTCGAATCCGCCGGACCATATTTGAGCATTCCCGGCATATTGGCAACCACTGTCACGCCGACATTGAATAACTCGGGACGATTCGACGGGGGCGCCGTAGGCTGGAACACGGTTTTCACCTTGTGGAAGAACGTCTCGCACGGGTCTCGCTTCTGCCCGAATGAAATATACTTCAGGTCGCCGGTGCGCCGTGCCTCCTCTACGAGGGCATCGACCTGTCGGCGTGAGGTATATAGCACTCGACACGTTCCGTCGGTCGAGCGAATAATCTCAAACCGATGCAGCTGCGCAAACCCGTCGAACCAGTGGCTGCGCGAGTAACCACCGGTGGCGGAATCGACTTTGTAGCTGCTGGGGCCGTTGCGGAATAATGTGCCTGTTACTTCGGCTGGGAATCGTCCGATTACCTTGAGCTCGATTGGTTCGCGGTGCTCGACGCTGCTCTCGAACTGTCGGGGTTTTTTATTTAGTAACTTTGACTCGTGCAGCTTGGGGATGGGGGAACACCTTACCGCTGCATCGTTTGGCCAATTCTTATATGCGGTATGACTGTCACTTTGGGTCTGCTCCGGAGCAGAGTTATTCGAATGAGGCATTATGAGAATACTGATCTTGTGTAGGTAATATGGAGGCACAGGATCATTTGTTTCGCCTCTTTATTCCGGGCGAGGCCCACATTTATAGGGCTGTATACACAAAATAACTTGTTGCCTATCCAGTCACCTTCACCTGTCAAATACTATCCAGATCCTACAGAAACTCTTGATCCTCTCTCATTCGTCTTTTCTTCCTCCTAGCCGAAGGCAACCTCGTTCGGAGTTCAATAACTACAGAAAAAGCACGAGGCTGACACAGTTAATTAAAGCCATGGCAAAAATTAAGCCACTTAGATGGGACGATTGGCTCAGGGTCCAGTCGACTGAGGGATTGCTCCCTCTAGCGCTTACGGTTGCTTCGCTTAGACCTTCACTTAGTTCGCCGGCGAACCCCGTCTATACGACCCTTACCAAGCATTTTCTCACTAAGCTTTGCTCGGCCTCGGTTGTGTCCGCCTATGCTCCATGCTGACAATTATAGCTACTGAAAAGGGGTACTAGTATTAGAATATGAGGAAACTGCGTAATATCTCTGCCTGGGGTGGCGTGATGTAATGTCTCGTCGTCGGCACTGGCTCTATCATATGACATCTGCCTATATTATACCAGAGGCAGGGCGTCCAGATGATAGCAGACAGAAAGGATCATTTTAGGTCTTGGCGATTCTTGGATGTGGGCGGGGATTTGTAGATCTCATATCCCCCGAATATCTTCTATACTCTACCGCCAATGTAATCATCATCCTTTCTACTATTCCTGACAATCAATTTCATTCCCATTACCAGTAGTAAATTCCCTTGTCATGATACACTGGAGTTTCACCATTTCTTCCCCTTCCAGTAAATTTGGCACATCAACAGTTACCAAAGTATATTTCTCTAATTGTGTCCTGTCATATTCTTTAGTTTGCGGTTAGATCTCCACTCTGCCTTAACAAGATGCTATTTCTTTATCTGTCAAATCGCCCGCTTTTCTCTTCTTTTGTCTTTGTACCTCTAGTTCCAATAAGATTGTTTTCGTCTTTCTGCTTTACAACCTTTGAACTATTATACAAAGAAACCACTCATTTACATGGAGATTTCTCAGGAGTAATCCGGTCTGAAAAATAACCAGCGGACTATAGTCATCCAGAGGGTCGAAATTGATGGGGAAGGGAAGTGTGGAGCCGGAAATGTTAACTTTGGCGTCTTGGCTGCTTGTTTGGGAATAGTATAGACTTCCTGATCGAGGTTATTGGTCAGCCATTCATTATGGGGCTCAATTGCTTCCCTGATATTCGGTCCCAATACTGCGCTATGCTATAATCATGTTGGGGAAGATTTGCATGCGAGTTCCATAGCACCGATGCGCAAAATTTGATAACAGCGCTCGCTTAATCACACTGTCGAGCCCCGCTAGAGATCGGATATTTTTGGATTCCATCGATGCATGGTTAAAACTCCAACTTGCTCTGGTTGAGGGAACTCGACGACCGTGGGGACGCTGAGGTATAGCAATCATGGCTATCAATCCCGCACCAAACAAGCAGGAGGCAAGAACTGCAGATATTGCCATTGAACAACGCAGGCTGGATTCATTGGATCTCGAGTACCTCGGACGAAAACGCCCTGAGTACTTCAGGAATATATTGGTGGAGATAGGATTCTGTGTCTCGTTACTCGGGTCGATGTTGATCACGGTATAGCACCCGCCACCCACACCGCATTCCAATCGAATCTGTCTTAACCCCCAAGTAGGAGTACTTTGTCAGTGGCTCAAATACGATTCTCCCAATCCTAGAAGATGCGCTGGACATACCCGCGCAGGCAAAGACCTGGCCAGCGAGTGTATTCTCCCTAGTTACGGGAGCTTTCCTCCTGCCCGCTGCACGTCTTGCAGATCTCTATGGGGCGAATTTGATTTTCAACGCCGGCCTGATCTGGTTCCTTCTCTGGTCGTTCGTGGGGGGGTGGAGTACAAACTATCGCATGCTGATCTTTTGTCGCGCGCTACAAGGATTGGGGCCAGCCTCCTTCCTCCCGGCCGGGGTCAAATTGCTGGGGACGATATATCGGCCTGGCCCACGGAAAAACTTGGTGTTCAGTCTATACGGAGCGTTCTCACCGATTGGGTTTTATTCGGGTATTTGCGTGAGCGGCTTGACTGGCCACTATTTGACCTGGAGGTGGTACTTTTGGATCGGCTCTATACCCCTATTGGTGCTATCGGTGCTATCAATCCTTACCCTGCCGTCCACACGATCGTCAGACAAGTTGGATACAAAGATGGATTGGCTTGGGTTATGCACCATTGTTCCGGGGCTACTGCTTCTGGTGTATGCGCTTACCGATAGCTCGCATGCGCCTGATGGCTGGCGGAGCCCCTACATCATTGTCACTTTTATCCTCGGCATTTTCTGTCTATGTGCCGCTTTTTACATTGAAGGCTGGGTGGCCACGTCCCCACTACTCCCGTTCGATCTCTTCCGGGTCAAGTATATGAGCTCATTATTCATCGCTCTGCTTTTTGGATATGGCGTCTTTGGCGTATACCTCTTCTATGCCAGCTTTTAGTAAGTCTATCAGTTAATCCTGGCAATCATATCATAGCTAATTGAATTGCCCCTCCAGCATCGAAACCGTCCTGGGAAAGAATTCATTAACGACAGCGGTGTGGTTCTCTCCCATGGCCGCTGGTGGTATCATACTCGCTACCATAGGAGGGTTCACTCTCCACCTCCTCCCGGGAAAGGTCTTACTCCTACTTTCTGGAGCGGGTTATACGGTCTGCGTGTTGCTTTTCGCGCTTATACCCGATGACCCGAATTACTGGGCCTATGTCTTTCCCGCTATGATCGGGGCAACGGCTGGAGTGGACATCGCCTACAGTGTTAGCAACATATTTATTACGACGAACCTGCCGCAAGATCGCCAAGGGGTTGCCGGCGCTGTGATCAACAGTATTGTCTTCGTTGGCATCAGCCTTTTCTTGGGGGTGGCTGATATAGTCGTTTCTCAGACTGAGTCTCTGGGCCCGAAGGGGAGTTATAAAGCGGCATTTTGGTTTGGTGTAGGGTTAGGGGGTGCTGCTCTTGTGCTGCTACTTTTTGTGAAGGTTGGTAGGGCTGAGAGCGCTTTGACTGTGGAGGAGAGGGAGCGGGATGACGGTGAACATATATCTCACTCATGACTCATGACTCGGGGCTGAATAGCGTGCGAGGGCATTCCCAGGACATATGAGTTAATGATACAGCAGGCTTCGTAAACGACGGAGAAGCCTTTATGTTGTTTCCCAGCATGGAATTCCAACGATCCCTGAAGTGGTACAGAAGAACTCAAATTCAAGATAATACAAAAGGAATAAGCCTGTAATCAGCTTCAACTCCATAATATAGCTAGTTTTTATATGACATGATGAATAACTCAGAGACGCGAGCTAGCATTAGCCCTAGCGCCGATCATTTGGCTGATACGCGGGTCCACCTTTCCGAACATCTCTGCAACTGCTTCTTTCAGCTGTATAGGCACGTCTTCTAAAGTCTCCGCCAAATTATCCACCCATCGCCTCTTTTCGTTCTCGTCAAAGACCCTATTCCATAGATCCCGTGGCTGGACATAATCCTCTTCATCAACCAGGATTTCATGCTGGCCGAGGACAGCATTCTGCATGATGCGCTCGGTGTGTCGTACCTCAGAGACGACCTGACTAGGAATGCCTGGGCTTAGGGAACTGCGAACATAGTTCGGATCCCCACCATAGTTCCGGGTTATGGTGCCCATCCCATCGCGCTCAAACGGGGCATAAACGGGACAAATCGCACGGTTTGAAGGGAGCTGTGTATAATTAACCCCCAAGCGATATCGTTGGGCGTCAGGATAGGCAAACATGCGGGCTTGCAGCACTGTTTAGGTAAGGAATGTTAGTATCAAATTATTTTTCAAAGGGATCTGAACGTGCTTACTGGGGTCCGGCGTCATGGCAATGCCAGGGACCATATTGGAGGGAGAGAATGCCGCCTGCTCGATTTCGGCAAAATAATTCTCAGGCTGGTTTGAAGTCAGCGCCATGCGTCTTGGGTCTCGTATTTGGTGCCATACATTCTTGTTTAACATCATTTGACCAACTTCGATCAAAGGGAACTCCTTGTGTGACCAGACTTTGGTAATGTCAAAGAGACCGCGGCCGTAGGTCTCAGCTTGCTCGGGCTCCATGACCTGAACGTAGAGCTTCCAGGCTGGGAATTGTCCACGCGAGATAGCCTCCCATAGGTCTTGAGTATGGAAGTCAGCATTAGCTCCCGCCATGCGAGTCGCCTGTTGGCCAGAAAAATGGGTAATATCTAGAGTCGGCCGAAAATGGAATTTGCAGTAGCGGAACCTGCCGTCAGCCGCTACCATCTTGAATGTGTGCACACCAAAACCTGTCACTCTCCGGATAGAATCAGGGATACCGCGAGAGCCGAACAAGTGCATCAGTGCGTGGACACTCTCTGCCTGATTTACGTGGAAGTCCCAAAACTACATGGTTCAGCTTTACTGGCAAGTTGAGGAGGTCTGATCCCACTCACCATCGTCCAGTCCGGGCGGTTTGTAGCGGGATGGCGCTTGTGACTTCTGTTGAGGGAAGGAAACCGCATCGGATCACGAACGAAGAATACCGGCTTGGAATATGTTAGAGCTGTAAGCGTAGACAGTGTCAGATGTGAAGGCTCACAATGTGGTTCCCGACGATATCGTGGTTTCCTTCCTCCGTGAAGAACTTGACAGAGAACCCTCGCACATCGCGGACAGTATCCGCACTGCCCTTCTCACCGCCGGTGGTGCTCAAACGAAAAAGGACAGGAGTCTTTTTACCCACTCCATTGAGGAACTTGGCCGACGTAAGAGAAGATATGTCATTGGTGACCTCAAATTCTCCCCAGGCACCTGCAGCTTTGGCATGGACGACTCTGGGTGGTGTAAGCTTTCGGTTTGCAACAAGGATGGGGCTATGTTCGTACCTTTCAGGGATACGCTCACGGTTGAAATGGGACAGCGTCTCAATGAGGAGTGTGTCACCCAACGTCGTGATACCCCCGCCGCCTCTGACAGGTAATGTCGTACTGACGGACGGGTCGGTGATGGGCTGGCCTTAGACAATATTAGCGGAAGGATACAGCTTAGGGATGGAAATGATAGTACCTTCGGCCAATGTGAAGGGTTTCGACATAGTGAATTCTTGCTTTGGGATTGCAAGTCCGTGTGGTTTAGATGCTCCGTCCTCCTGGTGAGAGGCGCGGGCCGGTCTCTATTATAGTAGCCCATTCCAAGGACATACGAAGATAATTTCTAAGACATTGGGCTAGCTCATTACCCAAACCGACTCCAATTCGACTTTTCATCTTGTACGTGAGGGGTAGGGGACATCGAATGCATAAGCTGTGAAATCCGAATCAAACGCGAAGAATTAACAAGCAAAATCGAGGCGGCAAGCCGATGATCCGTCATGGGGCGGGCCGAGATCCATATGATAGCGTTTGCCGAGTTCCCGCCGAGCTTTTGCCGCTTGACTCAGCAACATTTCCCCTCATGAGGGGAAATTCTTCTGATGAGGGGAGAGCTATTTTCACCGCATCAACACGAACAAAGATTGACGAACTCCAACTGCATGGATCTACAACTAGTTGCATTAAGGAATTACTACTATTTTGAAAACTCAAGTCTAATACCTCATCGGTCGAAACTCGGCAACAATGTAGAAAAAAAGTATGAGCATTAAGATATAAATACAGGTTGACTGCATGCCGTCCAACATCTATTCTGCATCGCAAGTCTTATAACAATCAAAAGAAAGCTCAATTGCATTCTCCTTCTTCATACACACATCTTCTTCACCAGGAACATCGTCCTTGCTACAAATCTTTTATCTACTACAAACCAACCCCTATCATGGCAACCATCTCGAACGGCTCCGAGTTCGACTTTATCATCGTCGGCGGAGGTACCGCCGGTAATGCCGTTGCTGGTCGCCTTGCAGAGAACCCCAACGTCCGTATTTTGGTCGTGGAGGCTGGCATTCCGAACCCAGACCAGATCGAACAGATCACCACGCCGTCCAAGGCATTCACTCTTCGTGGAAGCAAGTATGACTGGGCCTACAAGACCACCATGATCAAGCGCGACGACTATGAGCGGATCGAGAAGCCCAATACCCGCGGCAAAGCTCTTGGTGGAAGTACCTGCGCCAATTACTTCACCTGGATCCCCGGGTCGAAGCCCACCTTTGACGACTGGCAGGATTTCGGTGGTCGCGAATGGAACTGGGACGGCTGTGTTGACTATCTCCGCAAGTGCGCTACGTATCACGACGACAAGAAGCTCTATCCCGCTGTGCTGAGCCAGATTGGAACCGGTGGTCCTGTGCAGATCTCGCATGCCGACCTTGTGCCCGAGATGCAACCCTTCCGTGACGCGCTTACTCAAGCCTGGGTGTCCAAAGGCCAGCCGCTGACCGAAGACATCTTTTCGGGTGAAATGAAGGGATTGACTCATTGTGTGGATACTATCCACAAGGGTGAGCGCCAGGGTAGTTTCCTGTACTTGAAGAACAAGCCAAACGTGACGGTCCTCTTTGGAGTTCAGTCGAAGCACCTGATCATCGATCCAGCCACTCGCATCTGCTCCGGTGTGACCGTGATCAGCGAGGCTTACAACACGGAGATTAGTGTATATGCCAGCCGGGAAGTGATTGTGTCACAGGGCGTCTTCGAAACTCCCAAGCTTCTTATGTTAAGTGGCATTGGACCCGCGGCAGAGCTGGCCAAGCATGGCATTAACCCCATCGTGGACTCCCCCCATGTTGGCCAGCATCTCCTCGACCACCCCATCGTGCCATTCGTCCTTCAGATCAAGGATGGATATAGTCTCGATGACCACATCCTCCGCCCTGGTCCTCTGAACGACAAGGCCGTGGAAGCTTACAAGCGCGACAAGACAGGCCCTGCTAGCTCCGGATTCCTGGAACTCGTTGGATTCCCCCGCATTGACGAGAGGCTGGACAAGTACCCTGCCTATCGCGAGGCCAAGGCTGCCAACGGCGGACTGGATCCCTTCGGTCCCGCGGGTCAACCTCACTTTGAGCTCGACTTTGTCGGCCTGTTTAGCTCCGCGTTCCAGTGGCATTACCCCATGCCCGAGCGCGGAAGCTACATGACCGTCATTGTCGATCTACTCCGGCCCTTGTCCGAAGGCCAAGTGACACTGAACAGTGCCAATGCCCTGGTCCAGCCCAACATCAACCTCAATTTCTTCGCCAACGATTTGGACGTCCTGGCCATGCGGGAGGGTGTGCGCTGGACATATGATGTTTTGACCAACGGGGCTGGATTCAAGGATATCGTTGTCGGCGAGTACCCATGGAAGATGCCTCTTCAGTCTGATGAGGAGATGAATAGGGCCGTTCTGGATCGAAGCCAAACTGGATTTCGTAGGTTCAAGCCTTCCTTCTTCAACCCATCGTTGCAACGAAACTCAATTTAACATGATCAACAGACCCCTGCGGCACCGCACGACTCTCCAAGAGTATCCATCAAGGTGTCGTTGACTCTAAGCTCCGAGTACACGGGGTACGCAATCTCCGAATTGCGGATGCTTCCGTTATCCCGGTGATTCCTGACTGTCGTATCCAAAATTCGGTCTACATGATTGGCGAAAAGGTCGGTTGCAAAAAGAGATGATTTTCCATGACAAGGCAAAACTGACTGATGTATCTTCTAGGGCGCGGATATCATCAAGTCCCAGCACAAGGATCTCTACGAGGCTCAGGATATTCCTTACTTTGTCGCTAGCAAGCTCTAAGCTTTTGGTAGGATATCTTTCAAGGCCTTTGTACGCAGTTTTACCCACTGTCGGGCTGTATGTATAGCTTGTTTTCATTTATAATGTGTTGTTCTTTACTTCTGGAACGTGTATATCAATTTCTACATTCATTTACTTTGGCTATTACGCACTCTACGCTTGGTATGGAAGATATTTGGGAGAGAGAAAAAGTCTTTTTTTTGGGTTTTTATTCTGAAGATGGAAGGTAAAATAAGCAACAAATTTTTTTTTTGTTTTTTTGTTTTAACAGATTTTTTTGTGTTTTTGTTGTTTGAGAGAGAAAACATGTAAAAATCCCAGAAAATGACCCAGCAAATAACCAACAAGAAATCCTTTTTTTTTTGGGTTTTGTTGTTTTAACAGATTTTTTTGTGTTTTTGTTGTTTGTGAAAATTCCAGAGAATGAATGACCCAGCAAATATAGGAAGACAGAAAAAGGAAGGTGATGGCACTCACTGCATTTGAAGAACTCAAGCTTTCTGTGCAAAGCGAGTTTTCGGCTGCCAATCTCCAACAAAAAAAATGACTTCCTAAAAAATCAAATCAAATCACAACCTTAAACAATCCATGAAAGAAAAAGAAAGACAAAAACAAGAAGTTGGATGCCCTTTGGACTCACGATCAATGGTGTCGCATTCTAGTTTCCAACTCTTCAATGGCCAACACACGGCACGTCTCCCGCATGTCAGAGCCCGGACGCATGATAACGCTAACCGGGACAGCAAGCTCTGACCACAGCAAGGTAGGACAAGAGGTTTTGATTTTGAAATTGCGGCCGGCGAGAAGATTGTCAATGGCACGTCTATAACGAAGGGGGTTGGTACGTGCCCCGTCGTATTTAACGACCACATAGAGGGTGCGCCATCTATTTCCGTTAGAGTTCCAGAAGTGAGGCATTTTGATGTTTGGAGTTTTTTGAGTTGGTTAGTGAAATTTGGTAGAGAGTAGTTAGACGTTGAGGAGCAAGGAAGCTTTTCTATGATAGTCAAGCTGGATGGTAGAAGACTTTGAGGATGATGAGAATGGATACAGAATTTGAGTCGATTTTTGCGGGCTATTTATGTTAAATTGAAATGGAAATCTCCATTAATCAACTGGCAAACTCCGTCTATCAAAATCAATATGAAGGGAGGTTACCGTGATGTATAGCGGCAAGTTCCTCTAGGGCCTGGGACCCAACGTTGATTTGTTCGATTCTCTGGCAACTTCCTGTTCACGACAGATTTTCTGGGAGCTTCCTAGTATCAACAGGATTCACAGAATTGCACATACCCTCGGATGGATTCTGGAATTATGTGCTCTATTGACCCTCCTGGATCACCGTAGTTGGTAGTTGCCGGAACTCTTCAAGTGAGGGGACATTGCCCTCTATAATAATATTCAGTCTGTATACAGGAAGATGGAAGTGGGTAGGTATAAGGTGAAAAGACTCGGTCCACAGTTTGCAATATGTATAAATTGGCGTCCATTCGTGCCAGTCTGGGGTGTGTGTTGAGTGCGACATTGCTTTCTATGCATCTCGTGGATTCTTCGGTGTTAGGGCTCCGACGATTCGCCTTTTTTTTCAGCATATTGCTACAGACCATCATAGGCATCTGATAATGACATATAGACCACCTCTATCAAGCGTGCGTTTTGCTGGTGACCGAGTTGCCTTCTTGTACTTCGGATGTTCTAGGATGGCATGTTGCTTCCGTATATTCGAAGAGAATGGGCCTGCGTTAATGGGTACAAGGGGAAGTAATATTTTCTTCTTGGTCCTCTGAACTCTCCGTTTCATTACGGGACATGTTGAATGGCCGTTGGTTCCGGAGACAAAAATGAATGTAGAAGTATATGACCTGCATCAAACCATGTGTCGTCTTCCGGACTTGGCAACCATAATCCATGACTTGAAATTAAAGCAGTTTCAACCTTCATGATTGGACCATGTTATTTTTTTTCTTTTTCTCTTCTGCTATTAATTTTCAGCTTTTTTCTTTTTTCGGCACCTAAATTAATATTATTTAAACGATTTAATTTCATTGATGAAGAACATGTTTGCTGTCAGACCCCATGTAGAATCCTCTATTGGAGGGGTCGTCTAATGCATACATGTACAGGCTGTCCTCTGCCCCTGCAAGTCTTCAGCCAATCTGTTCGACTGCCCCATCCCGATGACTTTAAATAAAGCCCTTTTCCTCCCCCACCTGTGTTATATTGTCTGAACCTCTATTCTCGTGTGTCTTTCTTGTATAGCCGGTTCAGTTGTGAATTCTACCTCTATCCGGAAAAAAAAAAACATCCTCCAAAATGCTCTGCTTTTATTGCACCAACATTTTCTCCCAACCTCGCCGACTGAACCAATACTACTCCATTGGTAGCCCCGACCGAATGCGTAACTCATCCCGTAACCCAGTCTACTACTGTGAGTTTTGTCGGCTTGTCGATCAATCCGCCGGTTACAACATGAGTGATCCGAACCAAGACGCCTTCATCCAATGGACCAAAGATGGGTTCTTAGTGGGTGTTGACGGCCGAGCTATTGTCCCCATATCCCGCACCGTGCCCAGCTCACCCCGAGGCGTCGGGCGTAGAGTCCGGTCGAAATTGAAGTCTACAATGCTACGTGGATGGTACACCCAGTGCAAGTCGTCGCATCCTGAGTGTCAGCCGGTCAATATATGGGACGCTGTCCGGGCTGATACCTCGCCGGGGAAGCTGAGTGTTCTACGCCTCGCCGATGTTACCAGCCAATGTATTAGGGAATTCGATCCTACGAATGCCGCAAACCGTGGGATTGTATATGCTGCGCTGAGCTACGCACAACAAGGGATGAAACATCCCAAGGTAAAGAGACTTAAACTCTGGAAATGGAAAGGACTTGGCTACCTCAAAACGAAGAAGCTGCCACAGACATACCGCGATATCTTTCACACGGTCAAAAAGTTAGGGCTGCGATATGTCTGGATTGATAAGCTGTGTCTCCTCAACGACGATGCGGCTGATACGCAGAACGGAGTCAATAACATGGACAAAATATACCAGGGAGCGTCCATCACCATCATCGCTACCGATGGTAGACCCCAGGAGGATATCAAAGCAGTTCATAGTGACCCCTTAGTCAGATACTACTCGGCCACTATGCCCTGGGGCGAGAAATGGGCAGTCACAGAAACCCTCTTCTCGCGGTTGGCTGCGTCGGTATACATGACTCGTGGATGGACGTGAGTTTTCCCATCCCCGCGAATAAAAAAAAAGGCATCCCATAGTAACCTAGTCGCAGATACCAAGAGCTGGTTCTATCGCATCGTCTCCTGGTATTTATCGAGGGCCAGGCGTTCTTCCTCTGTCGCAGACAAGTCTTCTCCGAGGATACCTGGTGGGACAAGTTTCCCGCGAAGATTCCGCCCAAGAACAAGAAGTTCTGGAGTGGACGGATCCCCAAATTCATCCCCCCGACGTCCAACGACCCAATCTCCCTGTACCTGCAGTCTCTGGCTGAATACCGATCCAGAGACATCGGCGAGGATCAACTCCTCAACGGTTTCCGCGGCGTCCTGTCCCATCTCACCGGGATGATGAAAACGCACAGCATCTACGGTCTGCCGCGCTCTATGTTTGATGTCGCGCTCGTGTGGTGGCACCTGCCTACCATCAACGCCGGAAATACAATTTCGAGAAACCATCGAGGCCCCAGCTGGAGTTGGGCAGGGTGGATGGGAGGCACCCCGATTCCCTTTCTCCCTCCCGGATCCGTGAGGCAGCGCAACAAGTTCCTGACACGCCACGACCCCGGAATTCCATTTTGGTATAAATCCCCGGGCGCCAAAAACATGCAACTGGTTTGGACTAAAGCTCTCCGATTGAAACTTGGAGTAGCCAATCCAGGCTACGGTCGACCGGGTTTCAAGACGACACCCCGACCCCCAAGCTTGCCCTCGTATTTGCGCGGCAAACATTGGTCATTATGTTTCAGGGCAGAAATGCTCCCCCCAGGTAGTGTCTTGGCTCAGTTTTATCCTTGGGGAAGAGGCGAGATTCAGACTAGCTCTGGCCAAGTCGTGGGGATCGTCTATGCCGACGAACAGCTGGGCAGTGGCCTGTGGAATGCATTCGAGTTCATCGTGCTTTACAAGTCTAAAAAGGGCGACCAAACCTTCAATAATGGCCGACTGTTGACTTTCCCAGGTCCGTATGGTGGTTTTACTCCGTATCCTAAAATCCGGGCAGAGGGACTCAGCCTGAAGTGGGTGTTGATGGTGGCATGGGATCCTCGGGGGTTCTACGAACGTAAGGGGCTTGGGTTTATCGTGAATTCTCAGCTGGGTCTATTTGGCAGGCTTAGGAAGGAATGGGTGTTTCTCCATTGATTTTTCGGGTTTTTGAACATGCAATAGGAAAATTATTATTATTTCCCCAGGATCGTACTGTCTCGTGGTTGAACAAGTGTCATGGTGCTTTTTAGTGTGATTTCCAATTTCCAATCCCATACTACTACTGCCCCACCACGTCGAAATCAATCTAGTCATTTGTTTGTGTTTTTGTGATTCTCGGACTTCACCGGACGTGCTGCAGGAGCTGCAGGACGCAGCGAACTGTCTCCACGTCAGCACAGCTCCCGAGTGGCTGGCTGGCTACATGGTTTAAGGGAATCATAAAGCGCCTAGAAGAACCTAACGAGTCCAGAGTAACTCCTTGTCTGATGGCGGGTATCTGCAGAGCTGAATGCTTACTCAAGAGATTCATGATACGAACCCAGATCGAATCGATAGTAATTCCCTATACTCCTCATCTTGTGTTTATGGGCGTAATGGATTCCGGTCATCCCGGCGATATTCCCAGTAGCTAACTGGTCCGAGTAGATTGAGGGCTTTCCTAGGGATCTGCGTGAGAAACCTAGTTCAACAATAAATAAGTCACTATTGTACGCCCCAATAATCAGCGCAGCACAGGGACCATCCTCTTCTTCATCACATATACCGAACATCAATCCAAATATATCCCAACATACTCGGAGTATCGACTCACTGCCCACAATGGCAACAGATGTCCCCCCTAGCGAGACCGTCCAAGGTGGCCTGGACGAACTAATGGCAGAGCCATTGCGCACTTTCCAACAGGTAGTGGGCTACCTAGAGAACCACAAATGTGAGAATCCAAACCATGTCACCTCTCCTACTATACTGTAACTGACTGCAAAACTACCCTCTCCCCCAGTGGCTAGCCTCGTTCTTCTCGCTGTCTTCTACCCTTTCCTCGGCCGATGGAGCGCCGTCTCTGGGACTGGGACAGCCTCAGCGACGCAACTAAGCGGCTCATATGACCTAGCCCTCGTTACGATGATAGGGCTCGTGGCGGTACATCAGAACAAGCACTTTTCCTGGCAAGCGCGGTTCGCATACCGGCAGTGGAAGACATTCAGTTCCACTTTCGAGAAAGTTCTGGGAGGAAGTGCAGTCAGTCTTGGGATGTTGATTTCCTTCGTATCTCCACTTCCCCTCTCGTCTGTTTCCTTGGTGTCGCTAGCAGGATGGCAGTATGTTCTCATCAGCTACCACAAGGCCATCCGGCAGATATCCGCCGACGGCGCTCAGGTGTGCTACCAGGCCAAACTGGCGGTTGAAAAGATCCGCTCGCTTGCCGATGGTGTTTGCGAGGATGAGAAGTCCGTCCTGGCTACTGTTGGGGCCGTCTGTAACGATTCGAGTAAATATAGCGTCGATTTGTTCGCCAAGGTGCCCGATGCCGGGACCATTTTCACCCAGAACGTGGATACCATTACGCCTGCCGCGACGGAACTAACAGAGCTAGTTACAAGCTTGTCTGCGGAGCTTTCTGTGGCATCCGAGAAGTTTGAGCAGGTGAAATGGCTGGCCGATCGGGCGAACTTACTTGCGAAGCACGGGGAAATGGCAGAGGCAGCGGTGCTGCTCCAGTCAGTGGCGGAAGCGATGAACGGTATCCTTGAGGTGGAGGGCCGCGTTCTTGATGCAAAGAATAAAGCCCACCAGATAGCTACCAAGGTTCGTTTGCAGGATATGGTTGAAACTCACAAACAGATGCTGGAACAGCTGCGGCTTCAATCGATCCCACCACCGCCCGCAGCTCCTGAGAGACCAGTCCTGCCCAATGCTGTAGTAAGTAGTCGACTCCAGACTATTACTTTGAAACATGAAAGATGCCAAATCTAACATCCACCATGGTGGATAGACGCTGAAAAACCCTATAGCCTTGGCTGGGAGCCTTTCAGGAGCCGAGTCCAAGGTCGATGACCAGGCCTTTGAGTTGACCCTTCCTTTTAACGTCACTATCTACGGCTACTCCAGCTCGGTTCTATCCATCAATGACAACGGAATGATCTGTCTCGACCGACCGCCCCCTAACCTGGTCGATGAAAAGGATGGAAAACCGCTACCATACACCGGCGCGGTTCCTCCCTATGCTCTCTTCCCCCTGTGGACTGATTTGATGATCAGGCAAGGCAAGCCGCACGGAATCTATTACGAAATCGAGGGCAATGCTCCCAACCGAACCATCACGATCGAGTACTACGTCACTCGGTATACCATGCAGGACCAGTACTTCCACTTCCTTGTCATTCTTTCCGAGGCAAACCCAAGCGTTGTCGTGTTCAAGTACTACGATGTTCAGGACCAAGGCATCGAGGGAACCGTTGGTGTTCAAGGTCCAAACAGTATGTCCTCAACCCCCCGGTCTCTGTACAATAGTGGTGCCTTTTGAGAACTGACCAGTCTAGATCATAATATGTACTCCTTCAACAAGCCCAAGGTGACTCCGGGCTTGCGGTTGGTGTTTGATACGAACCCAGATGTGAATGAGTTGCAGATTTCGAGCTTCGATCTGCCGGCGATGTAACTGGATGGCAAAGGGACGTGAGCGTATGTGGGTGCTTTGTATGATATGCCAACCTCCACCTTTTGGGTGATTTGTTGGTATACAGTCAAATTATATCATGAATCCTTTCTCTTCTAAGAAGCTCCATAGTTGTTCCAAATATTAGTCTGTCCATCTGCAGGGAAAATGCGGAAGGAGCGAACTGGCAATATTCCGCTTTTCTTCTATGCTTATGGTCCTAGTATCGCTATTTGATTTCCTTACGCGCAATTCATCAATTTCAAGCAAGTCTTCCAGTATCTTCTGTATTTTAGCACTAGTGTCCGGCTTCCAGGTCATCAACTTCGTCCATTCCCCCCCTTTAGAGACTCAGATCTGAATACCGCTGAGTATGTGAGGAAGACCAGGGGGGTCGGTGAGAGACTACCAGAAGGTGACAAGTGAGATTTAGCGATGGTCAATGCCTTCATCGGGGGGTTGAGAGGCAATAGGATGCGAACAGTGCTGCTCTTACCTCCTGTCCTAAGCTGATTCAGGCAAATATACCCCAATAAATGAAGGTCAACTTATTCGATGTGGCTAGCTAGATATGTCTCTTGACGGCATCCAGCGGGGTAAAAATCACCATGAACCACTGCACGCCTCCTCCGTGATGCCCTAGACAAGGTGCCAGATAAGACGTGGCTTCGGCCCTTGTCTTGCACGCATTAGTTCGGGTGAGCTGTCACCAATAAATTCTCTCACCGAAACCTAGAATCTCATCTGCTCGGAAATAACAGCCGAAGCTACTGGTCTGTGTTATGGGGCCACCAATTAGGGTTGCAGAAAATCCGGGCACACACCTGTAAGCGCGTCTGACAGGCAGGACGAGAGCACGAACGGGTGATCTAGATCTTGAGATCAGGTCAATCATTTGTTGTTAGTTGTCCAATGGGTTCTGTATCCTGGTTCGAGCACTCGATCTAGGCCCAACTTTTGGCGAGTAACCCAGCTCCCCACAGCTGTTTGCTTCTTCGTTGTATCCCGAATAAGTCGGGGTTTTGTTTAAACTGCATAAGCCTTTACATCAGGCAGACACTAATGGCTGGTCCTTCGTGAAATCGTTCTTTTGCATCCACTCTAACATGTCGAATTGGTTGCAGTTCCGGTGACCCCGAAATGCAACGGCACTTCAATCGGCTAACATGCTTTGACAGAGGTATGTACTCTAACCTTCACCTCTGTGTATATGCGCCGAAGTTTCATCGTCGCCGAAGCACTTGAAGGTCTTCACTCATGATCGTCGAAATGCTTTCCTACGAGCCCATCTGGCTCGCCATAACGGCCATCCAGATAGCCTTACTCTTAACCCAGAACCACCTCCTCGGCATTATACGACACGCCCGCAGGGGTCGTCGTCTCCCACAATCCTTCGCAAAGCAACAACGATTGCTCTACGCAGTGATCATTTTCTTCCTCGTTTACCCGAGCGCTCTAACCCCTTCCCTCCTCCTCGCCTTACCCGCTCTCTGGCTGTACCTCAGGGAAACCCATCACGAGGCCTCAGCTCGGGTAAACAGGCGCGTCGAGACTGCCATCTTAACCGCCACTCGAGCAGTCGAGAAGACACAAGACGTCCTTTCCCAAGCCCGCCACTATGAGAGGGAGGCTTTCCGAATCGCATCTATCGCAAGCCAACAACAACGGGAAACACAGACCGTCAAAGCGGGCGACTTTTACGATACAACCGCTCTAGCATGGGGGATTCTCGACGGAATCGCCACAACTGTTAGTGATCTCGCCATGACGGCGAATCAAATCGAACAGACGGCTTTGGAGGCGCAGGAAGAAGCGCAGAAAATCGCCGACGAGAAGCAGGCTGCGACTGCGACTGACACCGAGGCAGGGGCAGAGGCAGATTCCAGCCCTGGTACACCCGGTCCAGCGCATGACGATGCAGACAGCGACAGTGACAGCGACACCTCAACCGATACGGCTGTACTCCAGGCCCATGGGTTCTACGAGCAGGCGTTGCTGGCGAGTGAAGCAGCTCGGGACGCTGGGCGAAAGGCGGTTGACCTGCGGCTCCAGGTGAAGAACTTTGAGACTGCGGCAAAGCGGAATCGAGAAGCCAGGGAACAGGCTGCTGCATATGCGGCCCACACGGTGAAAATGCTGAACGAGATTGTCTTGGATCGGGGGATGGTACAGCAAGCAGCGGAAGAGGTGGTTTCTGTGGCGGCCTACATTCGCGGGAAATGTGCAGCTGAGAGCGCAGGTCTCGCGGCCGAGGGAAACCTGGCTCAGGCTTTGGTATGGGCTGAGACGGCAGAGGAAGCTGTTGGGAAAGTAGAAGAGGCTGGGCAGAAGATGAAAGGCTTATTGGAGGGTTTACGGGAGAAGGTTGTCGGTCTTATCCAGGTGGAGGCTTGATTGGTTCTATCTCACCCGGTCATACACCCTGGTTCGGAATTCCTGCAAAACTAGAGGTAATTACAGAATGATTGTCTATAATCGCCACTACTCAGTAGGTACCTAGTTATAGCATTCGTCATGCATACACAACCGAAAATGTCCCATCAATCAACAAACCCCACTAACGACCAACAGGATAGTACAGAAGATTGTCAGCCAGCCTCGTTACAGGGGGCCATTACAATCCCAGCCTAGAGTGTCTCACTAATAAAATGTGGCGTTTTGTGGTACTCCCTGTTGTCGTTCGTCCGGCGTTTGCGCCCAATTTCCCCTCCCCAACCAGCGGTTAAGCGGCCATGCACCCCAAAAAATGTCTCTTGCAGGAACCTTTCTCAATTCATGATTGAGCTTCGACATGAGCAAATGACAGAAGGGGTCCTCGACGGTCAGCGACAAAAGAAATGTGTGCCTGACATTGCCACCGAGCCACCGTGGACCAGGTCCCTGCGTAATACTTGTCAACATGACAGCAGTAGAGTTGGATCTCATTGAGACCCAGGAGGAGAAGGTTCAGTTCGAGACCTTCGAAACCAGTGCAGCGATTATTCAGGTCCGTCACCAGCGTCTGCTGGGGGATAGTGTTCCATACTGATATTGTACAAGCGAGCTGGATGGCGACTTCTCAGCCCCCAAACTCGACGCATCACCGACGAAGAGGAATGCCATGCGTTTGTCAGATCATCTCTAATAGTATATTCTCCTTGATGAAACAAATATCAAATCCTGTCTCATTAAACTATGCATGACCAGACAGATAAACGCCGGAACCTCGTCGAATCACGCCTCCGAGTACTGTGCGTCCACATTGATCACCGAGACAGAATCATCCAACACAAACGCCTCCTCCAAACCGCCGAAGACTCCGGATGGACATCCAATGGCTTTACCAGCCTAGTCGAGAAAGGAACCACCGGCTCCGCGACGTTCTCCGGCGCTGGAAAAATCAGTACATTCATTCCATATCCCCCAAATCCAACCCACAATACAATACTAACACCACCAGATCTCTTCCTCCAAACCCCCCGCGACAGCATGCCATTCATTGCCTTCTCCATCACTGAACTCCCCGCTGAAGCCCGCAAACACGGCTCCGACTGGGTCTGCCTCCTCTTCCTCACCCACGAGATCGCGCTGCAATCCCTCCTCCGCGAGCCCTCATTTCCCTCCGACTACAGCCCGCTATTCCCCGACTTCATGTACATTGCCGTGCGCATTCTGGAGAATCAGCTCGAGTTGGTCCGGGAGGGACTTCGCGGTCCGACGGCGGCGCTTGTCCGCGAGGAAGAAGGTATCTTGCAGATGAAGCCGGATGATTTTGGACGGGCGAGGCGCGCACTCTTCGATATTGAGAAGAGGGTTAGGGAGTTGAGGGACCGGTGGCGGTTTGTGCAGGACTTGGCGGAGTGTTTGACACGGTGTTTTGGAGAGATTGTTAGTGTCAGTGGCGGTGGGCAGAAGGAGAAGGGGGGGTGTTATTCGAGGATGCTTTCGCAGAGGGTCGGTACCCAGGTGGCCATTGCTGCGATGTTGGAGCTGGAATTTGAGTCTATTCCTGCGGCGATTGAGGAGCAGCATCGCAAGGTATGACGCCATGAATACTGTTCTTTCGGAGGCTACAGCTGACTAGGGTGGGCGGAGGGAGTAGATCGAAGCTGAATTGAATCTGATGGTTGGTTACTCTGGATATCTGTCTGGCTAGCTGGGTTTCTAGTTGACAACAGGCTCGCTTTGCAGATTGCGCATAATTCGTTCGTTTCAGCCGAAGAAGCTCGCCGGGATGGATCGTCTATGAAGACGATTGCCGCGATCACTTTGATATTCTTACCAGCAACAACAGTGGCCGTATGTTTTCTGCTCCTGTCTCAGTGTGCATACTATACTTACTTACTTCGTCTCTCACTGTGATAGTCAATCTTCAGCATGTCCATGTTTAACTGGGGTGCGACAGCTGACCAGCCGATTGCCTCGCATCGACTCTGGATATATTTCGTCGTGGCAGTTGGCCTCACAGCCCTAGTGCTGGCGTCGTGGCTCCTGTGGTTTATGAGACATCGACAGCAGAACAACACACGAGACCTGCCTTGGAGATACATAGACCCTGCGATATCAGGAGCCCGCGAGATGACATAACACCTAGCTATAACTATAATTCATAACAAAGTAAATCCCCATCACATAGTCCAGTGCGTGAGTAACTTCGGCCCCGACTCCGATATCCCGTTGTCAATCTTGCCTGCGCGATACACCGCGTACCCATGTGGTAGAATATGCAAATACGAATTCACCATCACCCGGTCGATATCCTGCCATATCTTTTCGAGGTCCCTCCAGGGGACAAGAAACGGGCTCGTCCGTTGCCCCTCGTTCCTCTCCCCCAAGCGCCACTGCTTCTGTAGACGCTCCGCGTTCCATCGCTCATGCTCCCGCTCCGCCAGAAGCTCCAGCTCCTTTGGCCGAAACTCGTCGACCGGCGTGCGATGGTCATCGGTTTTCGACACGAAGCACGAGATCAACCGCAGCTTGCGGGGGATATCTGCTGCATGGGCACGGGCTGATTCTTTGAACTCTTCGTCCAGCCACGGCCATGCATTGAGTGATGTTTGGGATTCCAGTTCAAGTCGTTCCTCCTCGGTTTTGGCCATGGATAGGCGGTGCGCGACGTATTTTTCGTGCAGGCGCTCCGCGATATACTCCCAGATCTCGTCGGATAGCATGTTGTACTGCGAGCATTGCGCGAATGTAGAATAATCGAGGTGCAGGCTCAGCTGTCCTTCTGGGGGTAATGAGGCTCGCTCGAAATGATGCTTCCCTGTGAGGTTGCTCATCGTGATGATGGCCTTCAGCGAGCGATATCCATGCCTGTAGGTCGGCATGAGAAGGAGGCCATCCAGCACACTTTCGTCGATCGAGATCTTGCCCTTGACTTGTAGAGCTGGTTCTCTTCGTTCGAGTAGGTGGCGCAATGCGACTGCCCGCCGCACAGGGTAGAGCGTGTCAGCTTCGTCGAGGCGATCGAAGCCGCGGACGTCCACGTAGCCATGTAAACAACTGATCAGGTCCTGCACTTTGACGGCACTCCGCTCACGGAACGATTCGTCCCGCAGGTCATCGAGAGAGCTGGCCGTCGCGGAGCTCAGGAGGAATATCGCAGGCCCTGTGTGGCGCATCTCCCCACCGTCCAAAAACCGGCCTGCCAGCAGTGGCGGTAAAAGATGGTCGAGCCATCCAAACGGTATACCTCCGAGAGGGCTGTCAAATCCATTGAAATACACGAGGGGAAATCGGCCGGATAGCGTGCTATCCCGGACCGCATTGAGGGCGTTCATCAGATCCTCGACCTTCGATGCCTGGGAGAGATAAATCTCGAAATGCTGCACCTGGCGACCACTCGCCACGGCAGCAGAGGTTGCAACCTGCACGGCGGCGAAAGATTTCCCGCTTCCTCTCGCACCGAATATCCCGAAATTCAACGGACTCGTCGGTTCGGACGACATATATGTGCTCGTTGCGTTGAACATGGCCCGGTAAGCTTCTATCTCTACTCGGTCCACGACCGTCAGCTCTCCAAACCGCGCAATCGGGATCCAATTTGCAGCAGAAAGGATCCCTTCTTTGACGATATGATGCGCCATCAGCACCGGGTCTCCGACGTTCTGCTTCAGAATCGACCACTGGCCCATTTTCCCCTGCGAGATACTCTCCGCGGGAATGGACATGGTAATCAGATCCCTCCTGCCGGTGTGATGAGCATCACCATATCCCGCCATAATCTCCGTCACAGGGTACTTAGCCCAATCATGCACCTCACCATTCCGATATCCCAACGCTACCAACCGCCGCGCCGCACAGAGCCCATGCTGGATCGCATCCTCCATCCCCACCACCCCCGGCGGCGCCTGCACGAGCTCCGCCGTCAACCGCGCCACAAACGCCTCCAGCATCCCGGGAACGTGACCTCCATGGCGTCGCTCAAAGCTCCCTTCCTCGCTCTGCGGGTCGAAGAACAGCATCGGCTCGCTCATCTGGCGCCCGCGGTGGTAGATTGCCCCGTCGCAGCCGAACAGCACGATGAGATGCGCGCACGTCACCAGCGTGTCCAGCTGGCCGTTCGAGCCGAGGTTCTCCACGAAGTCCTCGCACGTCTTCTCCCACGACATACTATACCCCAACTCCACTCCGTCGGCGCGGATGTCGTCCGCGCTGACTACCACAATCAGCTTGTCGACCGGTACCTTCCGGTCGTCTCCGAAGCCGTGTGGCGAGGGCCGGACCGCGTCCCAGATCTTGCCGCGGCCGAGGGGCGCGGTCATGCGGTAGATGAGGGTTTCGGGACGTACCGCGCGCACTAGGTCGACTGCGTCTTCGCAGTTTGGGAACTCGGCGTCGGCGTCTTGGAGGACCAGTGCGGCGACGCGGTCTTCCCTCCTTGGGGGGGTTGCGGGGGGATCCCATGTGGGTGGGGTGTGGATGTTGCGCTGGTGTTTTACTCGGAATCGCTGCCCAGGGCCTACATTTGCGCCAATGTCGCTGGATATCTCGAGCTCGGTGATGGAGTTTAGACGCTGTTCGTCCTCTGTCGTGGAGAGGGATGCGGGGCCGTGGACCTTGTGGACCTCCTTGTCCAATGCCACCTGCAAGAGATCGGCAATTAGTCTGGCGCCTCGGTCGAGTTTATGGATCTTGAATGGTTGGCGGTCTTGGTGGGTGGACGAGGTCTGTGTTGGGTACAGCAGGAGATCGCGGGGTGAGTCTCCGGCCACTACGACGAGGCTGACCATGGTTGGATACTATGTTGCGGAGTTCGAGTCTGGTAAGGGGGACGAGGCGAATCTCAACGACCATGAACTTTGCAGGACACTGGTTAGAGCATACTTGCAGCTGACTGTTGGTGACAGGAATCATCTGTTTCGTGGGATCCTTGCTTTGAGAGACATCGCTGACGCTGAGGTCTGCCTGCGCCTCGCGTGGCTTGGGAACAGGCCAATCATGGACATACTTATGTAGGTGTATAAAAAATCACATAATGACAAGAAACTCCGATTATCGTGATGACATTAGTCGGATATTTAATTGATATTTCCACGATATCGCAAGTCTCTAATTCAACCCATTTCACGTGACGTCACTGTTCCACTCCAAAAGACTCAAGACTCACATTTGATCAACCCAGTATGAGCACATCAACATCACTCCACCTGAATACCTCAGAAACACCACCTTCATCCAACATGGCAGATCCAAGTCCCCCTAAAGGCAAACTAATCAGCCACTTTGAAGATCGGTAAAAATTTTCCCCCATGCAGCCATATCCAACCTACTATAGCAGTACGTACTAATCCCCCCATCCAGCTCAATCCAAGACCACGGCCCAGGATGGTCCAATCTCTGGGACACAGGAAACAGCTCCCTATGGGACCGGGGAAAGCCATCGCCCGCATTAATCGACACAATCGAGTCCCACCAACAAACCCGAGATGATTGCTTATTCCACCCAATTGCCGCCGACGGGAGACGAAAACGGGCCCTGGTTCCAGTCAGTTAAGACGAACTACCACCCGCGCGGGGGGGGGGGGGG